>OY728133.1:1517265042-1517872970 GCA_963277665.1 Viscum album | reverse complement strand
CACCTGATAGGTAGAGGATCAACACCCGGTAGAGTTGGTATCGTCGATTCCTAACTATACCTAGGGTCAAGAATGGATAGATGATCTCACTCTAGGCCTCTTGGAGGGATACCTGACTCTATCTCAGAATGTCCTGCTGAATGGATCATACTCCTTTAGAAAGAAACGATACCTGACCTTAAGGGGAGAAAGAAAAAGGGGCACTAACACAAATGGAAAATGTCCAAGATACGCTGGAAAAGAAGATCAAGCCATGTACTAAGAAGTACATGATGTGTAGAAATGTCAGACGTCATGTCTTCTAACCTCAGGTACTGTCGATGTACAACGGCCCGTGTCGTAAGGATTGTTGTGTAAAACTCAACTACACGACGTGTATAAAGGATCACTCGCCATGTCAAAGTATCTGGGGTCCGCTCCGTGTATGCTGTCCATGTGCCCGTACACGGCCTCAATCCATGTATGCCAACCCGTGTAATTGGTACACAGGGTGACCCATGCAACTGGCCTTGTCTGGCCATGTGGTGGAGTACCGACTCCAAATTTAATAAAACTATCTCAGAGGAATATGAACCTGCACTCATGAGGTGGGGAGTCCTATCTCTACCAGAGCAGGGGAGTAAGGAATACCCGCACCTTGAGTCGTCAAGGGAGTAGTCATCCTAACTGTCACTAAAAGAAACACCCTGGTTCTACTCCTCCTGTTATCAGTCATAAGTCAACCGCTACGAAGTTCCACAAGGGAGAAACCCGAAGGACCGCTATGTCATAAGTGTTCCAACAGGATAGATAGTGCGTCAATCATACGACCGTTCTGTATGTTAAAGGAATTTTAGTGACGAGGGAGTAGTTGGATTTGTGTTCGATCCAACCCAATCGTACTACAAATGATACCGGATAATCGAATGGATCACACCATTGTGATCTACATGAAAAAACACATGAGATGGACTTCCCATTTGTCCAAAACAGATACCCGGTGAAAAAGTTTCATTTCATCATAACATGCATGAACCGGGCCTCGTGGGGCCTAAACCATGACCTCGATATAAATATCAAAAATTGGTCTTGAAACATTAATCTTAATTTCAGGTTCGCAATGTCAAAAAAGGTTCTCTATTACGACATCGTATGAGGTAGGTATGTCGGATACAAGATCCTATAATAATAATAATAATAATAATAATAATAATATTGGGTGTTTCGTGGACCTGAGCCACAAACCAAAATTCAATATCCAATATTTGACTTGAATCGACCATATTAAAGATAGGGTCACGTCACCACTGGCGGCAAGTCAATCAGACATCGCACGCATGAGTTATAGCAGGTTGAAGATTAAAAAATGATATTAAAACAATTAATTCAGGATCGTTTAGGGTACCTGATCCGAAAACCCAAAAAATACATCCAATATTGGACTCATAATTTTCATCTCGAAGTCAGTGTCACATTACGCCTGACAGTTCGTAAAACCAAGGTCTCGTGAAGGAGTTATTGTTAAAACATTATTTTATAATCAAAATAAAGAATAATAATATTATATTATTAATATAAATTACTTATTTATTTATTTTTCTAACTCCAAAATCAATCATGATTTGGATTCCCTTGCGTGCTAGAATTCATCAGCAAAGCTCCCATTTATCATTTATTTCCCATTTAATTTTATTCCCACTATTATCTTATAATTCCTCCCTCTCTCCAATCTCATTTATTCTTCCACGATTCCCTCATACTCCAACAAAAGTGGCACCTCCCCTTGTCCTTTACTCCCTGCCATGCAAGCCCCAACTCCTTTATCTCATCAATGTTATTATTAATAAAATTAATAATAATAACACCCATCATTAATGTTCTAATTTAATCCAATTGAAATTAGTTTACCATGGATATTCTCATATTTAATTAAAACAATTCCATTTAATTAATCACACACTAAATGCCACCATTACCATTATTATTTAATATAAAAGAAATAAATCCTCCTTCAATTTCATCAATGGGTCACCATCATTATCATTAATAATAATAATAATAATTGATGCATATCATTGTTGATGATCCTTTCGTCACAGAATCTAATGATCGGAAAAGGGGAATATCTGAGATCCAAGTGATTCAACCTTTAAAGAAAATATAAAAAATCGACAAAGGCAAGAACAAGAAATCAAAAGAACCTGTGTCGCCCAAGTTCTATCACTGTTGCGCAAGTCCACTTGCGCGACCTAAGTGATAACCACCCGGTAACCGCCCTGGGTCTTCTCTTGCCTATAAATAGAACCTGTGGGCCCCCATTTCGGGAGGTTTTTTTTTTCAGAAACTCATATTTGAGATCCCGGTGCCCTAGTCTCTTCTCAAAGATTCCGAAACACTTCTAAGATAAATTCTTACCTAGAAGGAAAGATCTAAAGAGGGGGAGGAAGGCCTAAGTATTGAAACTCATCAACACTTGCGCGCCTGAGTGGCCAGCCCTTAAGGGAAAAGGGCCACACTTGCGCGCCTCCTTACTCCTTCAATAGATCTTGCACGTCCCTCTTCTGGTAGATCCTCAAGAGGATTCTAAAGGCTTTAATGAAGAGTCGCTCAAGTATTACCCTGCTAATTAACTGTCGTGCAAGTACATCATGTGTCGCGCAGGCGTATACCTGCGCGACCAAAACTTGGGCGCCCACGAAGTACCTGCGCGCCTGCCAGGACTTGCACACCACTACCTTTTTGGGTGCCTTTCTTGCTCATTTTACCTATCTTAATCCATTTCACCTTTCCTTTTCAAGATTCAGTCTTTAAGACACTCTTCAAAGCCATTTTATGGCATGATTTCTTGATTTGAGTTCCTTATCTGAAAGGAATTTTGTGGAATATCTCTCAAAACCTAGTGATTTATACATCTTTATGTCACTAAAGATTGATATTTAATTCATTCAACCTCATCCTTTAAAATGAGAGAATCCTTAACTTGGGTCTCCTTTTTTGGAATAATCTCCAGTCATAAGTCCTCTGATATGGGCATCCTATTTAGGAGTAAGCCCCAGTCCCCTAATTTGGGCATCCTCTTTAAGAGTAAGCCCCAAACCTTATTTCCCTTAACCTGGGCCTCCTTTTCAAGAATAAGCCCCAGTCATAATCCTTTAGCCTGGGTCTCCTTTTTAGGATTAATCCCCAGTCATAATTCTCTTAACCAATCCTAATTTACCCTTGATCTGAGATTCCTTTTCCGGAGTAAAACCCAAGTTAGAGTATTCAAAATCTCCATGAAGAACATATACCTTTATGGACCCTGTTCCTGGATTTCTTCCCTAATGTAAATCCTAACCTTCATTTATCTAGGCAGTCATACATATATAAGCCCCAAATTATTTCTTATGATTGCATCATTCATGGAACAATTGTCTAATTTTTACCAATACCTCTTATTTCTCACACCGAGCATGACTCACGTGAGCTTAGAGTGTAAAAGTAATTGTGACATCCTTCTTTGAGCCATTAATCATAAACATCATACTCCCTTACTCAAACTATGTGGGTTATGATTCCTTTTCTAAAAAAAGGATGCGTAGGTAGCCCGTCTACGGGTTCAATCCCAACTCTAAAATAATCCATTTCCTTCTGAATGACAATAAACTTCAAGTGCCCCACTGAGTGGATTTAAAACCAGTATGGTCATCATAATGACCTAGATACATCTATATAAATGTGTCGAAGGGTACCATTTACCACGAATCTATAACAAATACATATGATTTTCTATCGATGAAGAACCTCGAATACATACAAAAGATTCTCTAAATTTCCTACATATTTAATCATTTATTCTTAGATCTGAAGGAATGCCCATTTTATACTTGGAAATGTAATACGGATTCACGAACATAACTTAAATCTATAAAGAGAGTCCCGGAGTAGACAATAATTCCCCTAAAAATGGTGTGATGAGTCTGACCTCCCATCCTCTCGACCAATGAAAATTCCTAAGCCTCATCAGTCCACAAACTAATGAGAACCTACCTTTGGAATGTAGGTCTGAATGGATGTGGAATCATTGGATGTTTCCAGTTCTGTGAACAAACATGTTAAAAACTGATCGGAATGTTTGAACCTCCCATCAAGGCGGTCATCCCTGGATTCTGAGGGAAACAAAAATGGTGAACCCGACGTGAATCCTTAACAATGTTAAAATGATGTTTAACCTATTTGTTAGGCCCTATTTAAAACTCAATGAGAGGGCCAAAAAAACAATCATTGTCATATGTGCTCATCCAAAAGATGTAGTGGCTAAATTTATCTTGATTACATCTGTTATATCAAACATGCACTCTTTTTCCATGATCTTCTGCACTTATAGAATGAATGCTCTCAAGTTCACACCTATGAATACTGCTACTGTAAATGCCACTGCTACTACTCCTGCAGGATCATCGTCCTCTCCTAGAATGATATCACCTACTCAGCGTCTTCAACGCTGGGTATCAAACACACTGGTTAAAGAGTACCGTCAACATGGTACCATCCCAGCTCTGTAGGCTGCCAGAAAATCCCTCCAAGTAAATAACTCACATCGGTCGTCCGGACAACGACGACCAGTGATCAAGAAGCAGGTGGTGCTGACTACCGTCTCCCACCGTTTCGGGTCGTTATCCCTGGAATGAAATCACCATTCTCTCCCTTATTCTGGGGAGGTGAATGAGCAGGTCCCTCAGGACCTTTTTCAAATAGACAGGAGTCCTTCCTGAGGGCTCCCACCAACAATCGCCGCCAGACTCGTGTGGCAGTGTGCCCTCAACAAGATGAGGGTACCGACTCCAGGCGTTCGGCTCAGGTTCCTCGAACCTGAGCAAGCAAGAAGAACCACCAGAGGCGGAATCCGGTCAACAGTGAGCAGGTTCTCATCTCTGCCATCTCCAGATAAGTCCACCAACCTAACTTGGTGGCAAGCAATGAGCAGGGACATACACCTACCCGTTTTAATTCCGCTATCCAGCAGCCTCGTCTGGAAGCATCACGCCAATCCCGCCAGAAAATTCCGGCGGAGTACTATAGGAAGGAACATATACTTGTTTATACATCATCAACTAGTCAGCAGGCTCGTCTGACTACATATGATGGACCTCGTCAACCACATTTGGCGAAGTGCAATCAGCAGGTACATACACCTACTAGTATTAATCAATCCTACCAGCAGTCTCGCTTGGTAGCATTCGGATAAGTTAGTCGGAAAGCCCCGACAACAAATATGAGGCAGACTCAACTCTCTACCCCCACACTTGAGTACTGTCAGGATTTACTAACAGGAAAAGGAGGACAGGAGCAGGCCCATACAACTTCTCCAAGCCCGGAATGGACATATATTACCGTTCCGGCAGCTGAAGTCACCAAGCATATTCTATCAATGGTGAATGAGCAGAAGCAAATCCCTGCTCATATTCTAGATGCATGCCAGGATATTATAACAACTTTAGCAGCATCTCAGGGAAAGACACATAAATCAATCCCTACCAGTGGAGTGATACATCAACAATTCACTCCGGAACAGACACAAACATCTATTCCAGTACAAGAGGGTTATGGGGCATACTCCCCCATATCATACGGATGACCAAGTCAGGAACATACACCTAATTTGAGAGGATATCGTCAGCCTACCCTGGTCATCTTTCCTGATCAAGCACATACACCTACTCAGAGCAGCCACTTTCATCAACAAGTGGTTTCAAAGGCGAGTAAGACGACGTCTAAGAAAAAGACCTGCCCAACACAGTCAGGAGATCAAGATCCAATTTGTAACAAGGCCTTGCTTAATGCTGGAGTTCTTGAAGCCCTCAGACAATTATCTGTTGGAATTCAAGATTCTACTCACTCAGTTCCCAATAATGGGAACATTAATTCTGAAGGTCTTCAATAGACACTTCCTCATGAAGGCTTGCTTCATGACAATTCGGTCGATCTCGAAGTTTCATCTTCAGATGAGAGCCACAGGAACCCTCTGTGTTGTCAGAAGATCAAGGAGCAATAGATCTCATCTTTTGTTGTAACCCATTATGGTGGTCCTCCCCATGATAATTAATTTTGCTGCAAAAGTCCTCTTTGTAGTAGTGATGCACATTGCCCAGAAAATGCTTCAGTGGACAATGTTGTGCCGAGAAAGCCCTCTTATCTTGAGGCACTTTCAAATGCGAAACCAGTCATGTATGAATCTTCATCGCTAGCAGGTGAAATACTTTCTCAATCAGAAGATATCCCAGGGAGTAGGTCATTCTCTGAACCACCCCTATGTCATGCATCTTCTAGTTTTATCAATGATGTCTCTACCAATCCTGTTGAATCCAATGAAGCAACAAGGAAACACCAACTCTGGTCAAATCAGGTAGAAGAATCTTCATCAAATGATAAAGAGGAAATGCTGAATATGAGAAAACAACTGGCGAAAGGTGAAGTGCCAGTCATGTTTTGGCCTCTGTCTGACTCTCAGTATAATATTCCAGAAATGTTGACGAAAGATGAAATTCATGATATTCATCTCAACATATGGAAAGCTCTTTGTCGGTTGAAGAAGAAAGTATTATCTTATGATGAATATGAAAATCATCTTATGATAATAGAAGGGTTACAACGTCATATTGATTTGGCATCTCTATCAGTCTCTCGATATCCAAAGGCTGAAAAGAAGCAAAGATCCCTTCAACGTTCATGCCTTGGCGCACTAAGAATCTTATGTCAGTTAATTTCCAATTCCCTATCTGGTATTCGTGTCAGAGGATGGGGTGTTCATGGGGCACTTAATTTCACGGTGCTCTCTAGTCAGCAAAGCCCGGCAAAAATGGTCTCATGCAATGTTATTACCCATGGCCGGCCACAGTCAATGGGATTTGTTTGTAATCAAAAGCTTTCCCAAGAACATGCTTCAACTAGTTCCTCTCAAAATCAAGAATATAGAGAACAATTTGTTGAATTACTCTTGCATCATGAAAACAAGAATATTGAACATGCCTCTCATTTGGAGCAAGCACGTCACCAAGTGACATAAGTGTCAGAAGTCATCCAATGGTCTTTTGAACTGGGTGATAAAAGCAGATACAGGTTAATGCATCCAGCTAATTTCCGGACTAAGGTTCGAAAGATAAGGAGGACTTTCAAAAAAGTCTCAGAAATAGCATGTCAAGAACCACCCCAGCTCGCCAGACTGGGGACTCTTTTAAACCAACCCTCGGAATCAACAAAAAGGATTCGGGGAGTTGAGAGAGGACAGAGGAACAACCCCAGTCCACTAGACTGGGGACTTTTTCAAATCATCAATCCCCTCATCAGAGAAATTCGGTATTTTCTCGATTGGGGAAGAAACCTCAAGAGGAACGAAGAACCAAAATTATCAGGAGATTCCCTCCAAATTACAGTTCATAAAGATGTTCCTGAGGGATTGAATCCACCAAAGGCAATGTCTCATCGAAGAAATGAAAGAAAACAATATCACAGAAATTCTGATAGAAGGGATGCAATGAGTTATGCATCAATAAGTATCATCAATGCCATTGTTTCTGATCCATTAGATGAGGCTCACTCAAGGGACTAAGATGAAGAGGTTCCTGCTCAAGAAGATGTACACACCGACACAAATGAAGAAGGTGTGCGTACACGAAGTCAAAGGATTACTCAGAACTTAGGTAATCCTTCAAGTAACCCACTTCCCCCTCTCCGAAAAGGATCCATCAAAGGGAAGGGAAAGAACCAGGTTACATATCCTTCTTCTGGAGAAGGTCAATCGCTCTCACTAGAGCAGAGGATTGCACAACAGGAGGATGAAATGAAATAATTAAGAAGGTTGAATGCAGAACTACTTCAGATTAGTCTTCTTTTTAAGCATGCTGGAGTCAGTCATCCAAATAAATTTGTTGCAGCTACTGAGATTGATCAAGAATATCTTCCTCTATTAGTACACCCTCACAGGTCTAATCCTACGGGTCAAGTTCAACAACAGTTGGCAATGCTACAATCAGTTGCAGCAGCAATCGCCACATCTGTCCAAGCTCCAGTCATTGCACCTACCCAAGTCCAAGTTCAACTAGATGTTTCTCAAATGTTAATAACTACTATTGAGTCATTAACAGCTCGGTTAGAAACTATGGAAGGGAAATGTGCGCAAGTTCAACCAGAAAAGAAATATTACACTGAATGGGTAGATTCAATTTATCCTCCATCAAGTTTTAAGAATCCTGTATTCCCTATTTTAAATGGATCAGGCGATCCTGAACAGCATTTGATGCATTATGTGTCTTGTTGCGATCCTATGATGGGAACTTCAGAGCAGCAAGAAGCAGTGAAACTCAGATGCTTCGTGCGAACCTTTCAAGGACCATCTTGTGTTTGGTATACAAGTTTTCAATCCCGGTCAATTTCTTGATGGGAGGATCTTCGCCAAAAATTCCTCCTTCAGTTCAGCTCAACATTGCCAAAGACAACAGTTTTTGATCTTACAAATTGAAAGCAAAGGGAGAATGAAAGAGTCTCGGATTTCATTGCTCGATTGAAGGGATTAACATATTCCTTGAGTTTATAACTCCCTCAAGAAGAATTGTTTCCAATATTTGTGGAAAATCTGTGTGACATATTACGCACGCCATTAATCCCTATGAAATACACCGGAGGGTTTCGAGACCTTACTTAAATCGCTCAGTAGATTAATGATTCCCTTATACAGGGTAAGGCTAAATCTCGTGTAATATCATCAGCTCCAGGAAGGAGAATGGGTAATGCAGAAAATTCTATAGTTATTCTTAAAAAAGAACCTGTACCGATTTATACCTCAAAACCATCATATTCTCGAAGGGCTCCACCTTCTGAGCACCAACAACAAAGGCCTTTTCGTCCAGATGATCAAAAAGATCAAAGATGAAAACAATTTGAGGATCTAAAGAGAAAAACATATTCTTTCCGAAATGAACATGTTCCTAGTTATTTCATTTCGGCTTTGGAAAACAATTTGGTTCAATTGCCAATACCCAAGAGGCCAAACAAGAAAGGAGGTGAAGACCATCCTAATTATTTCCCTTTTCATCAAATATTGGGGCATCCCATCCAGGAGTGTTTTGTCTTCAAAGACCTCCTGCAAAAGATAGTCGACTCGGGACATGTCACATTGAAAGGCTCCTCAGCCCAGGTAGCATGTGAAACTGCTACAGTTACAGAGGAAGAAGATGAATGACAGGAAGTCAAAAGCAAAAATGTACAAAAGTATGATGATTGGATGGTCAGAAAGACAATCAATCGAACCCATGCTATTTTTTGAACACAATTAAGGAAACCAATTTTGTCTTCTTCCATGAATGTTGCGGCAAAACCCTCTTCGTCAGAGGGAAAGTCCTCAACGAAACATCATGATTCAAAGAAAGAAAAAGAATCAGAAGAAGATGGGTATGTGTCAAAGCCTAAGTTGTCTCTGACTTTGGTGGACTTCATGCCATCTACTTCAAAGCCACGGGAATGGCCCCACCAAACGGCACAGCCTAAACAGGCTAATCAGGCAATGTCTTCATCATACATTGAGTTAATCATCAGTTCTGTTAATATGATTTAATTAACAGATCCATATGCCAGTCACAATTTCAATTTTGATGAGCCTGAATTCTCTGTATCAAACAGAGGAATCAGAGGAAGTTTCAGGGGCTCAGGATACAGGGGAAGACGTGGATCTTTCAGAAGCCACTATTTTAATTCTACCCCTTCTAGAACTGTGTACGCAGCAGAAACTCATGGTAGAGCCCTTCGGCGAGCCTAGAAAGAACAAGAAAGTTCTTCTACCAAAAGAAAATTCAGTCCTGACACAGTTATTTTGGAAGACCAGTTGAAGGTTCCATCTTCTTTCTCTTAGAAATTAAATGGATCTAATCAGTCTAATCTTGCAAAACCAGGAATATTGCAAACTCCTATCCCAATATAAGATGCATCAACTTCCAAAACATCTTCTTCCAAAGTACCTACTAAACCGCATATTCATATTGGGAAACGCAGACCTATGGATCAAAAGTATGATATATTGAAACACTTGGCCCAAGTACTATCCAAGTTATCAATTCTGGATGCTTTGAATCTGTCAAAAGTTCTTCGGGAAGCACTCATCGAGGCTTTGTCAAGTCCTTAGGAGTTTGAAACTGAAATTGCTACAGCTGAATTCTATCACATATAGAATAATCCTGAAGAATTCCAAGAAATAATATCCTTTACTGATGAAGATGAATATGATGTTGTGCATGGACATATTAGACCATTGTACTTGTCTGGCAAAGTAAATGGCGCGGATGTTCGAAGATTTTTCATTGACAATGGTTCAGGAGTCAACCTCATTCCCATTCGTACACTTCGTCAATTGGGCCTCACGAAATCTGATTTATCTCCCTCCACCATGATGCTACAGGGATATGATAAAAATGAACAAGAACCACTGGGTGAAGTTACACTCAGAACTCAGTTTGGAGATCTTGTATCCAATTCAGATTTCATGGTTGTTGATGAAGACTCAGCCTTCAACATTTTTCTTGGAAGATCCTGGTTACATCAACATGTGGCTATCCCTTCTTCATACCATCAATGTATCAAATATTGTTTCGATGGTCAATTTGGGATGTTGTATGGTGATAAGGCCCCATTCAAGACATGTGAGTCTCAATACATTGAGGTGGAATTATATCACATAAAGCAAAAGGAGAAATCTATAACAAAGGAGATTACCAAAGTTAATTCTCCATATGGTTTGGAAAAAATTCCAGTAAATCCATTTACACATGTGAGTACCGATTATGTGTTGCCTATTAGTAAAATTGACAAGATATACCCTAATCAAAATGATCTTATGGAAAGATCCATAATGTCAATTACGTCAATCGAGCCAGATAACATAGGAGAAATAAGTAATCTACCAAACAGTGATGAAAGCACAAATGGTGACGTCTTCATTTCATCTCCTGAAATCCAACAAGTCTATTCTTCGCCAATTAGTCCAAAAGAAGTTATAGAATCATCAGAGGTGAAAAATGATGTCGATTCTCAATCCATCATCTCCTCTTTATTACCCAAAGAAGACCCTTCATCAGCAATAGGGTCAAAAATGGAAACTTCCTCTTCAAAATGTGCAAATTTTGATATCTCTTCTGATCATGAAAATTCCTCTTTTTCATCTAATATGCAAGTAGAAACGGAAGAAATAACACATGATGAAGAAGAAGAGGATGATCTCAGAGATGATCCTCCAGCAATTGAAGAGGTTATCTCTACCACTGTGGATGAACTCAGAGAAATAAATCTGGGTACAAAGGAAGATCCACACCCCACTTTAATTAGTGCGGCCATGACCCTTGAAGAGCAAGAGATGTATATTTCTTTTCTAAATCAATATAGAGATATTTTTGCTTAGAACTATACAGAAATGCCCGGGCTAGATCCTGATGTTTCTACTCATCATTTGGGTTTACCCGAAGAACATCGAGGATTTAAGCAAGCCGCGAGAAGAACACACCCAACTTATGGTTCTAAAATTGAAGCTGAAGTGGATAAGCATGTAAAAGATAAATTCGTCAGATAAGTTCAGTATCCCAAGTGGTTGGCTAATATTGTCCCTATAAAGAAAAAGAACAGACAAATTAGAGTTTTCATCGATTTCAGAGATCTTAATCGGCATTTTCTTAAGGATGATTTACCAGTTCCGATTACAGAACTTCTAATTGATGCAACAGCTGGCTATGAAGCACTTTCCTCCATGGATGGATATTCAGGATATAATCAGATTCGAATGGACCCAGAAGACGAGGAATCTACAGCCTTCAGAGCCCCTCAGGGTGTGTTTTTCTACCGGGTAATGCCCTTTGTCTTAAAGAATGCAGGTGTAACTTATCAGCATTCCATGCATCGTATCTTCAAACCCTTCTTAGGGAAGTTTGTTGGATGCTATGTAGATGATTTGGTAGTAAAATCCAAACAATTTTCTAATCACATGGATGATTTGGAAGTCATATTATGCAAGATTAAACAACATAATTTGAAGATTAACCCCTTAAAATGTGCTTTTGGGGTAACCTCAAGAAAATTTCTCGGCTTTGATGTATGCCATTATGGTATTGAAGTCGATCCTGAGATGACCAAGTCAATCCTTGGTATGTCACCTCGTCAAATTTTGAATGAATTAAGAGTACATCAAGGACACTTAGCCTATATTCAGCATTTCATCACCAATTTAGCAGGTAAAAGTTTACCCTTCACCAAATTGATGAAGAAGGGAGTCACTTACAAGTGGACTGAAGAATGTCAAGAAGCATTCGATATTCTCAAGAAATACCTCTTGAGTCCACTGGTACTCATGCCACCTGTTGAAGGAAGACCACTTATCCTCTACGTGACAGCTCTAGAGCGATCATTGGGTGCCTTTCTTGCTCAAAAGAATGATGCTGGGAATGAAAACAGCCCCTACTATCTCAGTCGATCCATATTTAAAGCAGAAACCCGGTATTCAAGTATTGAGAAGTGCTGCCTGGCATTAATCTTTGCAGTTCAGAAGTTGAGACATTACCTTCAACATCACGAGGTCCAATTGGTATCTCACAATAACCCGCTCAAATTCATCCATAGTCGTCCAATGCTTACAAGACGTCTAGCAAGGTGGGCAGTTATTTTGCAGCAATTCGACATTCAGTATGTGTCTCAAAAGGCGATAAAGGGCCAATCTCTCGCTGATTTCCTTGCTGAACACCCTTCAGTGGAAGACACGTCTTCAGTTATTAAACTCCATGATGAGGAAGTCTTCTCTATTCAAGAAAGTCCTCAAGCCTGGGAAATGTATTTTGATGGTGCTTCCAGAAGTCCAACAGGGAAGAAAATGAAAAATCCTAAATTCAAAAAGTTGGCTTTGGAATTGTGCTCATTTCTCCAGAAAAGGCTGTGTTACCTTATTCCTTCTCATTGTGGGAAGGTGGTACCAATAATGAAGTAGAATAACAAGCTCTCATCGTAGGTTTGGATTTAGAAATTTAAGAACAAGTGAGTCACTTAAAGGTGAAAGGTGATTCAGACCTGGTAATCAAACAAGTCAATGGGGATTATTCCATGAGAAAAGAAGAATTAACCCCTTTTTAAGATTACGTCAGAGAGTTAATGGCGAAATTCCCTTTGGAACCGACATTTTCTTATGTCCCAAGATCACAAAATGCTCATGCTGATGCATTGGATAATATAGCCACAGCTCTGGCAGATCCAAATCGGGACGAGACAACCATCAGTATTGCCCACTGTCATGCAATTTCACCTTATGTTCAAATCAGGATAGAGGAAATTACTGAAATTTGTCCCATTCCTGAACTGTATGGTCATACTACAGGATGGATGTCACATATCAGGGAATACCTTCAAAATGGAACACTTCAACATGATAGAGCTGAGAAAGAACAAATCCAGCGACGTGTGGTCAATTTTACTCTTTATGATAGCCCAGGTAACCTAGAGAAAATTCTTTACAAACATGGTTTTGATGGAGTTCTCTTCAGATGCATTGATGGGGAAGAAACAATGGCTGTCATAAAAGAAGTGCATGCAGGAGTCTGTGGTGCCCACCAGTCTAGACATAGACTGTCTGACCAGGTTCGAAGGCTTGGATACTTTTGGCCTTCAATGATACGAGATTGTGTCGATTTCACAAAGAAGTGTCATTCACGCCAAGTACATGCCAACTTCATTCATCATCCTCCAGAGTTGCTTCATACAGCTAAATACTCATGGCCATTTTCCACATGGGGAATGGATGTGGTGGGACCTTACCCTTCGGCTACGGCTAAGCAGTTTAAGTATATTCTTACTGATACTAACTTCTTTTCCAAATGGGAAAAGGAAATACCTCTCAAGGATGTCAGTTCTAAATTCATTGTTAGCTTCATCAAGTCTATCATCATTACCAGATTTGGTGTCCCTCATACCATATTGATGGACAATGGCACCAATTTCTGTTCATCTGAGATGAATAAGTTATATCAAGAATACAACATCAAATCCAACCACTCATCTCAGTATCATGCAGCGGACAACGCCCAGATAGAACCCTTTAACAAGTCTCTTTCAAATATATTACAAAAGACGGTGGATAAAGATAAGAGGTCCTGGCCTGATAATCTCTTTCATGCTTTATGGGATTATCAGACTACCACCCGCACTCCAACTCGGTCAACTCTATATTCCTTGGTATATGGAAAGGATGCCATCTTTCCCATTGAAGTTCAAATACCCTCTCCCAGAGTTTCCATTTGTGATAAATCATCTACATATGAACAATTTCAAAAGCGATTGAATGAATTGGAATGGTTAGAGGATAAAAGATTATGCACTTTGCACCACTTGGAAGTCTATCTGAATTGAATAGCATGAGCTTTTAATAAAAAAAGTTCATCTTCGTTCATTCACTCAGGGAGAATTGGTATTAGTTCTTAGAACTCCAATGATACCAGGAAAGAAACCTCCCAAGATTGAGCCAAAATTGGACGGACCTTATTCAATACATAGGGTCTACTCCAATGGAGCTAATTCATTAATCTCAATGGATGGGGAACTCATCACTACTCCAACCAATTCCAGATTTTTGAAGAAGTATTTTGTATAAACTGAAAAGTCTCTCATTCACCCCGCAACACGACACTAAACTGTGTGGCACCAGTTCATCCTTGCTATATGACGTTAAACTATACAGTAATGGTCCAAGCATATGACACTAAACTATTTGTTCATACGTCCAACATGACGTTAAACTGTGTCACCTTCATAATCCTAGATACATGATGCTAAACTGTACAAAAGTCCTTACATCCATCCTACATGACATTAAACTGTAATTTGTCGCCACAAAATGACACTAAACTGTGTTGCACCAATTCTTCTTTGTTATATGACGTTAATCTATACAGCAAGGGTCCATACATATGACCTTAAACTATTTTTACTTTCGTCCCACACGATGTTAAACTGAGAAAAAGTTCCCTAAATGGTCATGTATGACCTTAAACAGCAACAAGGTCCTGTATGACCTTAAACTGCATCATCAACAGTCCAGGCATATGACCCTAAACTATTTGCAAGTCCCTTACATCCAGCAAGACGTTAAACTGTGACGTCATAACTACATGATGCTAAACTGTATAAAAGTCCCTTACGTCCAGAAAGACGTTAAACTGTGAAGTCCTAACTACATTACTCTAAAATATATAAAAGTCACTTATTTCTGGAAAGACGTTAAACTAGATAATCATCAAAGGTCATGTATGACCTTAAACTACACCACTGTCCAGCACGACATTAAACTGCACCATCCACAGTCCATTCATATGACCTTAAACTATTCTCACTTTCGTCCAACATGATGCTAAACTGTATCGTCCCTGTATCGTCCCTTTTTTTTGTTCAACATCATGTTAAACTGTGAAAAAAAACCCCAATGCATCCAACATGACGTTAAAATGGTGCACTCTTTTTTCCTCACTACATGACATTAAACTGCGTAGTCCCCCTCCTTTCGTCCAACATGACGTTAAACTCTATTGTCCCCATCGTCCTAACTACATGACGCTTAAATGTACAGAATGTTCGTGATATGTCCTACATGACATTAAATTGTATTTTGTCCCCGCTACATGACACTAAATTGTGCATCACCAATAGTCCTAACTGCAAGACATTAAACTGCAAGGTCCCTTTATATGTCCTACATGACATTAAACTATGCATCTTTAAGGTTGTTGTTACCTCTTGTTTCTCACATCGAGTATGACTCATGTGAGCTTAGAGAAAACCTCAACCATAACACTCTCTCTGGGTCGCTAACCATGTGTAAGTCCTAACATCATTTTTTTAGGTCGTTGTCCCCAAGAACAACTTGATCATTAATTCATTATTAATTGAACTACACAGACTTTGATCCTTTCCTTCTAGGCTGGGTATGTAGGTATCCTCCCAAGGTTCAAGCCCAAAACCAATCTCTTCACTTCGGTTAATCTCTATCTCATACGATGATAATTCGTGAAACCGCCCTTAGAATCAATATCTTTACATTGGTTCACTTTCGTCCTTGTTATATGACATTAATCTATAAAACACTTTTTTCCAGTATGACAATAAACTAAAATTTCTTTGATACCCTCACCTGAGAGGGAACCATTATTTTCATTTATTTTTTTTCAATCATGTTTCATTTCAAAGACTACGTACATACATGGCAACACCCAAACCTTTTATCTTGGGTCAAACCATCATTGCACTAAATTCCCCTTTCACCCTTCACATGTACAAACCGAATTTGTACAAAGGGTAGTTCTAGATCTACGTCGGCTTGATTCCCATCCTTATGAGATACGTAGGAATGTTCGAGTGTCCCTCAAATCCAGTCCCAAGTCATTGGACCTAACCCCAAATTCCACTTTCAGTCCCTTGGCTGAAAAGCCCGCATGAAAACACACACTGTGTATTTCATACAATGGTCCAAGCTCTGTGACCCTAAACTAAAATCTCTAATCCTTTTGTCCCACACGACGTTAAACTGTAGTTTAAGAACTACGTATGGCTTAATTCTCATCCTTATGGGATACGTAGTGAAGTCCAACATTTCAATTTAGGACCCAGCCACAACATGATTATGGTTATCATTGATTTATGTATCTCCGTACAAATTGAACAATACCCATCATTATGTGTTATAATCCTAACCTTAAATATTTTCAGATCCTCCTAACCCTTTTCATGACTTCTTGTCACAAAAATGTCAAACATCTGAGAGTTCTTTTGTCTGACTATGCAGCACGTGCCCATAGGCAGCCTTGCATAAACAGTCTACATACCAGACTTGTTAGCCAAAAGATACTATTATTTGACTATGCAACCAATGCCCTTAGGTGGACCTGCATAATTCAACCCCCTAACGGGTTTGTCGGATAGTGGTAACTTCATTCTTTGGAAGAATGCCTCTTTTGTCTTTATTTGTCTTTAATGACAGTATGTAGGGATCCTCAAAAATAGCCATCCTTAACATATTTGTCCCATATCCTTTTTCATGATCTGAAAGTATTCATGACTATGGTTCATATTCTCCTTCCCTACGTTTGGGTCAGACCTTCATAGGAGTGATATTCATCTGGTTCTTAGATAATTTTGTTTGGAAATATTTTCTCCATATTCAAGTACCTCTTTCCATACAGCAAATTCTATACTTTGGATGATTTGAATCTCCATAAACTATCACTGGCTTTTAGAACTAGGAAAGTAAATTTCTAAGAGTTATTTTTCCCGACTATGCAGCATGTGCCCATAGGTGGTCTTTAATAAATAGTCTACATAACAGACTTGTTAGCCAAAAGACACTATTTTATTTAACTATGCAGCCAATGCCCTTAGGTGGCCCTGCATAATTCAACCCCCTAACGGGTTTGTTAAATAATGGTAACTTCATTCTTGGAAACTACTTCTTCTAATGCCTTTTATCTCTTTTTCATATCATTACTCATATTCAAATATTCATAAGTCATATCTTACATATTTTCCCTCGTACTTGAGTATGGTACTATGTTTTCAGATGATTTGTAAAAGAATTGAGTAAATTCTAATCCATTTCAGTCAAAGCTATTTCGACCTTAAACATTATCCTTTTTATGTCCGACGTGCATGACTTTAAACTGCCCACAAATGACAAGGGAACTCTGAATAAAAGTCAAGTTCCAGCTCACTAAACATACATTTTTGTATGATTTAGGTAACATTGAGAAATTAAAAGGTTCGAAATTTGAAGGGTTATTTACATTAATCCTATTAAAAATATAACTATGCTTACTAGGCCCATTGGCTTAGGTAAAATATAAAGAATATAGGAAAATAGAATGCTGGTACAAAAAAGTGAAGGTGAAAGTATTTTTCATTGATGCAAAAGAGTTAGAAGGACATCCACAGACTGGAGTCTCTTCTCTTTTTCAAGAATTACAAGAGGCTTTCAACATAACTCTTCATTTGATTTATGGTACCCCGAGCTTCATCAGCAATCACTTGGAATTCATTCATTCAACTGGATTCAATAAGAGATGCAGTGATACCAGCTCTTCTTGGAACAATTGTAAAAGGATGTTCTTGAGTGTGGTTTGAGAAAACATTCTGCTGATCAAACAGTGACTCTGTTTCTGTCCAAGAGACTTGGAAGATGGATACATGGATTTGAGAATAGTGCATTGGAAGTATAGATCCATCTGGAGAGAGTAATCTTTTCAGATATTGCTCTAATAGCATGTTTTTCTTCTCTCCACCAACCGGCAGTGGAAAACATTTCAGCCCATGGGTTTTCCATTTTCATATCTGCAAGGAAATGACATGGAGGAAGAATTTGAAAGTCCAAACCATTGTTGTTGCTCTTAATGCAGAGCATAAACGAAATGAAGGAGTATCAGTGCAGCTGTATTTTAGGTGTATAGTTCTTTTCATCTTGAACATTTACTCCTTGCAGATGACCATGGCCATATAGAGGCAGGTAGATGCTCTGTGGGAAATTAAGATGATATTTCTTCAAGTACGTAGCCAAATGTGGGAGAGTGTTGTCGCAGATATCATAGTAATCATGGCCAATGATATTCATCATGTCATCAATCTTTTTTCTAGCCAGTTCATCAGATGTTTTAATTCCCTTAGGATCCATTGAATCTACACAAAAGTTGAATAAATTAAACTCTTAAATGAGTTTTTTTTTTAAAAAATTGTGAAAAAAAATTCCAAAAAAATGGCTAAGGAATTAAGGTGTGCAAGTCTAAAAATGACGCGCAAGTGTTCGTGTGCCGCACTAGTTATTGATGCGAAAGTATAAACCGTGCAAGTTCAAATACCTATACAGTAGCGCGAGATCATGGAAAACACCGGAAAACAGAGCAACCTGCGTGGCTAAGGTGACCTATGCGACCAGAGCTCGAAGGTATGAAGTCCGGAAATCCGGATGCTTGTACGGAAGTGAGGCCCTCTATTTATAGACGTGGTCGGGACCCTGCGCGACATACCCTGCATGATCAAAGGTCGTATCACTGCGCGATGTGCACTTGCGCGCCGCCCTCTATGCCATCAAGACTTGTGCGCCACCTTTCCTTTGGATGTATTCGATTTCCTCAGAGTCAAATCCTCATTTCTTTCAGATCCAACTCTGAGGGGATACTTTTGTTGACGCTCCTTTCTTCACAGAATCTAAAGATTGGAAAAAGGGAATATCTGAGCTCAATGTGATTCAACCTTTGAAGAAAATATCAAAAATCGATAATGGCATGAAAAGGGATCAAAATCACCTGTGCCACACAAGTTCTATCACTGTCATGCAAGTTGACTTGCATGACGCCTTATGATCGCACAAGTGACTTGCGCGACCTATGTGATAACTGCCCGGTAACCGCCTGGGGTCTTCTCATGCCTATAAATAGACACTGTGGGCCCCCCATTTCGGGAGGATTTTTTTTTCAGAAACTCAGATTTGAGCTCCCTGTGCCCTAGTCTCTTCTCAAAGCTTCTGAAACACTTCTATGGTAATTTCTTTCCTAGAACGGAAGATCTAAAGAGGGGGAGGAATGCCTAAGTGTTGAAACTCATCAAAACTTGCACGCCTGAGTGGTTATCCCTTAAGGTAAAAGGGTCACACTTGTGCGCCGCCTTACTCCTTCAATAGATCTTGAGCACCCCTCTTCTGGAAGAAACTCAAGAGGATTCTAAAGGCTTTAATGAAGAGTCTCTCAAGTATTACCCTACTGATTTACCGTCGCGCAAGTACATCACGTGTCGCACATGCGTATACCTGCGTGACCAAAACATGCGCGCCCACGCAGTACCTGTGCACCTGCCAGGACTTGCGCGCACCTGCCTTTTTGGGTGCCTTTCTTTCCCATTTCACCTCTCTTAAGACATTTCACCGATCCTATTCAAGATTCAGTCTTCAAGACACTCTTCAAATCCATTTTATGGCATGATTTCTTGATTTGAATTCCTTATATGAAAGGATTTTTTTGGAATATATCTCAAAACCTAGTGATTTATACATATTTATGTCACTAAAGATTGAGATTTCATTCATTCACCCTCATCCTTTAAAATGAGAGAATCCTTAACCTGGGTCTCATTTTTAGTAATAATCCCCAGTCATAAGTCCTCTAATATGGGCATCCTCTTTAGGAGTAAGCCCCAGTCCCCTAATTTGGGCATCCTCCTCAGGAGTATGCCCCAAACCTTAATTCCCTTAACCTGGGCCTCCTTTTCAGGAATAATCCCCAGTCATAATCCTTTATCCTGGGTATCTATTTCAGGTGTAAGCCTTAGTCATAATTCTCTTAACCAGTCCTAATTTACCCTTGATCTAGGATTCCTTTTCAAGAGTAAAACCCAAGTTAGAGTATTCAAATTCTCCATGAAGCACATATACATTTATGGACCATGTTCCTGGATTTCTTCCCTAAAGTAAATCATAACCTTCATTTATCTGGGAAGTCATACATACATAGGCCCCACATTATTTATTATGATTGCAACTTTCATGGAACAATTTTCTAATTTTTACCAATACCTCTTGTTTCTCACACCGAGCATGAATCACGTGAGCTTAGAGTGTAAAAGTAATCGTGACATCCTTCTTTGAGCCATCAATGATAAACATCATACTCACTTACTCGAACTATGTGGGTTCTGATTCCTTTTCTAAACAAATGATACATAGGTAGCCTGTCTACGGGTTCGATCCCAACTCTAAAATAATCCATGTCCTTCTAAATGGCAATAATCTTCATGTGCCCCACTGAGTGGCTTTCAAACCAGCATGGTCATCATAATGACCTAGAGACTTCTCTATAAATGTGTCGAAGGGTACCATTGACGAAAAATCTCTAACAAATATAGATGATTCTCTATCGATGAAGAACCTCGAATACATATAAAAGATTCTCTAAATTTCCTACATATTCAATCATTTATTGTTATATCTAAATGAAATCTCATTTTATACTTGGTAATGTAATGAGGATTCATGAACATAACTTAAATCTATAAAGAGAGTCCCGGAGTAGACAATAATTCCCCTCAAAAAGGTGTGATGAGTCCGAACTCCCATCCTCTTGACCAATGAAAATTCTTAAGCCCCATCAGTCAACAAACTAATGAGCACCTACCTTTGGAAAGTAGGTCCGAATGGATGTGGAATCATTGGATGTTTCCGGTTTTGCGAACAAACCCATTAGAAACCGATCGTAACGTTTGAACCTCCCATCAAGGCAGTCATCCCCAGATTCCGAGGGAAACAATCATGTAGCCCCTTCACATCGGCTCTGTCTTTAACACCACGCCAAACCATCAGAGACACCTCGCATGCCACTGTAGCTACCTCACCTAGCTTCCGCAGTCACCTGATCTCCTCACCGAACTGCCACCTTGAACCGCTGAAACCCTCGTCGGACCTGTGCCACATGATCATTCCGCAGGCCATTCCAGCTTTTATTTTAACTCGGAAAAAAGAGACAAATGTAGATCCCTGATCCCTGGGTCGAGATCTCTGCATCCATATTTCATGCTCAACGAAATATTGAGTTTCCAGTGCGCTTAATTATTTTGTGATGAAGAACTCCCAAATAATGCGCGGTCCATGAATAAAAAAAGATCTCAGTTTAAGTGCTGATCGATAGCCATGTCAGTTTGGCCATAATTTTTGAGAAACAAGAACATGGGAAATTATAAATTAAATATTTATCATGCTTCAAGAATCTAAAATTCATGTTAAACAAGAACAAAATTAATTCAATCAATTTTTTATCAATATGAGAATTAATTTATTTAATTCATGTTCATCAGGAGAAATTTAAACCTATTAAGTAATCCAAAAAGATAAATTCCTAATTCAGTTTGGATACATTGTTGGTGAAGATCGCGTTCATCAAGATCCGTTTGTTGTTGAGGAAGATCGTACTTGAACAATAATGACAATAAGATGATGCATGTGTCGTTCTTCGATTCGATGGGATCCAAGGCTTCATTGTTGTTTATCAATGGATAGGATAAGAGGGGAGAGGAGGAGCTGTTGGAAAAAAGGGTTATGAGGACGAGACCTCATAACCATGAATTTATAACCTCCCACCAGGTAAAAGGAAATTAATTAAATAATTAAATAAACAATTACCTAATTATTTAATTATCTCCCATGATGGCACATAAGCTGAACACCCAATGCCAATAATGTTTACACCCTATTTTGGGTGAAGACTACATTCTAAGCTCATCAGTGGCCTCATATTTTTCATCCAAGTCCCTGTTCGAGAGATATTCAAGTTTGAGACATTAAATTATTAAATGAATAATTTAATTTATCCATTTAATACATCACCAATGAGCGAGGGGTCTGAACATTTCGTGCCAACTTATTTTATGTCGCGACTAGGGGAAAAACTGTGTTTCGGACCCAAATGTTGTCTCAGATTTCCGATCCGATCATCCATTTAAGAGATATCCCATTTTCATTAGTAAACTGCGCATCCGTAATATAAAATCACTTAAAATTTTTATAAAAATAATTTAGGGCTCACTGAGCCTCAGAATTGCATGTCGTCTCAGCGCCATGATTTGGAAATATTCATAGAAATATTTTAAATTCTTATTAGGCAAAAAACCGGGTCTCTGAATTATTACCTCCTTCAATATTTTCATCCTAGAAAACCAAAACCACGGAAACCACTCAGGATTCCGAGCCCACACATAGCTCTCCCACTCCTAGGGAAGCCTGTACATTTCAGTTCTGCCAAGGAATATGGACCAAAGGGTTGGTCCACCCTCATAAGGATTTCTTGAGTTGATGACATGTGTAGGAACACACATGTATCTCCTCAGTTGCGACATGTGTAAGGCATCATATACCCACTCCAACTATTTGGGATAAGGCATGGTGATATACAACCATTCCATCTCCTTGCACAGTCTCAAACGACCTGATAGAACTCGAGGGAATGTTTTCCTCCTCTATCGAACCTCTACATCACATGTCACAGCTGGAATCAATGTTTGTCACTAGGATAGAGTATTGTGATTCCCTCCTTCAGAATATTCATATGGTGAAACACCTAAGGATATCTGGTCACACATGATTTCACATTCGATCAATAAAAACTGAGACTCTCTGAAACGCTTGAGAGGAAAAGGAGTCAACACCATCGACTAAAGAAAAGTTTTACCCTCCAGTTCCACAATGGTCAGGTACAAGTAAATTAACTTTTCTAAAACTTCGCACACCAGGTGAGTCTGGGACTTCTCGCACTTCCCAATAAGGGAAATTTCTACACAACCACAGCATGAGTGCACAAGTCCGAAAGATTCTTCCACCATGCTTTCTCTACGCTGTCTAGGCCTCAAATGATCATGTACATGTGAATGATCTTGATAAGATCTCTTGTGTTGAGATCACATCGCCGGGCATCTGCTAGCTGTAGTAAACATGTCAGCTCTATTGCGCTCACTGTCACAACCAGCTGTATGGCATGACAGGATGCTTTATACCACTAGTGCCTACTATCACACCTCGACATAAGTGGGGATGCACAAGGGCACTATGATGACATTGATATCTCTATAGAGTACCCTCTTGAACGTCTGTTCTCAGAAACTATAGTTATAGACCAACAGACCACTGAATCTAGCAAATCCTCCACCGTCTGAGAGCATGGTTTGTTGCAGAACCTCAGTTATCTCCAATGCTAGAACTCGTGAAGTGTTCCAAACCTTCACACATATTCATCCCGCTCTGTTGGGGAAGTCTTCTTCTCAAAATGTAGGGGTACTGCTGCCAGCCCACCTGGAGAAAGGGGCTCGCATGATGGGTCCTGAACTGATCTCTTATCGCTCACAGAATCGTCTCTACAACCCGTAGCTAGTATCCCAGAGTTTTGTCGTCGTAGAGACATCCTCAATGTTATCAAGGAGTACTGCAGTCGGATGATAATATCTATATATATCAAAAAAGTGGGGGAGATGACTCGATAAGGATAGTCAAAGACTCAATCCTATATGATGCATGTACCATTGTTCCATGCAACAAGTGTCTCAGGGTGCTGATTCGACAATCAGGTAATCAGGGTCCTAGTGAATGGATACGTCGGCTGCCCGTACCATCACTAGACTCCTTGGTCTGAGAGATTCTCTTGAGACACTTCTACATTGTTCCCCTAAACCCAACCATGTCTGATTTAGGAAAACGTCCGAAAAACGTCCCAAGTGTCGAACAACCTATGATACCACTCTGTCACGACCTAGCCCGTAACAGGGCTCGAACCGCAACTACCCCAAGCCTGCCTCTATAGGCTAGGGGCTGGCGACTAGCACCGAAGGCACAAGAAACTCGGTGAGGCCTTTGCCTATGAACTTGTACACACACACAAACACACAGCTAACACAATGCAAAAGTGCATAGAAAAAGAAGAAATCAAGGTTTCAAACTTCTATAAAAAGAAAACCAAACAAAAATGAATCGACCTCTAACAGAACAAGTACAAGAAAATTAAATATGGAGGGGAAAGGGGAAAAAATACACACCCAAATATAAACGTGCCACAACCAGGCAATAGGTGAAAAAGGAAAATAGCTGGACGAGTCCCACTCTTGAATCCCAAGCTATGAAAACCACATGCGTACCAAGAACCCCATATCCCGAAACTCCTCTCATGCCATGATCAAACTGTCAGTCGTCTGTATGGCCACGCCAAATGCGGGAAAATCCCATGCAGGGGTGAGTACAAAAATACTCCTAGGATGCCCCGAAGGCTTGAGGTAGCAGCAATAGAGGCAGTGAAGAGGAGAGAAGTAAGAGAGAACAAGGTATAACAATAGTGAAAAAAATAGTACAACTCTAGCCTGTAATGGATATGATCTCTCAAAGAACCCCAAACGAGAGAGTAATGAGATCTTCATATCAATGATCACACCAATTATATTCCCATAAATATACCCATGGAAACCGTATATACATGTAACTCAGACCTATAGTATATAGAAAAGTTACACAACTACATACCCACACTAGAAATCTAGTTCGAAGATTCCACAAAGCACTCATTCGGGAGAACTCACTCCACAAGTTTGATATCTCAAATAATATCAGTCTGGAAATTATCATTCATCAGAAAGGTCATGAAAGATAGATGAACTCATTAGAGGAGAACACACTCTTGAGTGGGGAAAGATCATGATACACGGATGAGGATCACTTCCAAAACCTTGGTGGATACCGAGACTCATCCGGACTAACATGATAGGTAGAGGATCAATGCCTGGTATATTTGGTCACGTCAATGCTAGAATCTACCCAGGGTAAAAAATGGATAGAGGATCTCGCTCTGGGCCTCTCGGAGGGATGCCTGACTCTATCACAGAAAGTCCTACTGAAGAGAGATATCATGATACATGGATGGGGATCATTTCCAAGGCCTTGGAGGATACCGCAACTCATCCAGATTCACCTTCAATGTAGAGGATCAATGCCTGGTAGAGTTGGTCATATCTATTATTGACTCTACCTAGGGCCAAGAATGGATATAAGATCTTTCTCTAGGCCTCTCAGAGGGATACCTGACTCTATCTCAGAATGTCCTGCTGAAGGGATCATACTTCAATATAAGGAAACAATACATGACCATTAGGGGAGCAAGAAAAAGCAGAACTAACCCAAATGAAACATGTCCAAGATACAGTGTACAAGACGATCAAGCCATGCACTGATAAGTAAATGACGTGGAGAAATTTCACACGTCATGTCTTCTGACCATGGGTAATTCCCGTGTACAATGGCCTGTGTCGTAAGTCTTGTCGTGTAAAACGCATCTACACAGCGTGTAGAAAGGATCACTCTCCATGTAAATGTATCTGGGGTATTCCCCATGTACGATGGCCATGTGCCCGTCACGGCCTCAATCCACGTATGCCAACCTGTGTAATCGATACACAGGGTGATCCATGCAATCGACCTGGTCAGGCCATGTGGTGGAGTACCAACTCCAAAGAGAGGAAAACCATATTAGAGGAAAATGAACTTGCACTCATGAGGTGGGGAGTCCCGTCTCTACCAGAGCAGGGGAGTAAGGAATACCCCCACCTTGAGTCGTCAAGGGAGTAGCCATCCAAACTCTCACTAAAAGAAATGACCTGGTTTTTCTCCCCTTGTTATCGGTCATACCTCAATAGCCTCAGAGTTCCACAAGGGAGTAACCCGAAGGACGGCCATGTCATAAGTGTTCCAACACGAGAGGCAGTGCATCAATCGGACACCCAGTCTGTAAGTTATATGCCATTTAGTGCTGAGGGACTGGTTGGATTCGTGTTCGATCCAACACGACTGTACTTAAAACCACACCGGATAACCGAATAGGTCACACCATTGTGATCTACATAAATAAACACACAAGATGGAAAACCCATTTCTCCAAAATGGATACCTAGTGAAAACGTTTCATTTCACATTAACACACACGAACCGGGCCTCGTGGGGCCCACGCCCTGACCTCGACATAAATATACAAAATTGGTCTTGAAACATTCATCTTAATTTCAGGATCAAAACGTCACAGACTGTTCGCTATTCCGACACCGTATGAGGGAGGTATGTCAGATACAAGATCCAATAATAATAATAATAATAATAATAATATTGGGTGTTTCGTGGACCCGATACAGAACTAGAATTCAGTATCCAACATTCTACTTGAATCGACTGTATTAAAGACAGGGTCACTTCACCCCTGGTGGCAAGTCAATCGGACATCAAATGCATGAGTTATAGAGGGTCAAAAATTTAATAATGAAATTAAATATATTAATTCACGAGCGTTTCGGGTAGCCGATCTTAATACTCGAAAAAGACATCCAATATTGGACTCATAATTTCTGTCTTGATGTCAGGGTCACACTATCGCTGACATTTCGTAAAACCATGGCCGCATGAAGGAGTTATAGTGAAAATAGTGTTTTATCATCAACATTAATTATAAGAATATTTTATTGTTATTATTAATAACATATTTATTTATTTTTCTAACTCTAAAATCAATGACAATTTGGACTATCTTGCACGCTTTAATTCATCACCAGATCCCCCATTTATTATTTATTTCTCAATTAATTTTATTCCCACTATTATCTTATAATTCCTCCCCCTCTCCAATCTCATTTATTCTTCCATGATTCCCTCATGCTCCAACAAAAGTGATGCCTCCCCTTATAATTTACTCCATGCCCATCACGCCCCAAATCCTTTCTCACTTAAATATTATTATTAATAAAATTAATAATAATAACACCCATTATTAATGTTCTAATTTAATCCCATTAAATTAGTTTACCATTGTTATTCTCATAATAAATTAAAACCAATCTATTTAATTAATCACACACTAAAAGCCACCATTACTAATATTATTTAATATAATAGAAATATATCCTCCTTCAATTTCATCAATGGGTCTCCATCATTATCATTAATAATTATTAATATTGACACCCATCGTGTCGCCCCTTCGCACCATCCTGATCTTCCACGTCGCCCCAAACCATCAGAACCGCCTCGCATGCCACTGGAGCTTCCCTACACTGCTTTCGCGGTCTCTTGATCGCCTCACCAAACCGCTGCCTTGAACCACTGAAACCATCATCGGACTCGTGCCATGGGATACTTCCACACGCTATTCTGGCATCTATTTTAACTAGGAAAAAAGAGACAAATGTGGATAACTGATCCTTGGGTCGATATCTCCGCGTCCATATGTCGTGCTCAATGAAACATTGAGTTTCTAGCATGCTTAATTATTTTATAATGAAGAAATCTTGAAGAATGCATGAACCATGAATAAGGACAGACCTCGGTCGAAGTGCAGATCGATAGCCATGTTAGTTTGTCCATCATTTTTGAGAATCAAGAACATGAGAAATTGGTAATTAAATATTTATCATGCTTCAAGAATCTCAAATTCAAGATAAACAAGAATAAAATTAATTCAATCAATTGTATATCGATCCGTGAATTAATTTATTTAATTCGTGTTCATCATGAGAAATTTAAACCGGGGTAAGGAATCTACAAAGATAAATCCCTACCTAAGTTTGGATCGATAGTTGGTGAATATCGCGTTCATCAAGATCCATTCGGTGTTGATGACGATTGCACTTGCACAATGATGAGAATAAGATCTTGCGTTCGTCGTTCTTCAATTCTCTTGGATCCAAGGATTCATCGTCGTTCGTCAGTGGAGAGAATAAGAGGGGATAGGAGGAGCCGTTGGAAAAATGGTTTAAGAGGCCAAGATATCATAACCATGAATTTAAAACCTCCCATCTGGTTAAATGAAATTAATTAAATAATTAAATAAAAAATTATTAAATTATTTAATTATTCTCCCACGATGGCGCATAAGCCGAACACCCAACTCCAACAAAGGTTACACCATGTTTAGGGTAAAGCCTATGTTCTAAGATCATCGGTGGCCTCATATTTTTTATCTGAGTCCTTGTTCAAGAGATATTCAGGTTTGAGATATTAAATGAATAAATTAATAATTTAATTTATCCATTTAATACATCGTCAATGAGCGAGTGGTCCGAGAATCCCAGACCAACTTATTTTATGTTGCGCCTAGGGGAAACACTATGTTCCGGACCCAACTGTGGTATCAGATTTTTGATCCCATCAACTGTTTAAGAGATATTCCATTTTCATCAGTTAATCATGCTTAGGTAATATAAAAACACATAAAATTTTTATAAAATTAATTTCGGGCACAATGATCCTCGGAATTGCAAACCGACTCTGCACTCACCTTTGTAAATATTCTTAGAAATATTTCAAAGTCTTATTACGATAAAAATAGGGTCTCTATAGTGAAAACCTATCCAAACCACACAACATGTATTACACTTGTATACTTCTTAGTCTTACGACATTTGGAATACACAAATTATCGTGTGCTTTCATGTTGTTTAATATAAACTTAATGATTACATGGATTACATATTTTTTTCAATGTTATGCTACAGTTCACATAGAATAATTATTGTAATACAAATCATACATGAAATGAAGATTCTAACGTCACCCAGATACTAATTACATACTCACACTTACACACACACACACACACACATATATATATATATATTAAAAAACCAACACATTTAATGTATTATCAACATAATGACCACATGAAAGCACTTATTGTTAAGGTATACAAAGTATATAGAATTAATTTTAATTATGAGAAATTTGGTATATGTACACGGCATGTACAATATAGCTACACAGTGTGTACCATTCTCACTGTCTATTAGAGAAACACTTCTATGGACTTAGAGTTTAAACCATTCCACCTAAAATATTAGAATACACAATGTTTATATGGGATACACAACATGTGGCATATGATTTAAATGGTCTCTAATAATTTAGTACTTATAAGAAGGTACACGATTCATATGTGATCACAAGACTACATATCGTGTATGTTGGTTACATGATGAGTACTCTGACTAACAATGTGGTAGTCGGGCGTGATCAACACAAGATGTATAATTTAATGAACCATGTGTATTAAATTCACATAGTTTGAATTAATTAAAAACTAATTCTAAGTGGATTGAACACTAGTACATGGCATGTACCTCAAGATACATTGTGTGTACTCTTATGTAATCTGGCCAGAATCATCGGCACCATCAGATGAGATATTTTATTTTATTTCATTCATAAAATTAATCAATTTAATTAGATATATGAGAAATGAAAAAGAAAAATAAGTTATCACAATTCAGTTTAAATCAAAATTAATCATGAATTGAAAACTAAATTACATGTGTACAAGTCAATCAACGACATTTTAATTAATTATAAATAATTATTCAACCACTCTCACACCACATAAAGCTTTTGGGAGTAGTGGAATCATGTGATGGGTGGTGCCCATTATTTTCCATGATCAATTATCAATCCTAGATTTAAATGATGATGAATGTTATAATCAATGTAATGGAATTAAAGAAAATAGACAAGGTATATAACACCAAAACCAGGTGTTAGATCATCAGATATTAGTTTTAATTAGTTTAATCAATTAATGAATTTTCTTGCATGAATTCTTTCTTAGTATAAGGGTCTGAAAATATATCTACATTGTAATGTCGTTGCATTGTAGGAATCCAGAGTAGATTCCGTCTAGCGGTGAACCACATGTGTTCCTCAAATCTCTGAACATTACAATAGGAATCTTTATGTGCTAGGCGGAAGAACCTAACAATTGCATCATTCACTTTTGATCACCATGAGAATTGTATCCAAACTTTTCTCCTTGTTCACTCTAAAATCAATAGTGGGAGGTGTAGGAAAACCTCTCTCTATTCATGGGGGAGTTCTTGGAGAGGGAGTTCTCTAGGGCTTGAGAGAATTCTATACAACTATCATTTTTCAAAACACAAATGAATTGGTTCTCTTTGAAAATAAAATTAAGGGGTTTATGTATCGTTGGAGTTAGAAATAATTAATTTTACATGTGCCCTTTATTATTTATTTAGTCCCTTGAAGATCCCCACATACATATTAATAAAATTATTATCATATTTTGACATGCACATAACTTGAAAGCTATAATTAAATATTATTTATTTAAATAATATTCAATATATATTATTTCTCATATGACCATTAAACCCGATACGCCATTCCTCCACAATATTTATTATCCCTTGAATAAATTTAATTTATTTATTAAATAAATATAACTTCTTTATTCTTTAATAAATAAATAACTAAATAAATATTATATTCAATAAATAGAAAATAAATATTTATTAAATATTCAGCTCACATAATATTTTATAGAATATCTGGTGATGAAATATACATGATCATGAAAACATGAATAATTAGTAAATAATGTTTGAAAATAAAATTTATTCAACTCATTAAATAATAAATAATAATATATTATTTAACAAAGATTCATGGTACACTTAGTGTGTGATCCTCTACACCTCTTTCTTACTGGTATTAGGTGAAGCGGCCTAAAGTCCATGTTTAGCATCTAGAAACACGTCAAGGACCACATAGAAAAATATGTTAATGACACAATGACATAAAACCTCATATAGAAAATCATTGTGTAATATAATCATTTTTATCCTGATATCTCTAATCATGTAGGTTGCATGCTGTCTCTATCAACATATGTGGGTGATGTGTATTTCATCGACTTTATTGAAATCAAAATTTCCAATTGAACCCCATATCCATTGATTTATTTAGGTCATATAATTTTGATAAAAGGGACTAAGATATCAACTTCTATTAAAGAATAGAATGGAAAAATCCTTTCTCACATTATTCATTAATGAAATATTATGTGTGAAACACCCAACACATCCTACCTCACTGTGAACATATGTCGCCATGATTTTTGTCAATACATAAAAGTATGTGAAACACAATACTCATTGAGAATGATATTATAGTATTAGGATCGATATGAACATTTAAAGATAAAACATCCAATGAAACATATATTTATATATATATATATATATATGTTGATTTCCTACTAGATGGTCTTGTTTTCATAATATCCTACACTAGATATTACCATGGGAGTACATCATGAGAAGGTGCCCCTAAGTCCTATTAGTATCCACCTCTGATTTCCAATATCAATTTTGTCCCATAAATTATATCATATGGCTATATAAAAAATATTTACGAATAGTGTTGCATCACTTATGGATTCTAATCATAGAGGTGAACTACTAATACATTTTCGTGTGATAGATACTCATATGATATTATCACATAATATGTTACATATAATAAAAATAATGATGTCATAATTATTTTATTAATATTAATAACTATGAATACATGGTATCATAAAGTACACAGAATTTGGTTCAAAAGAACCAACTACAATAGTGATTGTCTTCAGTTTAAATCAGGCCTGATAAGAGTACTATGTTAAGCTATAAATTACTCAGATGAGGGGTGTAGTGCGCTAGTAGTGGATGTTGCGTTCTAGGTATAAAAATGAGTTAGAAATTTAATGGGATGATTCCCAAATGGAATTATAGATGTAATTTATTTTATCAATGATTAATGTAGAAAATATGAAGGGGTTGTTTTCTCTCAAGTTGGGAAGCATGTCCTAGTGATATCTTGGGATTAGGATTAAGGATCTTTTGTTCTTTAAACGTGATCATTTTTTCTGATGAGGATTCTCATTAATGATGTTCGTAAGAGTCAATCCTCTCATTGATCTAGTATGAGATCAGTCCATTTACATTTTTGACATATCTGGATGTGCAGAAGTAGGTGGAGGTGATCAAGAGTATTCACTCAAGTGGAGGGTCATTGTGAGAGGGGATATCACATATTTTATCAATGGGAAAAGCTATTAGCAATGAGTCTCGGATGATGGGGATTTTGAGGTTCTGACTGGTGGGGAGTCAACCAATGTTTTTCCATTTTTAGTCCTTCATATCTAGTAACTCACATACTTTTCCTAGGGGATCCAAATTGGTGTTCTATTAATAGGGGTCATAGTCATCAATAGTATTAGTAAAAAGTGGTACTTAGTGATCAATGGGGTAGTGATGGCCAGAATCACCACCAAACACAATAGTAGTTTCTACTGAGGCCTTATCTATAGCTTGAACTACTAGCCCTTGCTCCACCATGAGGAGATGGGATAGGTAGGGGAATCATCAAGACATCCCTCATCTTCATGTAATAATAACATAGTTTGACCATGGATATGGTTGTTAATAGTGATTCATAGGTTATAAGAATGGATAGTTTGAGGACATATATATTCTATAACTAGAGGGACTAGAGGTCATTAGAGGTAATATTAGTTTATAATATACTCTAATGTATGATTTTCATAATTCAAGATCCTCACACTCATTTGTTTCGATATGTTTAGTCTATATATTGGGAAGGTTTGGTGGGATGCCTCACATTATCTAGTTGTTTACTACACCAGTTTGAGGCTAGAATTGCCTGTTTTATGTGGGCTAGGGATATATAATGATTATTGGGAAATAGTTATCCATGGAGGATTTCTTATTATTAAAAATTCATTTACATGACTTCAACCACACCATGGATTGGATGCACTCTATGCATGAGGTGGTCGAATAATTCTATAGGAGAGTCATGGTCTCTAATGTGTATGGACAAAGTGTGATTTTTATTTATGAATAAGTTAATTATATGGGAATTATTTGTGTGGAGTAACTTCATTCTTTCATGGTTGAATCACTAGAAACGTTACTGGAAGCTGAGCTGGTAGAGGTTCCCATAATTTTTGTGGATATCATGATATATTTTCTAAGGAGGTTGTGACACTACTACCTTGATGTGATGTCATGTTTGGGATAGAGTTTAAGTTAATTGATTCTATGACTGGGAATAATCATTATTATATTGAACAATTATAGTTATAGTAAATGAGGAATAAGGTAGATGAATTTTATGTATAAATATTTCATCTGGCCTAGTGTATTGTCATGGGATCCACCAGTGTTGTTCTCCAAGAAGGCAGATGGTATTATGAGGCTATTTATAGTCTATCATAGGTTGAACCAGTTAGTGGTCAAGAATAAATATCCTCTCTTAATGATTGATGATATTTTTTAATAGTTGAGACAAGTTAAAAAATTTAAGATCGACCTTTGGACTAGATATCATCAGTTTTGGTTAAATAAGGAATAAATCCCAAAGACTATGATCTGATGCAGGTATAGATATTTCAAGTTTTAGTTATGTTGTTTGGTGTTTGAAACGAACCAGTTCTGTTAATCAGAATCACGAACATTGTATTTCAGGAGTTCTTGGGGAATTTGATGGTTGTTTTCATCAAAAAAATTCTTATATACTCTAGGTATGATGATGAAAATATTGGACATCTGAGTAAAATTTTACAAACCTTCCAACACCACCATCACAATGTGATGTTTTCCAAGCGTATGTTCAAGATGAAAAAGGTTCATTTCTATATACACCTTTTTCTTCATCATAGATTATTGGGGATCCCTTGAAGGTTTAGATAGTTGTCTATTCTGAAGCACTAAATAATGTAGCGAAGGTTCACAACTATCTTAGTCTATTGATTTATTATCAAAGATTTTTGTTTTAATTTTATTAGATTCAAACCACATGAAAATTACATAGTAAGATAGACTATGATTTCTTTTTTTTATCAGTGTAATTTAGAATTAAACTACATAAAAGTATAGTTGGTCATCACCCTAGTTCTTTGGTTCCCTGGGGAGGAAGTTGTTGTTAGCAATAGACTAAAAAATAATCAAGAGTGGGGCTGAATTGTGTTCATAAAATATTAATTAAATTCATAACCCACCCTCTATTGAATATGATAAAATTATGATCTTTATTAAACAAAACAAACTAGTGGAACTAAATTACGGAAAAGAAAAAATTATTACACAAATATTTATAGTTGTTTAAGAAATATAAGTCCCCTAGTCTACTCCATCAATTCGAAACTCCTATGAGTTTGGGTATATTATCTATTCTAGTCCTTTTACATAGTATTGTCAGTCTTTTTTGTAGTAAAAACATGACTAAGTGCAAACATTTGATACTTTTTACAATAGTAATGATTCATTTAACCATGATCTAGTAAGTCATGACAAACAAAGACCTTTAAGGTTATTTCTCCAATAACCATTACAAAGAAAGAGATAAAAATGATTGCTATAATATTACACAAAAATAGTGAGATACAACTAATAGAAGGGTGAAATATCAAAGAGGGATGATAAGATAAGATAATGGACAGAGGGGAGTATTCTTAATCAACAACAAATACGATTGAGATGGAATTGATGTAGATCAAAATTTTTTTTATTCTTCTCGTATAAAAAAAGAGCTATGTATTAGATCTTCTTGATTGAGAAAAAACTTCTATTACACCAGGAGGTTCTGTTCTTCTATTTTTCAACATAATTTCACTCATAAAAGGGTGAGAAAATATTAACTATTTTCATAACAACATATCCTTAAAACATAGGATCTAATACGCATCTGATCTTGGAAATACCTCAACAATAGTACCTTATAATAAATTATTATTTTAACTTCTTCATTTCATGGTACATTACTCTTATTGTAATTTATTTTTATAAGGTTTTAATATAATATATAAATATTACATGGAATCATGAAAAGCTCACTCAAGTACATCAACAATAATAAATACTAGGTTTTAGTATGACATAGTCGATTACAAGTAACAAAATATCCAAATTCACAAAATTTTAATTCACATAGTTGATTTAAATCACATAGGGAAAATTATCTATGTATCCAAGTTTCATATAGCTGAATACACATCTCCAATATAATTATGTAGCTGCTTTTTTACATAGGTTAATCTGATGTACCTAAATAGAATTATATAACCATTGGGAATGACCTAAAAAAATCCACCATGTATCCAAATCCCAAATCCAATTACTCCATATAACTGATTCGCACATCCAAATGAACAACTAAGGTGATTCCTTTAATAGTTGGTTCATCAACATAGGTGATTTATATAAGTGAATTTATCAATAAAAAAATATAGAACAAACATCTATAATTGTAAACATATGAAAATAACAGCCAAAAAACATAAAATAGATATAAAACCTAATGAAAACACTTACAATAAAATCATTGATAGATTATAAAGGGTATTTTAGATTATAAAATACAAAATTACAAGGGATGTATTGGGTAAACATTAGAATTCTAACAATATCCCCCATTTGACGATCACAAAACACTTAAAATCATACAAGTTAGTAAACATAAAATACTAAAAATGATCAAAAAATATATTATAAGAATAATATAATTGATAATATTGTGAAAAAGTATGTTCTTTTAATACTAATATTCTCTCCATAAATTTAAATGTTGACCAGTTTAAGAGAAATTATCCCCAATAATTATCAAACTTATAGAAATCCCCCATTTGAAATCTTTGATAAACTCTCACCCTTTTTCATCAAAAAATGAAGGATAATGATAGGGAAACCCATTTTAAATTTAGTACATAGATTTATGAACTAGTTGAGTATAATGAAAAACTAAATGTGAATTTGTGACCTGACTATAATTCATGAAAAATTCAAAGAGAACATTAAAAAAAGGAAAAAATAAAACAATAAATTAAAATAATTCCTATGAAAAAATGATAAGAACTAATGAATAGGGTATTTCATTAATTTTTAATTACAACCACTCAAAACCAAATAAATAGATTATTAAATATCAATTAAAAGATCTAAGATTATGGATGGGTTCAAACTAATCTAGTGGTTTTAATGAAAGTAGAATGAAATTTGGATCAGTTCAGGAGGTTGTAGGACATTCTGTTGGAGATGGCATGAATTCTTTCCAGACTTCTGTAATAGTACAACCGTATAATCCCAAAACAACATTCACTTGAGAATTTTTAGAAGGAACACATATAATGTTTTTAAAATGACCTATATCAATATTTAAATCATAAATCATTGCATTAATAAAAGGTAATTTTTTCAGACACTCGTAGATTCAGTACAAGGCTCCTTGATCAGCTCTCTTAGTAGTTATATCAACATCCGTCATAGATTTATCTTTCTAATAAAGAAAAGATGGATAAAAAAATTCAATTATTTGTCTAGTACCTATGGAAGTATCTGGAGTATCATGACCAAGAGGCCATATTCGTCACATATGGTATAATTATTCTGCACACATGTCAATTTAGGGACCAATGTCTAACATAAAAAATTAAAAAAATAATGATTGAGGCATGGTTATTAATTTGAGAAACTAATGTTAACCAATTTTTGATATGTCCATTGAACAATTCACATTTTCTTGATGAAAATATTTTAGGTCTGTCAAAAATCAGATCACTGGGAAGTGGATAAGTTTTCAACAAGGATAGAAATCTATAACTAACTAGTGTAGGGATCGATCAACTATCCGTTGATTTTTGATTATTCTTAAATTCATATACCACACCTTATTATCCAAACTATTAAAATTCCCTACTAATCATTGAAAAAATTCTTCAGCAACATCTAGTTGAGGTTGTGAAATATGAGAAAATGGTAAAGTAATAGGATCCACTATGATAATAGGAGTAGACATTGCATGCATACTTTTCATTGATGTAGGCACACCAGTAGTAGATTTTACTTGATATGCCACAAAAACACCTATACCTAGAAACATAGGTACAACATAAGGGAATATTTTATGTTTATAGATAACCAAATCCTTCCCTATAGGATACACTTGAACACTAGGGACTTCTATGGCCATTCGTCTTGATTTATCTTATAAAGACTCATAGGATATGATAATAAATTCCTCATAAACTATTTCAAGTACAATTAATATTCTATGATGATTCTTATTAACAAGACCCAATGACCAAAAAATCATTCCATATATATCCTTATATATTCCCATCAAATCATTCAACCTTCATCTAATAGATTCTATAATTTACCCACATGTTCATCTAAGGCCATGTTTGTTCCCACACAAATATTATTGACAGCTTATTTGGTTCCTTGGAAAAATCAATATATCCTACTTAAGGTATTGAATTTTAGCAGGAGTGAGAAAATAGCATTGAAGACACTAGATCTGAGATGAAATGGAACATAACTCTAATAAAAACTGATCAAATCCAATTTGAAAATCTAAAAGAGCTGAAATGTCTTAAAATGAACCTCTGGGGACCACCCGACTGACTAAAGATTGTGTCGCTACTACCCTAGCACAACCCCATAGTCCAGTGGAAAGCTAAAAAAACTGAAAGACATAACTAAAATGAGAGGTCATTTCCTAAACTACTAATATGAACACACAAAACCATCTCTATGTAGATGATTATTGGAATAATAATAAAATAATTTAACATTAAGAGTAAAACCATGAATGTAATAACCTCTAGGGAAAAAGAGTGTGACAACATAATCTAAAAATTCAAGGGAAAAATATGTGCCTGACCTAAAATGATGTTCAAACCTAACAAAACCTGAAAATAAAGGTAGTTGAGAGAGAGAGATATTGAATTGTTATATACAATTTTTGACCACTGTGTGTGGTCAAATTAACCTGAGTATTCCAATTCACCTATGAAATGGCCATTAACATGTCCTACATATGCATAAGACATGAAATGTGAAGGGAAATCCAATACAGGGGCTAGAAAATAAATATATAGTAGGATGACATATGAATTGAAGGGATGATAAATAGGAGACATGATATAATTAGTCAGATCATCATAATAACAGTATTTAAAAAAAATATGAGACAAAAACATAATGAAAAACCCAAAATATTCTTAACAAGAATCCCAAATAAAAAGAGAATGGGGATCTCTATCAACATAGTCCAACTAAGAACAATGAGTCTTCATAAAGCTCTAAAAAGGGTCCATCTCTAATTCCTAGTATATTGTGTTTATATCCTAAGAATTAACCATTTGGGGACCCACACCTTTCAATCATGTCTTACAGTCGAGGGGGAACATTCTCTAAGAAGATGAACCATGCCCTATTGTGTCACGGAGATGGGGTACCACTCCGTAAATAGATCACATGCACCCTAGTCTATCAGGGGGTACCACTCAATAGGTAGAGTACCCACACCTTAATCCATTAGGGGGTAACACTACATAGGTATAGTAATTTAAACTTAGTCTATCAAGGGGTTACCACTCATTAGAAAGAAGACTAACGACCTTGTCTGCCAAAGAATACCACTTTGTATATAGAGGACCTGCACCCTAGTCCGTCAGAGGGTACCACTCAGAAAATTGAGGACCCGCACTCTAATACATTAGGGGTATACCACTCTATAGGTCGAGGAACTACACTATAGTCCTTCAAGGTGGATACCACTCATTAGAGAGATGACCTACTCCCTGGTCTATCAAGGGGGACTATAAATAAAATGTGTCCTAATCCATCAGGGCGTACAACTCACTATACGAGGGACCTGCACCCATGTTTTTCAGGGAGTAGTACATAAGAGACAAGGGACACATGTCCTAGTCTATCAAGGGGTACCAATCAATCTTTTTAGGACCCTTGCTATAGTCTGTTAGGGGTGTATCACTCCGCAGATAGAGTAATTTCACGCTAGTCTATTAAGGGGTACCACTCACTTTATAGAGGACCTTCTCCCTACTACACTAGGGGTACCATTTTGTAGATAAAGGACCCACGTCATAGTCCGTTAGGGGGTACCACTCAAACTAATAAGAGTAGTATGGGGGACTTCAAACCCCAACCTCTCTCTAATGATCCCACCTAATCAATACCATCATCGATTTCCAACTAAACAATAGTAACAATAAAAACATCTCCCATCCAATCTCAAAATCCACTAAAATGGTAATAATTATGTTCTACATGAAAATCACTTAGGATAGGGTACTCACAAGAAATAATACGAGTCAAAAAAAGGTTAAACAAGAGGTAGAATATTTATAAAGAAGTACATGACATGTGAGGGGGTCCACATAGTGTATGCTCCCACTCTGATAGATTTCCACATACCTATATATGAATGGGTACAGATTCATGCCCATCTACCCTTAGGCATTCCCATGTACTTTTAAAGTACATGGCATGTGTGTCCCAAATCCTAACAAAAACATGAGTATTTTCATTTTTCTAATGATATAAAACAAAAAAACACTGATATTTCATTACAAACAGCCATGAATGGCCAAATGAATCACACCATTATTGTCCTCTAGTAGAAACACCCCGAATAGGATTTTACATGCCCAAATCAAACACTCAGTGAAAAAAGGTATTTCACCATAACACAAACATATGTCGCTTCATGGGGTTGAGCCATGAAGAAAAATTAAATAAAATATATTGGTTGAAAAATTTCCTCCTCAATATCAGGTTTATAATGCCACAGATGGAACATCAATCCATCATCATATGAATAAAATATTTTAGATACTAGATTTTTTAATGATAATATTATTATTATTATTATTGTTATTGTTATTACCACTCAATGCTCTATGTACCTGATCCATGAGTCATGCAAATTTATCCATCACTATTCATGAATCTTCTATCATAGTACCATGATCGAGATGTCACAGACAGATTGCCAATCCAATATCTCGGTTAAAATATATAACTGATAAAAGATTTTTTAAGAAAAAATAATAATAATTAATAATTTATAATATTGTTAATATTTAAAACATTATTATAAATTGGTTAAGGGAAAATGGGTTTCATGCCCACCCCACCTCTTTCTCATCACCCACACACATGCATAAGGGTTTTCCCACACCCATTAGTGTTGATTTTCTCTTTTTGTTTTATTTATTTATTTATCAAAATATCATAATGACCCTCTTCTCCAAATTTCATGATAAAATTTTCACCCCTCCCTCATATGTTGGTGACCCACCCTCTCTCTTCCATCTACATTTATTCAATTTTTAATTTAAATAAATTCATTCTAATCCACTCCATTATCATTCCATGTCAAATTTTAAATATATCAATGGAATTTGATGCATAAGGTTCCACATGAGAAAGGGTTATTCTTTTTTAGCTCAACATTATTATATTTATCAATAATAATAAAACAAACAACCATTTTTATGTTGATATTATTTTTCAAAATAATAATAACACACCCAAACGTCTATAGACACATCTCTCATGCACCTGCCGCTCGATCCCATCATACTACATATCACTATCGTGTTTCAAATGAAAAAATGGGGATCACCAATCCGATCATGAGCCACCCGTGATCACTTATCATTTTCTTTTCACCTCCATCACATCCTTAGTCATGAACTCGCACCTATGGTACATATATAATTCATTCAAAAATCACCATCGTACTAACAAACCACCAATACTCGATCCAAATTTGGATTCCCATCGGTGCTTCCACACCTCTATTGCATCCCCACAATCTAAATTTAACTCTTGACTATCATCTGTTGCACCAAAGAATGAATTCACAATTAATCAGTACTTTTGAGGTATCGTCGAATCTTTTGTTAACAGATGATAAATTCCTAGAATGATGGGAGAAATTATCATAACAAAAATTGAATCTATCATTGGTGATGTGTTCATAAAAAATGATCATGAATCATGGTGTACTTGGGGTTATAAAATTTGAAAAATGTGAAGAATTATATCAGATAAAAAAATCAATAAATTGGGTGGCTCATGTGAAGTAAAATTATCATAGATAAAAAGAAGATAAAATAAATTCTCAATATTTCAATAAAATTTTTAAAAAACCCAATTGATTATCCCTAAAATGATTATGGATCTATTATTTCGGAATAATGCAGCCTCTAGTAATGAAGGATGAACCGCTACATTTGATGATCGTAGATCCACCTAAATCTGATCACCGATCGTCGTCTGATCTTGATCTTCTAATGAAAAATGGTAAAAACTCTACTAAAAAATCTCAGGGTTTTGTAGATATCTTTATTTAATTTCCATAATAGTTAACTTATAGAGGTAAAATGGATGTTTGTATTAAATGAATTAAATAAATAAATAAATAAATTAACTTAACATACCCACCAATTTCTTCCAAATCTAAACATTTGGTGCTGACTAATTTAATGTCATGCTTAGGGTAAAACTCCCACTTCAGACTAAACCATGGTATATAATTTTCTATTCGAGACTCCGTTCAGGAGATATTCCATTATTTCTGAAAAATTTATTCATGGGTGATAAAAATAAATTTTATATTTTAATAAATTTAAATTTGGGCTCACTGGGTCTCAAAATCATGCACCATATCAGTGCTTGGATTTAAATATATTAATAATAATATTCCAAATACTTACACTATGAAACCATATTCCCTATATTGTTCCCTTATTAAAATATTTTCATCCCTAAAAGGAAAAAAATAAAAAAGGTGGGGATACTAAGATCTCATATGGGTCTCTCACTCTCATGATCTCCCCTAATGGTTTTTATATTTCCAAAAAACAAAAACCTAGGGTAAACACATGCCTATAAAGGGTATTTCTCTACTTGTTCACAACACCCCTGGATTCATGAAAAAAACTCCACTATTAGGGCACATATTACCTAGGTAGATATCTTAAAAAGACTCATGCACATACCTCCTCAATTATTACATGTGGAGAACACAATAAACAAAAACTAATATGGTTATGAGGTTAACTAGTGCACCACCTCACTATCCTAACACAACAGTTGGAAAAAGGGCCCATGTTTCATAGAGATATCATGTCGTCCTGGAAAAATATCTGTGATCCTCTACATGGTAATATATATCAGAAAAGATGATATCCTTGTAGATCCCCAAAGGAACCCATCATCAATCCACAAAGGACTACTAATTTGACTTAGGTAGTCATTTTCCACCCCTGGGTGAATTGAACCCCTTTCACAACAATCACTATCACCAACATCATGTGTATCTATATCCCCATATCTATCCTCTAGGACATAAGTGTACAATTGAAAAATACTACCATGAACCATTCTAATAAAGGTTAAAGATCTGGCTCAAATGTCTTGTGAATTTTGATGGGGAATTCAACATGTCAAATGCTATCACAAGGACATCAATGCAACTGCAACAACTCTAGGAAGCCACACTTGGTACATCCACCCCTCAAACCAGGAGCTGGTGATAACCCATCCTAAGGTTAAACCCAAATATCCACTTCATCTATATCTACTAGGTGAAGATGTAATTTATTTTAAAGTGTGAATACTCATTCTAGATAATCACCTACCTCAGGTGACTAAATCCACTCATGAACTCAAACACTCAAATACAGGGGTTATTCGATATGATAACGTAGATATCAGGTCATCCCCGGTGGAGTACCATGTAGAAAAAAACTCTTAATGGGGATGTCAACCAAACACATTCTCAAGATGGATTCCCTCATACTCCTCCACAATCATAGAGAATTGAAATATCAAAGCATGTACAACTCTAAGGGTAATACTAACCAACTAATAAGGAAGCAGTTGGAACCTCCTAGAAATGATCTCTTCCTACCCTACTCGAGGATCACCTCTTATAAATGGAGGCAAATCTATCACAGAAAACTAGAATCAGTGCAATATAAACTAGTAGAAATCATCATATCTTGGACGGTAAAAGACCATTCTATACTGAGGAAAACATTAGAGGGTCCCCCTACCAGTATAGAAATATTTAAAATGAGGATATCTCTCTCAATGTAGAGTCAATTCATACCACTGATAGAAATGTTTTATCACTGATTCACTCCAAAAGATCCTCTAGTATAAGGGTCAAGAAAAAGTCCCCCAGTATAATTGTTAGGTATCAAAGAGTAGCTACATCAATAGAATTGTGGCTTATGACTTTGTTCTATAACTACAACTAGAAAAGTAAATAAGCATATCGTACCCTGAACTAGAATCGAATCCACTGATCCACAAGATTGAACAAATAAATATATAAATTCCCATTCCCACCTCCTCACCATAACTAGGGCTCACTCTAAAACCACATCACACGCAAAGAACCTCGAACATACAAGTCAAAAGAACTCATCCACCACACCTGGATACTATCGACTTGGGGTGGAATTAAATTTCTCTCATGGTTTAAAATCACATCGTAAGAACACATAATGGTGAGGGAATTGTCCCTCATTCTTTTATGTTTGAATCCACATAGAAATTCACCAACACAGGCCTCTACCAATTCCTTACATCACCCTAAAGATGTCTTTCCGCAATGATAACCGTCAAGAGGGGTCCTATCCAAGACAGACATTCACACCATAGGTTCGATGCAATACTATACCACCTAAGAATGTGGTATATCTCACTATGACGAATGTGTGATCTCCATATATGAAACTCGCAAAGTGAACTTAGTAGAGGCGTATAATTTTTCAGTACCAATAGAGACAATAGATTCTCTACATAGAGGATTTGTTACGGATTCAACCATATCATTGGTAAGGTTCTTCCTAAGTAAAAAACATTAGAAAACTACCTCGACTCAATCCTCTACTACCTAAGGGTATGTCTCATTACAGAACCTCAATAGTCTCTATTTCCAGAAGTTTCATAACCTGGTAAGCCTGCGAATATCATCCCCATGCCCTGATAGAGCTATAAACTACTCAACATATGGATGATCATATACCTAATCCATAGAGGGATCCATACATTTCTCAATAGGTGGTAACACTACTCGGTGCATGCCTACCAAAAATACTTCATGTATGGGTCCCTAAACTGAGGTATTATCCCTCAATTGGTCATCGTAACAACACTATCTTGAGATCCTTGATGGCTATCATCGTATATATATCTTGAATATTATCAATACGTACCATGGTCAAAGATTATATTTGGGGATATGAATCAAGAATGAGAGTCAAATGACTCAGTCATATATGATGTATTTATCGTGGATCCATGTAACCGATGTATCAGTGCGCTGAGTCGATAAGCAGGTAGTAAGAATCCATGGGTATAGATACACTATCTATTCCACAACCACTAAGTTCCCTGGTCAGAAATCCACAATCAATAAATTTTTACATTGTTTCCCTATGTATCATCCAAATATAATAAGGGGAAAAACTATAACCATTTTCCTAAAGTAAAACCATCTCTGACACCAATATTTTATGAACCAGCCATTTGGGGCTCACATAGCTGGTAGAAGATTGTGCTACAACTACCCTAAACCCACCTCCATAGGCTATGGGCTAATGATAAGAACCAAAAGGAATAACTAAAATGAGAGAAATTTTCCTAAAGTACGTATATGAAAACACCCAACCATATTTATGAATATGTATATAGGAATCATAATAAAATAATTTAAATTCTAGAGTAAAAAATCATGCATGTAATAACATCCACAAAAAAATGAAATTGAACAGAAGTGTAATTTGAAATGTAAAGGAAATAATATACACCCAACAAGAAATGATGTCCTAACAAAAAAAACTAGAAAATAATGGAAGATGAGAGAGATATTAACTTCTGATCTCAAAGACCTGACCACAATGCCTAGTTAAATACATCGGATTGTTCCTATACTCTACTGAAATCACAATCAAACGGTCTAATTTCTGCATAAGACACAACACATGTGGGAAAGTCCCAATAAAAGGGTGAGTATATACATACCTAGTAGAACACCACGAAAACCGTAAGAGGAGAAATTGGAGACATGATAAATGTATCCATCTCAACACAATGAAGGTATGTCAACCAATATTTGAGACCAAAACAATAAAAAACCCATCATTGTTGAACAAGAAGCCTAAATGAAGAGAAAAAGTGGGTCTACATCCCCATAGCCCATCTAAGATCAAAGAGTTTTACTACAACACTAAAAATTGAACATCTCTAATACCCAACATCTTTTTGATTCTATCCTAACATGTAATTGTATGGAGGATCCACAACCTAGTCCTTTAGGGGTACCACTCAGTACATAGAAGACATGCACCCTTTTCCATCATGGGAATACCACCCAATGTATGGTGGACCTACACCCCTGTCCATCGGGGGGTACTAATCAGTAGATATATGTCCCACTCCATAGTCCTTTAGTGGGTATTACTTAATCTAATATGTGGAGTATGGGGGATTGCCAACCCTGACCCATCTCTAATGATCCTATCTAATCACTACCATCATCAAGAACTATTTTAAGAAGCTTCACACTCAGAACATCTTGTATTTTTTCTCAAAATCAATCAAAAATAACAGAATCAGGCTCTATATGGAAAAATACTTAGGATATGCCACTATTAAGCCAAAATAAGAGTATAAAATTTAGATAAGAGAGGTAGAAGATTCTTAAATTACACAACATGTAGGGGTTCCACATGTCTTATGCTCCCATTTCAATGTTTGGCCATGTACATTGATTTTCCCAGGTATTGGGTCATGTCTTTGTACACATGGGCAATATTGTGTACTCCTAGAGATTACAAAATGTCTGGCCAAAATCTTAATGAACAGAATAGTCTCTCTATCGATCTGACGTGATAAAATATCAAATCACCAATATTACATTGCAAACATCCATAAATGATCAAATGGATCACACCATTTCATGATCCTCATGGAAAGGATAGGCAAGTCACTGGCCTAAAGTTGATTCTTGGTGAAAAAACACATTTCACCACAACATGCATGTATGTAAATTCATGGTATTGATCCATGAAACCAAATTAAATGCTTGATATTGGCCTCAAAACTTCTACCTCAAAATCGGGGTCATGATGTCCTAGATAGTTCTTCAATATGAGGTCTGATAAAGTTGATATGTTAGAAACAATATTCTATGATGAAAATAATAATAATAATAATAATAATATTATTATTATTATTATAATTATTATAATTATTATAATTGGGAACTCTAGGGACCTAATCCATGATTTAGAAATATTTATACATAACTTGTCTTGAATCAACTATCATTGAATCACTATTACAATGTCATATATGGATCACCAATCTAACGTCTTTGTTTAAAGATAAAACTAATACAAGATTATTTAACTAATAATAATAATAATAATATCTTATTTTATTATTAATATTTAAAATATTATTTAAAAGGGGATAAGGTGAAAATGGGTCTCATGCCAACCCCACCTCCTTCCCATTACCCACACATGTGCATGGGGATTTTCCCACACCCATCAGTATGAATTTTCCCCATTTAATTTATTTCTTTAACTGCCATAATATATTAATGTGTTTCTTTTCGAAATTGCTTGTTGAAATAAACCCACTCCCTCACAACATGACTCCCCACCCTCTCCCTTAAATCTTCATTTATTTTATTTATTTATGTAAATAAATTCAGTCTAATACACTATATTCTATTTCCATATTTAAAATTTAATATATCAATTCCATTTGATGGAGTGGGTTTCACATGAGTAAGGGGTATTTTTTTATCACAACATTATTATCATTATCATTAATAATAAAAGAAACATATTTTTTATATTCTTATTATTATTAAAAATATTAATAGCTAACTCACACACCCTTGGGCATGTCTCTCATGTGCCTACCAATTGATCCCTTCACACTACACATCATTGGAGCACATCAACCATGAAAATGGGCACCACTAATCTAATAAGGAACCACCCTAAATAAATTTCCATTCTCATCACACCTTTATTGACTCCCTGATCATTAAACCACACCCATGATTCTAATGTGATAAATTCAAAAATCACTATCCTACTCACAAACCACTGATACCGGATCCAAATTCAGATTCCCATAATTTCGACCAAACCTCCATCATGTACCCAAAATTCAAATCCGAACCCACGACCATGATCTGTTACACCAAATAATGAATTGACAATGAATTTGTACTTTTCAGATATCCTTGAATCACTGGTTAACCGATGATAAACATCAAGAGTGGAGGGGGAAATCCACATTACACAAATTGAATATATCATTGTCCAATAGTTCTTGGTTGATGATCATATTTTTGGGATTAAGAGGGTTGATACCATGTTCAATAAGGGAATAATTATACCATATCAATAAAATCATTAAATTATGGGGCTCATCCAAAGAAAAATTATCATATATAAAAAGAAGATAAAATCCATGATCAATATTTTCATCAAAAAAAGGTAGAAACCAAAATTTACTAGTATTAAATTGATTATGGATTGATTATTGGTTAAGAACACATCCTCTAGGGATGAATGAAGACCCATTGCATTTTATACTCATTGATCAACATCGATCTGAGCATCAATTATCATCTGATCTTGATCTCCCAACAAAGAATGGTGGAACGTCCTCTCAATGATCCTAGAGTAGTGAGGCTAACCCTATTGATTCTACCTAATAAGACACTTATAGAGGGACAAAAATTGGTCATTAAATGAATTAATTAATTAAATTAACTAATTTATCAATGTCATGGACCCACTAATGACCACCTTATACGAACATCTAGAGCTGACCAAAAGTAAGTTGTGCCTAGGAAAAACCCAGCACTATATATTCAATAGTTCTATGTGATATTTTATTAGGGAATATGTCTTAAAGATATTCCATTATTTCTGAAAAACTACACACACATGATAAAAATATATTTAATATTTTTATTAATTTATTTTCATCTCATCAGACCTCCTAATATCACACTATCTTAGTGCCTAGCTCTAAGAATATTCTTTAAAAAAATCCAAATACATTCAGGAAAAAACTAGAGTCTCTACATGTTGATTCTGAGGTGGAAGGCATAGTGGGTTGAAACCTGTTGATAAATTATAATTGGCTTTAAAAAAAAAATTTAATTGTGTAGGTTTTATTCATATCAATCCAAAAAGACTTCAAATCATTATGAACTTCTTGAGAAACACTATATTGCACAATTATATGATTTTAAACCATTTCTCTAAGTGATAAAACCATAACTCCATGTTCATTAAACACAAACTTTGTAGGATGAACATATTTTAAGATACTTACCAAAACTATCATTTCCTCATGTTCCTTCGATAATACTTTAGAATAAACCTATTAAACAAGAGAATGAAATTGAATAATCTTTATCATCTGTGTTTGGGTATCAAAAAACCCAAATAACTTATAAAATTCGGACATAGAATTATAGAATGATTTGAGTTATCTAATCTCATTTTTGTAAGAAACAAGCTCCACCTTCAAATACAAATAATATTATCTATGATTATAAAACTAAATCATTACAACATAAGAAAAATATCCATTTTTTGAGAAATATACGATCTTATTGATTAAGTGTGCATCTTCATGATCAACTAGAGGTGGTAATGGTCCAGTTAGTGTATGAGACTATTCATTAGTTTCCATAACCACATCACCAGTGCTATCACTAACAATAGGAGACCCATGAATGATTGGATCTTTCACCTAGAACTCTTCTTCATATTCACAATTACATCAACCCCATATTCTATAGGAATAGTCTCCTCTCGGCTCTCTTCATGAATGAGAACAAGAATAGTTGTCTCAATAAGAGGCTCATCCTGCTAATCAAATTTATTTTATTCAGTTTCTTTTTTATGAATAGGCTCTTCCACTTCGAAACTAACCACATTCATCTGAGAGACTTCCCTATAATATTTTTACTTTTCCACCTTCATAGAAGATATAGAATCAACATGTGTTTTGTCCCTTAGTGGTGAGGTTTAAGATGGATCCCCCTAATACAAACCATCCTGAACAACTGGATTCAATGAATGTGAAGTAGAGTCCCAGATGTCGAAAATTTCCATCAAAATAATTGTCGAAAAGGGGATTCTTTTGTAACACATCATTGCATCTTCACCATTAAGATCCACTTATTTTCTTTTTATAACCACAGAGATTACTCTATCATAAGGATAATAGTTCAACTCATAATGGGTGTTATATATCATAGAAAGTAAAAATTTAAGTTATTTATTATAATGTACAATAAATTCATGTCCTAAAAAGAACTTCCTCTATCTAAACATATCTTCGAGCTATTCCAGTCTGTATAAAATTTTACGAGGCATTCAACTCAACTAGTAAATCTATCACATGCTTCTTGTCAAAAGAATAGGTACCAAAAAATGTGAATACCTCTGAGGGTAAATATAAAAATGTATCCACCAAGGTATTACTAAAACCATTCTACCCAATAAAGGGATAATGAAACACATCATCCATTTTGATAGGAAAAAATAATGTTGTAAAGACCCGGAAATATCAAGAAATTTTTTTTCTTAATTTTCGTTGGAATTTTACAAGAACGCAGTTTCTAACGGCGCCGGATTCTGAGGCCCGGTGTGCCCGGAATTAATTTTCGAAGTTTGGCTCGGGTACGTTCAGTGAACGAGCGAGCAGGAATTTCTAACTTTTGAAACAGTGCTCGGAATCGAATTCCGAGGGCACCGATGAACTCGCAACGCGGGTATCGCTTAAGGGGACCTTTACCGTTGTTGAGTTTGTGCGGGTGAAGAAGTTAAATTTTGAGGTTTAATTAGAAAGTAAATAAAATTGTTGAATCAATTTTATTTCATAACAAGGTGGTTAATTTCTCCCATGGGAAGTTGGTGGTGGGGACCACATCCCCCCAACTTCCCATGTATGGATAATTTAAAGAGTGGGGCCCACACGAACCCCTCCCCACCTTTTCAATTTCCTTATCTCCCTAACTCCTCTTAACCCTTCACTTTCCTAACCCCTCTAAACCCCCCATTTAAGTTTTGTTAACTTATCACCTCATTAATTTTATAACATCTTATGTTAATAACTTAGATGAGTTAAATGTGGGTTTTGAATTTTCAAACTCTTGAAATTCAAAACCTATGTTGGGTTAATAAAATAAGTGGGAGGATTATTTTATTTTGGGGTTAGTTGTTCTTGTGGTGGAGACTTGGGAGAGAAAGGGCTAAGTTTGAAGTCTTCTTCTTCTTCAACATCGACGAAGAACACCTCCGATGAAGAACATCGTTCTTCAACGATGAGCATCTCCGCCGAAGAACGCGACGTCTTCTTCCAACGACATTTCCCCTTTGAACGCACCTCAACGACAATGGAATCGACGTTCGTTTTCCACGACGCCCGACTTCTGCGATGCTCGTCTTCCGCAACTCGACTGACGTGCACCATATCTGAACCAAGGTAGGGGATTATTTTATATAATTATTTCCGTTCATGATTCTAGTTTATCGATTATTGTGGATTTTTGACTAGATGTTATCATTAACGAGAGTGGGGACGGACCGCACAAACACGGCCGAACCCGCCTCCTATGTTCATGTTTGATTCCGTGTGGATGGAACGGAATGGCGTGGTGCCGTCGCACCACGTGGGAATCACACGACAAGTATTACGCGATGCCGTCGCGCCGCGCCGTGGAAAGAAGTTTAAGAATGCGACGACGTCGCACCGCGTTGAAGAAAACCAAAGAACCGCGGTCCGAGTCGGGCCGCGACGAAGGGGCGTGGTGCCATCGTGTCGCGCTGGAAAACTGCAAAGACGACGCTAATCGTTTTGACGTGCTGATTGACGGGTGATGACGAAGCAGGCCGTTTTGGCATTTGAATCCCTTCGCAGAGAAGGTGGGGTCCCGGGGGGACTATAGGCGAAGACGTCAGGAAAAACGGACCACCGGAGCGCGTCCAGCGGTCCGCGGAAGGCGGCGGCGGCGGCGGCGCGCCGCCGGAAGTTGCCGGCGGTGGTTGCCGACGATGTCAATCAGCAGCGAAGGGGGGTGGGGCGCACCCCCGCCGCTCTGCGGCGACCGCTCGGCCGTGGCCGGCCGGTCGGGCCGGGCCCATCCGGGTTGGACCCGGGTCGGGTCGACCCGGTTCGGGCCGACCCAGGGGGGTCGGGCCGGGTCGGTCCGGGCCCAGACCCCCCGTTTTCAGACCATTTTCAGTCAAAATCTCATATCTTGAGCTGTAGACCTCCGATTGATCTGCCGTCAGTGAAAACACGATCCTTGGATCGAGACGGTCGTTTCGGTATATTACACGTAAGGTTTCGGAGAACATTGGGTTCGTCCGGGTAGGTTCGTACACGAAACCAACCGGGCCCTCGGAGTGGAAACGCTCGTAATTTGAGTTCTGAATGTCTGAATGACGTGCCGTCGACTTTATTGGATTCCTATAAGTGAGACGGATCTTTTGGCTTACTCCACTCTAGGTTTGGATGTCGTCGGAGTGCGTTCAGGTTGGTTTGCTCACGAAACCAACTGGGCCCCTGGAAAGAAAATGCCAATAACTCACAGACCGGGCGTCCGATTGACGCACCGTCTATCTCGTTGAATTTCTCTTGATGAGAGGGAACTTTTGACATACTTCTCCCGAGTTTTGGATGCAGTTGGATAGTGGCCGGGTTGGATTGCACCCGAAATCCAACTGGGCCCCTGGAACAGAAAAGATGATATCTTTCAGACCAGACGTCTGTTTGACGAACCGTCAGCGGCGTTGGTGATCACATTGAGAAACGGTCCCTTTGAGTATAACCTATGAGTGTTCGGGGAATAGTTGAGTTACGGCCAGATTGGATCGCACACGAAACCAACCGGGCCCCGGGGACAAAAATGCTAGTAACTCACATACCGGGCGTCTGATTGACGCGATGTCTGTTGCGTTGAGACCACTATGACGAGGTGGTCCTTTGAGATACTTCTTTGTGGGAATTTGAAATACTTGGAGTATCGACCAGTAGCTCGTGGAGCGGACCCTCCTGGAGACGAGCGTACGGAGTACAGAGACCGTGTAGCCGGCTGAGACTTGACGATTGCTTGACCGACTCGACTTGGAGTGAGTCGACTAGCCTAGTGGACGGAGCGCCTGGTATTTGGCGACAGACCCACATCGGGTGGAGTGCCCGGTAGTTGGCCGCAGTCCCGCGGTACTCGACAGGAGGAGTACCTCTGTAGGCTATTAGGGGGAGCTCCCAATATTTGGCGACTGACCCACAACGGACGGAGCGCCCGGTAGTTGGCCACAACCCCGCAGTACTCGACAGGAGGAGTACCTCAGCAGTCTTCGGTTAGTGAGCAGTACCTCAGAGTCGTGACAGGACCACTGTACACTCCAGAGATGGGGCTCATTAGCAGTTACATTTTCGATATTGAAAATCCTGGTTTGAGCTGAGACTTTTGACCTTTGTGTTTACCTCATGATTGAGATGGGTCACTTATTAACATAGGTATATGTATGGTCATATACCTGGGTAGTGGTTATCTGTTGATTTCATGATCCTTGTGTTTACTCATGATTGAGATGGGTTACATGATAACTTAGGTATATGTATGGGCATATACCTAAGTAGAGGTTATCTGTTGATATCTTCAATGTGGTTATCCTTGTAAATTTTAGTGAGTCCTTGAGGGTCTCGGGGTCCCTACTGAGTATCGTTATACTCACCCATGCACGGGCTATGCACGCACCTCGTTGTGTTGGTTGTAGAGGACGGGCAATGCTGATAGAGGCCGAGTGTTCGAGGACTAGACGGTACCCGGAGGTGGGATACATGATGAGTTAGTACCCGGAGGTGGACTACACGACGAGTCAGTATCCGGAGGAGGTAGACGGGCGAGAGCGTTGAGGAGGCTATCTGTACCTACCCTTCAGGTAGGATCCGTAGCGGACGATCCAGGAGCTGCGGTATCTGTACCTACCCTTCAGGTAGGATCTGAGGGGGACAACCCAGGAGCTGCTTCCTTCTTCCAGTTGTTTGTCTTTTTCTATTGTACTTTCATTCAGTTGTAGCTACACTTTCAGTTGGGTTTGTATTCTGGCCCATTTACATTTCAGCACTTTCTTTTGTACTTAGTGTTTTGCTTCCGCTTGTACTCTGTGGTGTTTTGTTTACTTTTATAAAGGAAATCCCTTCCCAGTTATCAGGATTTTTTCCTTTGGTGCTAGTCGCCAGCCCCTGGCCTATGGAAGGGGGGCTTGGGGTAGTCACGGCACGGGCCCCGAGGATGGGTCGTGAAAAATTGGTATCAGATGAGTCGGTTCTACCGCAAAACTTATAACTCTGATGTTTTCTTTCTGTGAAGCAATAGTGTTAAGGGTACTGAGTGTGTTCTTCGGTTTAGGGAGTCTAGTTTTGGTGCGAGTGGCCGACGTATCCATACACCAGGACCCTGACAAATGATTTCCGACTTTGTGAAGGAAAAAACTGATTGCGTGTGTGTTTCCAGAAGTTTTATTTGAATATCAGCTCAAACCAGGTCAGCTCTCTAGGTATAAATCATTTTACCATGTCACGTTGTTCCTTTCAGGATGCCTCCCCGTGGACGACCAGCTAGTACCTCGAGAGTGGTTCGTACTGACAGACCGCCGAGCGACATGGCCTCAGAACAGGGACCTTTTCCAGTTGAGGCACCAGCGGAGGCACCAGCGGTACTACTAACCGTTGGGCCACCGATGCCACCAGCCCTAGCAGTAGATGGTGCACGTCGTTTGAGCGCGCTGCACGAGTTCCATGGCCAGAGGCCACCTAGGTTCCAGGGACGGACGGACCCGCAGGTGGTTGAGGATTGGCTGGAGGCTGTGGTGAGAGTCTTCAGGCTAGTGGGGACGCCGACAGACTTCATGGTGATCCTTGCTACCATCCTTCTTCAGGCAGCAGCAGGAAGATGGTGGAGCCTGATGCTCCCGATGCACGATGACACTTCTTTGGGCAGACTTCGAGAGCCTATTCCGGGTAGAGTTTGTACCAGCCACCCTTCGAGCGGTTCATATATAAGAGCTACTTCAGTTGCGACAGGGCAGCATTATAGTGGCACAATATTCAGCGAGGTTCAGAAACCTCTCGCGCTACTCCACAGATATGGTACGGGACTCGTTCTTCAGGGCCCGAACCTTCGAGCAGGGGCTTAGGTGAGAGATTAGAGCTTCTGTTGTTTCTCATAGCATTCCAACACAGACAGGGGTGTTGGAGAGAGCCCTCTTAGTGGAGAGTTTCCTTGCTGAGCAGTCTCCAGTAGTGCGACCCACCACTAGCCGACTAGTGGCAGAGTCTTCTACAGCAGACAGTAGACAGATGACGCAGAGGTCTAAGAGGACCAGACCTACCGGTGGCCGACTTCACGACTCAGTTTCAGTTGTGCGGGGGAACCAGGGTGGAGTCAGAGCCAGCCGTGCCGAGAGTGGATAGTGTTACTCCTGTGGCGGGATTGGTCACATGGCACGTGACTGTCATACCCACCATGTAGATGACTAGTGGTTAAATGAAGAACCTCCAAGCCAGAGGAAGAGGTTCGATCAGGGTAGACTTCAAGGAGCAGGCAGCCATGGAAGAGGAGCTGGTCGTGCAGCTGGAGGTGGACGACGCTTCGGGGTGTTGCCACCCCCACCACCAGGAGGCCCACCCCGACCGCAGGGGACATGAGGACATTGGAGAGCCCAGCTTCAGGAAGCTGAGGCCTATGGTCATGGAGATCCAGAAGAAGATGTACAAGAGCGGGACTAGCTCCAGACCTGGAGGCTATGGATCCTGTTGCTTCTAGTTTTGTTGATGTTTGTTTGTAGTTGCTTCGTGTCTTTGTACTATGAGATGCATTAATAAAAAGACACCTATCCTTGTGATGTTTTCTTTCCTGTCCTTTCTTTTGGTTGATACTGAGTGGTCCCAGTTAAGACTGTTGACTTGACCCTCACCTTGGAGATTTCTATTAGAGGAGACCTAGTGACCTCACACTGATGCCGACAGTGTGACTCTACCCTTGGAGGCGAGAGTGATAGTTGGATCTCTTGGTAGTTACGTCGAGGGCTTATGCCGTTATCCATGGCATGAATGAATCATTCATGTCAGGATCGACTGTATTAGGCAATGAATGTGGTTCATCCAGGGGATGAGACCGGATTTCTCTAATCGGAAAAGAAGAAATCATTGCAGCTCTTGTGAGACTAGAGAAGGTCCAGGTCATCCAAGAGCAGATGTGGACAACACAGGGCTGATAGAAGCATTATGCTGACAGGACATGGAGTCCTCTAGAGTTCGAGGATGACGATCACGTCCTTATACGGGTCTCACCTCGACGAGGTTTACGGAGATGAGGCCAGGGAGGAAAGTTATCTTCGAGGTTCAACGGACCTTTCTAGGTCCTCAGCTGGGTAGGCGTGGTGGTTTACCGCTTGACCCATCCACCTCAGTAGCACAAGGTGCACGACATTTTCCAGGTATCTCAACTGAGGAGATACATGCTCGACCCTTCGTATATCATCGTCCATGAGGAGAAGGGCAATGGAGATGGGGTTACTTCCACGGAGGATCTAGTGGGGATCAAGGATCGACAGGAGCGGATCCTACGGGGACGATCGATTCCTCGTGTGCACTTTCTCTGGCAGTACAAGAACCTCCGGGTGAACACATGGGAGCGGAAGGCTCAGATGCGTGCTCTGTACCTCTTTTGTGACCCTAGTTTGTGTTGAAGCTTTACGGGGACGTAAAGTCCTGTAGTGGGAGTAATGTAAAGACCCGGAAATTTCTGAGAAAATTTTTTCTTAATTTTTGTTGGAATTTTACAGGAACACAGTTTATGACGGCGCCTGATTCTGAGGCCCAGTGTGCCCGGAATTAATTTCTGAAGTTTGGCTCGGGTACGTTCAGTGAACGAGCGAGCAGGAATTTCTATCTTTTGAACCGGTGCTCGGAATCGAATTCCGAGGGCACCGATGAACTCACCACGTGGGTAATCGCTAAAGGGGACCTTTATCGTAGTTGCGTTTGTGCGGGTGAAGAAGTTAAATTTTGAGGTTTAAGTAAAAAGTAAATAAAATTGTTGAATCAATTTTATTTCATAACAAGGTGGTTAATTTATCCCATGGGATGTTGGTGGTGGGGCCCACGTCCACCCAACTTCCCATGTGTGGATAATTGAAAGAGTGGGGCCCACACGAACCCCTCCCCACCTTTTAAATTTCATTAATTCCCTAACTCATCTTAATCCTTCACTTTCCTAACCCCTCTAAACCCCCCATTTAAGTTTTGTTAACTTATCACCTCATTAATTTTATAACATCTTATGTTAATAACTTAAGTGAGTTAAATGTGGTTTTTGAATTTTCAATCTCTTGAAATTCAAAACCTATGTTGGGTTAATAAAATAAGTGGGAGGATTATTTTATTTTGGGGTTTGTTGTTCTTGTGGTGGAGACTTGGGAGAGAAAGGGCTAAGTTTGAAGTCTTCTTCTTCTTCAACATCGACGAAGAACACCTCCGACGAAGAACACTGTTCTTCAACGAAGAACATCTCCACCGAAGAACGTGACGTCTTCTTCCAGCGATGTTTCCCCTTCGAACGCACCACGATGACAACGGAATCGACGTTTGTTTTCCACGACGCCTGACTTCCGCGACGCTCGTCTTCCAAAACTCGATTGACGTGCACCATATCTGAACTGAGGTAGGGGATTATTTTATTTAATTATTTCCGTTCATGATTCTAGTTTATCGATTATCGTGGATTTTCGACTAGATATTATCATTAATGAGAGGGGGGCCAGACCGCACAAACACTGCTGAACCCCCCTCCTATGTTCATGTTTGATTTACTTGTGGATGGAATGGAATGGCGTGGTGTCGTCGCACCACGCGGGAATCACACGACAAGTATTACACGACGCTGTCACGCCGCGTCGTGGAAAGAAGTTTAAGAACGCGACGTCGTCGTGCCGCGTCGAAGAAAACCAAAGCACCACGGTCGGAGTAGGGCCACGGCGAAGGGGCGCGACGCCATCGGGTCGCGCTGGAAAACTGCAAAGACGACGTTAATCGTTTTGACGTGCGGATTGACGGGCGACGACGAAGAAGGCCATTTTGGTGTTTGAGTCCCTTCGCAGATAAGGTGGGGTCCCGGGGGGACCATAAGCGAAGACGGCATGAGAAACAGACCACCGGAGCGCGTCCGGTGGTCCGCGGAAGGAGGCGGCGAGCGGCGGCCGGTCGCGCCGGACCGGACCGAGCCGGACCGGGCCGGGCCCAGCAGGGTCGGACCCGGGTGGGGCGACCCGGTTTGGGCCGACCCAAGGGGGGCGGGCCGGGTCGGCCCGGGCCCAGACCCCCCGTTTTCGGACCATTTTCGGTCAAATGCCCATATCTTGAGCTGTAGACCTCCTATTGACGTGCTGTCAGTGGCAACTCGATCCTTGGATCGAGACGGGCTTTTCAGTATATTACACTCAAGGTTTCGGAGAACTTTGGGTTCGGACGGGTTGGTTTGTACATGAAACCAACCGGGCCCTCGGAGCAGAAACGCTCGTAACATGAGTTCCGGACGTCCGAATGACGTGCCATCAACTTTATTGGATTCCTCAAAGTGAGAAGAATCTTTTTTTTTACTCCGTTCGAGGTTTGGATGCCGTCGGAGTGCGGTCGGGTTTGTTCGCTCACAAAACCAACCGGTCCCCTGGAATGAAAAAGCCAATAACTCACAGACCGGGCATCCGATTGACGCACCGTCTGTCTCATTGAATTCCTTTTGATGAGACGGAACTTTTGACATACTTCGCCCGAGTTTTGGATGCAGTTGGATTGTTGCCGGGTTGGATTGCACCCGAAATCCAACCGGGCCCCTGGAACGGAAAAGATGATATCTTTCAGACCAGACGTCCGTTTGACGAACCGTCAGCGGCGTTGGTGATCACGTTGAGAAACAGTACCTTTGAGTAAACCCTATGAGTGTTCGGGGTATAGTTGAGTTACGGCCAGATCGGTTCGCACACGAAACCAACCGGGGCCCTGGGACGAAAAGGTTAGTAACTCACAGACCGGGCGTCCGATTGACGCGTCGTCTGTTGCATTGAGACCCCTATGACGAAGTGGTACTTTGAGATACTTCTTCATCGGACATTGAGATACTTGGAGTATCGACCAGTAGCTCGTGGAGCGGACCCTCCCGGAGATGAGCGTACGGAGTATGGAGACCTTGTAGCCGGCTGAGACCTGACGACTGCTTGACAGAATCGACTTGGAGTGAGTCGACTAGCCCTGTGGACGGAGCGCCCGGTATTTGGAGACAGACCCACGGCGGACGGAGCGCCCGGTAGTTGGCCGCAGACCCGCGGTACACGACAGGAGGAGTACCTCTATAGGCTATTAGGGGGAGCGCCCGGTATTTGGCGACTGAACCACAGCGGACGGAGCACCTAGTAGTTGGTCGCAAACCCGCAGTACTCGACAGGAGGAGTACCTCAGCAGTCTTCGGTTAGTGAGAAGTACCTCGAAATCGAGACAGGACCACTGTACACTCCAGAGACGGGGCTCTTCAGCAGTTACGGTTTCGATAATGAAAATCCTGGTTTTAGATGAGACTTTTGACCTTTGTGTTTACCTCATGATTGATATGGGTCACTTATTAACTTATTTATATGTATGGGCATATACCTGGGTAGTGGTTATCCGTTGATTTCATGATCCTTGTCTTTCATCATGATTGAGATGGGTTACTGGATAACTTAGGTATATGTAGGGGCATATACCTAAGTAGAGGTTATCTGTTGAGATCATCTATGTGGTTAGCCTTGTGAATTTTAGTGAGACCTTGAGGGTCTTGGGGTCCCTACTGAGTATCGTTATACTCACCCCTACACGGGCTATGCCCGCACCTCGTTGTGTTGGTTGTAGACGACGGGAAGTGCTGACAGAGGCTGAGTGTTCGAGGACTGGACGGTACCCAGAGGTGGACTACACGACAAGTCAGTACCCGGAGGTGGACTACACGACGAGTCTGTATCCGGAGGAGGTTGACGGGCGAGAGCGTTGAGTAGGCTATCTATACCTACCCTTTAGGTAGGATCCGTGGCGGATGATCCAGGAGCTGCGCTATCTGTACCTACCCATCAGGTAGGATCCGAGGGGGATGACCCAGGAGCTACTTCCTTCTTCCAGCTGTTTTTCTTTTTCTGTTGTACTTTCATTCAGTTGTAGCTGCACTTTTAGTTGGATTTGTATTCTGGCCCATTTACTTTTCAGCACATTCTTTTGTACTTAGTGTTTTGCTTCCGCTTGTAGTCTGTGGTGTTTTGTTTACTTTTATAAAGGAAATGCCTTCCCAGTTATCGGGATTTTCGCCTTTGGTCCTAGTCGCCAGCCACTGGCCTATGGAATGCGGGCTTGGGGTAGTCATGGCACAGGCCCCGAGGACGGGTCGTGACAAACGCAATATTTTCATTCACATTTGAAGAAACTACATCCTCTTCTTAGTTAAATTGGAACTCAACAATCATTATAAATTCATTTACCTCTTCCACAAAGAAACATTATTTCTTCACATAAAAAACAAACTCCCATACTTGAAACCAAATCACTTTATTTACCAACATCTCAATCAACATCATTCATGCTGCATCAATGACCTTTTTTAGCAAGTACCCTCTTCAGTGCAATACGTTTAGATTTATTTAAAGAAGTTGAACTTCCATCATCAAATTGCTTTGATTTATTATGGAATAAAAGGTCAATAAAAGGTTAATAGAATATTGTGAGGTTTAAGAATACAAGTCATCTTCACGAAAAAAAAACATATGTGAATGGAAAAAGGATTGAGTGCCATTTATTTTATGTCATACACCTAATTTTCAAAGTTATTACTTATCTGAAATGGTTTTAGTTCAATTGAAACTAATAAAAAATCTAAAAGAAAGAAATTTTATTTCTCAGACACACTACTTTTAAATAAATAAAATAGTCTAATTAAATCTTTATAAAGAATAAATATATTAATTAATAGAGAAAAACATAAAATAAAAATACATCAAATAAAATTGAATTCATCTAAATTAGAATGAGACCAAATATTTTTAGATAAAATAATAATGTTAAAATGAAAAGGGCTCTGTAAAAAATATCCACTAATTGATTCCCATTAAATATAAATTCAAAAGTAATATAATTTTTTATCATTATCTATCTGTAAATGATTCCTTAAATCTATATGATTTGTTTCCCAAATTATTCTTTTGATTAATATAAATATTGATAGCAGTAGTGTTGTAAAATTTAATTAATACTTGATTATAATTGAATAAAAATCTCATTAATGTCTGTTTCATCCACAATACTTGTGTACAATAAATACCAGCAAAAAATATTATGATTTAGTAGTAGATAATGGAATATATTGTTAATTATTACTAGAACTAGATAATATTGATTTACCTATAAATTTTCAGGTTCCTGGGGTACTCTTGCTATCAATTTTATGACCATGATAGTAAACATTTGGATATTAAGTTAAATTAAAGTCATACAATTTTAGAAAATATAAAAAAAGACTAATTGTTCCTATAAAACCTCTTAAAATTCATTTGGCATCATTTAAATGATATTATTTTGGATTTTCCTGAAATCTAGAACAAAATCATATGGTAACCATAATATTTGGTCTAATATTAATCAACTATAATAGAATTCGAATTATTCCTCAATAGATCTTATGGTCAACTGATTGTATAGCTTCATCCATGTCATTCTTTTCATTATAACTTATATGAGTTGTATGTACTTTACAACATTCAAGTCCAACACTTTTGAGTAAGTCAAGTATGTTTTTATAATTTAGCACATCACCAGAAATATATTTTTAATAAATATGAAAACCTATTAAATGATTTAACTCACACATCAAGATAATTTTAAATTATTTTTGGATGAGTTTGGAAAATTAACTACACTATTTTTTGTTTATAAAACCAAAAATCATATCATAAACATATATTTTCACTAACAAAATATCTAAAAAGTATGTTTTCTTAAATTGAGTTAGATCTTCCTTAACTATAGATAAATAATTTGGTAAAATAAAATAACTTCAAATTTCATACAAAGCATCAGGTGCTTCTTTAAGGATATAAAGAGAACTGCTAAGTTTGAAAACTAAATTTTTAAATTGAGGATTTTAAAAACCAGGGATTGTTCATTATAAACCACCTCCATAATAAAATAAGTGAGAAAATATTATTTAACATTCATATGATGTAAATTGAAGTTAATATGTGATGCATAGGTAAATAAAATCATAATGGATTCTAGTATAGCTATATATGAAAAGGTTTCTTCATAATTTATACATTCTTCTAGGTTATATGATTTAGCTACTAGTCTTTCCTTATTCCTAGTGATCACACCATGATCATTCTGATAATTCCCAGAAACCGATTTTTTCCTACAATAGGATAGGCATGGGGTCTATTAACTAATTATACTACCTTGTTCCTCTCAATCTAGTTTAACTCTTCCTGCATAGCGAAGTCCCAAATCTCATCTACCAAGGGTTATTATATAGTCATAGATTCTAATTGAGATAAAAATGAATAATACTATACAAGATTTACTTTAAAAAATTAACACTTAATCCCTTTATCTATTATTCCTATAATAGTTTCTATGGGATGGTTCTGAAGGGTTATAGGTTTTCAAGGTATAAAAATTTTATTTCGATAATATCGAATAATTAAATATTGGGTATAAGAAAAACAATTTATAACTCATCATGCATTTAATTTACAAGTAGATTTTCAAATCTTGTGTTTTCAAAAGAATCATTTAGCTCATGTACTTGAGTCATTCTATGATCAAAAGGACTAAATTAATCAAATTTCACATTAGTTGATTCTTCAACAATATTTTTTATTTTGTTAAAAACATTAAAATCCATGGAAGAAGTATAATAACCAAGCAATCATCATCCATCATCATTTCTATCAAATTTACCAATATTATCTATGGTGTGTAGGATATAAACCATGCATCAAAATACTTTAAAGTATTAATCTCTTTTCTTTCTATAATTCAATAGTTTATAGCGTGTTTTCTTAAAAATATGACTGATTATAATTTTTTTTATGATATAACATGTTGTATTAATAGATTCATCCTAGTAATGAGAAGACATGTTATATTCACAAAACATTACTATATTGATTTCATGTAATTTCATATTCCTATATTGAAAAACATTGTTATGTTGAGGTGTCCTGGAGGATTAACAATTATGTTTGATAACATGTTTTAAATAATGTAAATTGAACTCCTGGTGTTCAAATTATCCTTTATGGACACTTCTTAATGTAATAATTAAGTAATATTCATAGTTTTGATCCAAATTGAAAAATCCTATAATTAAAAGAACAGACATTCTGTAGTTCCCATAGTTTGTGGTATATAGCCTCTGTTTATTCCTTTCTATGTGTTTAAAGTGCATGGGATGATTTGGTAAGAGGTTGGGAGTGTTTGGAATGGTTTTGGATAAGTTTGGAGGCTTTTAAAGGGGAGCACGATTTAAGCACAGTTAGTGGAAACCGTAAGGATTCCCCAGCTAAACGTGTAAGGGAGACAGTAGGCTCTGCACGGCCAATGCACTGTTTGGAAAATTGTGTGAGGAACTCGTTTGGACCCTTGCTCATAGGGAAGTAGTGTACACACGGTTAGCGCACGGTTTTCCAAACAGTGCGGGCTGACCATGCGGCCACATAAAAATAGGGTTATAAGTTCCGGGCTCCCTCGGGCTTAACCTTGTTCACTCCAAACATCCTCCCACTCGTGGCTCACTCAGTTTCTTCAGTTCTCAGGGAGTGGAGGAGCTTTCCCACTCATTTTGGAAGGGTTTTGAAGAGGTTTCTTGGCGGTTTGAAGGTGGTTTCTCCTGGGTAAGTCTCTCCTCTTGATTTCCTAGTGTTTTCCACTTGATGTACATCCCTATACTTCTTGGGTTTCTAGATCTACACTGGTTGTGTGTATATCTAGGGTTATGGTTCTCTTGGGTGATGTTTTTAAGGCTTGTGAATGTTTGGTAAGGGGATCTAGAGAGGTTTTAGTGGTGCATTCACCTGTTTTGAGGTGTAGGTGTGTGTGGGTCGATTTCTCCGGAACCCTAAAGGTAGGTGGCTTCACTCTTGACTCCACTTTTTAGAATTGTATGGCTTAGTTTCAAATTGGTTATTTGAATGGAATTGATTGTGAAAATCATGGAATAATTATTCTTTAGTGGTGATTTATGGTTTTGATGAAATTGTAAAATCTTGGTGAATTGTATAGAAAGTGATTTAGCTATTTAAATTTAAAATGTTGATTTTAAATTATGAAATTTATGAAATTTTTGATCTTTTGATGAGAAATTGGTTTTCAATAAAAGGGTGTTTTATTGAAATGGTTTTGATGGAGTTGGTTTTCAATAAAAATGAAGCTTTATTGAAATGGTTTGAATTGTATGAACACACTTGGTTTGGATGGAAAATGGGTTTCAATAAAAGGTGTTTTATTGAATGGATGGTTAGGAATGATTGTTGGGAATGTGTGGTGTGTGTTCATATTTCATGTATGAGGATTGGTTGAAATAGGACGTTGTGCTCGGTGCCAAACGTTTAATGGCACGTGGTAACTATATGTACAAGGCTTGGTTGAAATATGACCTTGTGATCGGTGCCAAATATGTAATGCCACATGTGAAATAATTACCTTGTGACGACTTGGTAGATCGAAGAGAAACCAATCATGAGTATGGAACTATCATGACGATGCATGCATGGTTGATTTCATGGGTTTGTCAAATGGTTGGGAATGCCAAAATTGGATGTTTGTGAAATAGTTCGAAATCTTGTTTGGATATTTTTCTGGAAAAATAACTAGTTGGAAATTGGTTTCAAATTCACTTGGTTGTTTTTGGGTATGAATGGTTTTAGAAGCTTGTTTATATCTTATTATAAACGTTTTTGTGAAAATGTTTATATAATCTGTTGTATATAAATGTTTCTAACTCTTCTATCCATGTGGAATTAGTAGGAAAGTCATAGGGGAAAACCTACTGAGTTTTATACTCACCCCTGCTTTGGCACGTTCGTGCTTTTGCATATGTCGTATGCCAGGACACAGGAAATGTAAAGCATCTTATTGCTAGTGGCTTATGGTGATTCTTGGGAGATGTTGTGGATATTGGAGCTTGTGGAGCTTGGAGTTGTGGTGTCTTTTGAGAGTCTTGGGTTGTTCATCCACTGTGTACTTTGATGTTTAGTTTGGTCTTCCGTTGTAGTGTACTTTGATGTGGTTTGAAATAAATGAAGTTTGTTGTTGGTCTTTCATTTTTTCATGCATCATATAGTGAATATTTGGTTATGGTTGGTTTATGGGTTATTTCATAAAGGGTAAATCATCCCCAACTTGTATTTGAAACCCTATGGAATTTATGTACAGCCTTTGGCATCTTGGGGATTTCTCTTACGGCCTAGTGATGACTTGTTGAGCTCTACAGACAATGAGAATTGGTGGGTCATTACAAATGGTATCAGCTTGTTCGGTCCCTGCCTATCAAGTGGCCATCGATGTTTTGGTCTTGGATTTGAAATCCATTCTTTTCTATTCCCTAGGTCGAAATCTTAGACATGAGTAGGATTGTCGGAACATGAAATGTATATCATAAAAGGATGTAGCTAACCCGTTTATGCTGAACTCCAAGTTACCAATGTGTTGGGTACATTAGTGTTTTGGATAGACTTCTAGAATGTTGGAAGTCTCATTGTCATGGGTTTAGCCAATGAGATGAGCATGAAATTCTTTGTAAATGAATGACTTCCCACTGGGATTTCATATCTCATTTTGAGGAATGAGTAAGGATTTTGCGCAAGTGGTGAATTTTTGAAAAATGAAGAAATTATTTTCAAGTGAATGAGTTTGAAAACAAGATATTTGGTGTATTTCAAAAATGGGTTGATTTTCAAAAAGCATGAGGAATGTTTTCCAAAATGTTTGAACATAGGGAAAAGGTTATTTTGAGAACAATGTTGTGATAGATAATGTGATAAAATTTGAAATGCTAATCCATCAGTTTCTAGACAGTGAGATTGATCAGGGTTTTTTTTGTTGGTTTAGAAAATGGAACCAGGTAGGCGTCGTAGAGACCAACCGGAGGTGGCTGATGAAAATTTGGTTGCACATGAGCCCCAGGTGAACCAGTAGTTAGTGCAATGTAAAGTGAAAACATTCAAAGCTGTTCAAAGTAGGAATAAAATGGATGAACAAAGGCATGTGGATCATGTTGTTCCGTTTCAAAAGCATAATCCACCCATCATCAGGGGTGATTCAGAGCCGGAGAGGGCAGAGAAATAGTTGAATAGAATGAACAAGATATTCGAGTTCTTGGGAACACCGATAGAGTTAAAAGTGAAGTTGGACACATATATGTTGAAAGATCTTTCCCTTCAGTGGTGCGAGTTGTTAGTCCAAGCTGGGATGGACCAGGGTATGATGTGGGAACACTCTGAGGAATTGTTTAATGAACAATTCTACCCACATACGTTTAGAATTCAGTGTACGACTGATTTATTCAGTCTGAAGCAAGAGATTATGTATGTGACAGAATATGCAGATAAATTATTAGCATAGTGCGGTTTTCACCCGGGGTGGTGGTAGCACGTCGTTGAAGACACAGATCTTCGAAGCGGGGTTAAGGCAAGAGATCAGTTCAAAAATTGTAGTACATTGTATCAGGGATTACATAGAGATGGTGAATTGTGCATCGATGGCTGAGCGGGATCTGTTGGGAGCTCTGGGTGAAGGAATCATGGTGGTACCCATGGGGAATATTGGGAAATCTAACGCTAGGTTCAAGCGGAGGAGGGAAACTTACTCCCAGGGTGGGAACTCTATTGCTACACGTGTGGTAGAGTTGCTGGGTTTATGATCAGAAATGATTCCTTTGGTTTTGAAAATCAAAATCCACTAGGTCTAAGAGAGTGTCGAGCCTTCTTGTGTAGAGCATGAGATATTGTTGTGGGCGAGATTGAGATAACATTGAATTACTCAATTCTTGAAATGGATGGGTATGATGTAATCCTGGGAATGGATTGGTTGGTGGCGTTTATGTCCCACATCGACTGAAATGAGTGAACAATGGAATTTACGACACATGATGGCGTTATACATCTCTTTAGAGGAGAGAGGCATGAAAGAAAAGGTGCAACAGGTTTGTTAGCAGCAGAAATGGGCACATTATCATATCAGTTGATGGTGTTGTCATTGGAATTTGTAGATGGTTTTGAGCAGATTTTTCTTCCAGTAGTGGTGGATAAGCTCATGGATGTTTTTCCTAAAGAATTCTCTGGGTTACCTCCCATAAGAGAAGTGGAGTTTACGATTGATCTCCTTCTGGGGACTAGTCCTATCTCACTTTCGTCTTACCAGATGGCACCTACTGAATTGCAGGAATTGGAAGTCCAGTTGGAAGAGTTTGAAAACAAAGGGTCTATCTGGCCTAGCATGTCTCTATGGGCAGTTCCGATGTTGTTTGTGAAAAAGGCGGATAAAACTTGGAGGCAATGTGTTGATTATCATAGACATAACCAAGTTACCATAAAGAACAGATATCAACTTCCATGAATTGATGATCTGTTCAATCAGTTTAGGGGAGCCTAGTGGTTCTCCAATATTGACCTGAGGTTGGGATATCATCAATTTAGGGTGAGGAAGGATGGTATTCCTAAAAAAACTTTCAGAAGTAGATATGACCATTGTGAATATGTGGTTATTTCCTTTATTCTAACCAATGAACCATCATTATTCATAGCATTGATGAATCAGATATTTCAAAGATATCTGGATTCATTTCTCGTGGTGTTTGTATAGGATATTCTGGTGTGTTCAAAGACAAGGGTGGAGCATGAGCACCACTTGACAACAATGATGAGGATATTGAGGAATCATCAGTTGTATGCCAAATTGTCAGGGTTGGGGTGAGTTATCATGCAAGGTAATAATGTGGTTGCTTATGGATCACGACAGTTGAGGGTGCATGAGCAGAACTACCCAACTCAGGATTTGGACTTGGCAGTAATGGTACATGCTTTGAAAGTGCAGCGTCATTATCTATTCGGTGAGAAATTCAGGGTATGTAAAGATCATAAGAGTCTGAAGCATATCTTCTTAAAAAAGTATTTGAACTTTAGGAAAAGGATATGGATGGAACATCTCCAAATGTTTTATTTTGACTTAATGTACACACCAGGTATGGGAAATTTGGTGGTGGATGAAGTAGAAAATCATATGCTCAGGTGGTAAAACAAGCATCAGATCGGTGGCAGTTGATGTTGGTTATAGCCGACATGTGGTTGGAATATGAGCACCAGGGTGATGGAGCGGTCTACTTTTTGGCTCTATTGATTCCTGACTTGGTTGGCCTAGTTAAAGAGGCAATGATATCTGATTCTGAGTATATGACCATGGGGTCAAGACACAATGGTGGGGAGACCATTGAGGGTTGGAAACTGAATGGAGATTCAGTTTTGTTATTTTAGAATCAGACGATTGTACCCGTTGTTTGTCAAGAGTATCTTCTCATGGTGTATCGTCATTCTAGGTGGGATGTTCACCATGGAATTCAAAAAATGTATACAGCGTTGAAAGCGATGTTCTGGTGGGCTGGTATGAAAAGAAGAGTGGCTGAGTTTTTTTCGAGATACATGACATGTCAGTAGGTCAAGGCAGAGCACTAGAGGCTAACAGGAATGATTAATTCATTACCAATACTTGTTTGGAAGTGGGAACAAATAGCGATGGATTTTTTCATAGGTCTCCCAAGAACGGTCCAAAAGCACGATGCCATTTGGGTGATAGTGGATCGGCTAACGAAGTCGACCCATTCCATCCCAATTCATGAATCTCTAACAGTGGAGGATCTGTGAAAAATCTATATCTGGGAGGTGGTAAAGAGTCATGATGTTCCAGTTTTGATCGTCTCCGATAGAGATATGGGGTTTACATCTCATTTCTGCAAATCCTTACAGCAAGCCCATAGGACACAATTCACGATGATTATGGCATATCACCCTCAGATGGATGGTCAATCCAAGAGGACGATACAAACACTAGAGGATATGTTATGGGATTGTGTCATGGATTTTAGTGGCTCATGGGAGGATCACTTGTCATTGTTTGAGTTATCATACAATAACAGTTATCAGACATCCATACAGATGGATCCGTTTGAATCATTGTATGGGAGGCCGTGTCGTTCTCCACTATATCGGGTGGAAATGGGTGAGTCATCAATGTTTGGACCGAGCCTTGTCCAGGAGACTATGGAAAAGATCAAGTTAATCAGGAAGACAATGGAGACAGATCAAAGTCATTAGAAATTTTATGCGGATCATCATCGGCGGTCATTGTCATTCGAGGTGAGTGATCATGTCTTTTTGAGGATCTCTCCTAGGTTGGGACATCGTCGGTTTGAGAATCATAGAAATCTATCTTCGAGGTATAGTGGACCTTTTGAGATTGTTGAGTGGGTTGGTGAGGTGGCTTTTCATTTGGATTCTCCACCTTGGTTTAGTGCGGGGCACAATGTGATTCATGTGTTGCAGTTGAAAAAGTATCAGAAGAATCATGACCATGTTATTCGATGAGATCATGTTGAGCTAGAACTAGATGCTTTGTTGGGGAATGTCCTAGTGTGGGTTGTGGATAGGAAATAGAAAGTCTTTCATGGTAAAATCAGTGGTTTAGTTTGTGTTTTTTGGCAACATGGTCAGATTCAAGATGAGATTTGTGAGCGGGAGAAAGAGATGGTCGACCAATGGCCCGAGCTCTTTCAGAAAAGGATGGGTTCACTACATTCCGAGGATGGAAAGACCATTGGTGGGGAGAATTTAGTTCCCCCAGTTTGTGGTATGTAGCCTTTTCTTGTGCCATTTTTATGTGTTTAAAGTCAATGGGATGAGTTGGGAAGAGGTTGGGAGTGTTTGGAATGGTTTTGGATTAGTTTGGAGGCTTTTAAAGGGGTGCACGGTTTGAGCATGGTTAGTGGAAACCATGTGGATTCCCCAAAAAACCATGAAAGTGAGAAAGTAGGCTTCACACGGCCTACACACAGTTTTCAAAACTGTGTGAGTAAACCATGTGGACCATTACTCCCAAGGTAGTAGCGTGCACACAGTTAGCGCACGGTTTTCCAAACCGTGTGGGCTCACCGTGCGGCCACATAAAAATAGGGTTATAAGTTCTGGGCTCCCTCGGGCTTAACCTTTTTCACTCCAAACTTCCTCCCACTCATGGCTCACTTTGGTTCTTTGGTTCTCACTGGGTGTAAAAGCTTTCCCATTCATTTTGGAAGTGTTTTGAAGCGGTTTCTTGGCGGTTTGAAGGTGCTTTCTCCCAGGTAAGTCTCTCCTCTTGATTTCCTTGTGTTTTCCTCTAGATATATATCCCTATCCTTCTTGGATTTATATATCTACACTGGTTGTGTCTAGATATAGGGTTCTGGTTCCCTTGGGTGATGTTTTTAAGGCTTGTGAATGTTAGGGAAGGGGATCTAGAGAGGTCTCGGTGGTGCGTTTTCCGGATTTGAGGTGCGGGTGCTTGTGGGTCGATTTCTCGGGGACCCTAAAGGTAACTGGCTTCACTCTCGACTCCTCTTCTTAGAATTGGTTGGATTATTTTCAAATTGGTTATTTGAATGGAATTGATTGTGAAAAGCATGGAATAAATCTTCTTTAGTGATGATTTTTTGTTTTGATGAAATTTGTAAAATCATTGTGAATTTTGTGAAAAGTTATTTGGCTATTTGAATTTAAAATGTTGATATTAAATTATGAAATTTCTGAAATTGTAAATGTTTTGATGAGAAATGGGTTTTCAATAAAAAAGGTGTTTTATTGAAATTGTTTTGATGGATTTGGTTTTCAATAAAAAGGTAGCTTTATTGAAATGGATTTAATTGTATGAACACACTTGGTTTGGATAGAAAATGGGTTTCAATAAATGGTGTTTTATTGAAAGGATGGTTTGGCATGATTTTTGGGAATGTTTGGTGTGTGTTCATATTACATTTACGGGGCTGGGTTGAAATAGGACCTTGTGCTCGATGCCAAATGTTTAATGAAATGTGGTAACTATATGTACAAGGCTTGGTTGAAATATGAACTTGTGATAGGTTCCAAAGGTGTAATGGAACATGGGAAGTAATTACCTTTTGACAAGTTGGTACATCGACGATAAACAGCTCATGAGTATGGAATTGTCATTACGATGCATGCATGGTTTATTTCATGGGGTTGTGAAATGGTTGGGAATGCCAAAACAGGATGTTTGTGAAATGGTTCGAAATCTTGTTTGGAAATTTTTCTGGAAAAATAAGTGGTGGGAAATTGGTTTCAAATGAACATGGATGTTTTTTTGTTTGAATGGATTTGGATTCTTGTTTATATCTTATTATAAAATGTTTTGTGAAATTTTTTTATATAAAATGTTTTATATAAATTTTGCTAACTCTTATATCCTAGTGGTGTGAGTAGGGAAGTCATAGGAGAAAACCTACTAAGTTTTATACTCACCCCTGCTTTGGCACATTGGTGATTTTGTAGATGTCGTATGTCGTGACAATGGTAAATGTAAAGCATCTTATTGCTAGTGGCCTGTGGTGATGCTTGAGAGATGTTGTGGTGCTTTGAGCTTGTGGAGCTTGGAGTTGTGGTGTCTTTTAAGAGTCTTGGGTTGTTCATCTGCTGTGTACTTTGATGTTTAGTTTGGTCTTCCACTGTTGTGTACTTTGATGTGGTTTGAAATAAATGAAGATGGTTGTTGGTCTTTCATTTTTTTCATGCATCATATAGTGAATGTTTGGTTATGGTTGGTTTATGGGTTATTTCTTAAAGGGTAAATCATCCCCTACTTTTATTTGAAACCCTTCGGCATTTATTGCCAGCCTTTGGCGTCTTGGAGATGTATCTTAAGGCCTAGTAATGACTTGTTGAGCTCTCAAGACAATGGTAATTGGCAGGTCATTACACTTTCCTTTTAACACATTGAAAGAAAACGCTTGAATTTATAGAAAAATCTTTAACTAAATCATAAATAAAATATTTTATGCTTTGTATTACAGTTCATAATATCCCTAGAAAGTCCATATGAATGTGTCCTTGGTGTCTAGAGGTGTAAACCCCTTTAATTTATTTTAAAGATAACTTATATTTCTTTCACATTTGACATGCATCACATAGTTTCTTTTTATTCAATTTAAGATGAGGTAAATTTGGAACTAAATTTTTTTAGACAATTTTCTCAAAGATTATACTTTACAATGTCCCAATATTCTATGAAAATACTATGATTAATTTGTTTTAACATTTAAATAGTTAATTTTCTTTCTATTAAAAAAATTGATATCCATAGTATAGACATTTTCATTTATATGTGCGTAAATTTAATAATTTTATCTATAAAACTAAACTGGTATTGTTTAAAAACTAATAAAATATCCATCACCAAAATATTGAGAAATAATTATAAGATTATGTTTTAATCCTTCTACATAAATAAAATTTATAATGAGGAATGATCTTGGATTTCCAACTAATATAACTCCCTTAATTTTCCCTTTATCATTGTCACCAAAGGTGACATAGACTTCATTGATCATTGATAATGAGTGAAAATTTGAGAAATCTCCACTATTATTCCATAAGAATCCATTATCTATATAAATTTTTTATTTATTCAATTGGACCTTTAACTTACAACAAAGATTAAATGAGAACATGTTTTGGTACCCATATTTTTATGGGTTCAGTAATGTTATCAACTAATGATTTGGGAACCCATTTCTATTTTGGTTGTCTAGAAAATCCATTAGGGAATTCCGAAAAAAAATTTGTATGAAAAAAATTTCTGACTCCAAAAGAAATAGGATTTAAAAAATCATAAATATTATCGATGTTCCCCAACACTCCAAAGTGATAATATGTAACTTTTGAGAGGTATTTTTTCATAAAACTAGGTTAAAAAAGTTTTTATAAATCTCTGGCCTTCCACCTTAACTTATTATTCCAAATTTATTTCATAGAACATTATTACAACCAATAACTAACTTTAAACTGTTTCATCCTTCTATAAGTGCACAAGAAACATATTTGATGTATTGAATATCATTTTGAATATTTTAAATTTTGTTTCCATGTTCAATACAATGTGTAGTAAAATTTTATATCATGGTTTTTAATTCTTAAAATTTTTTCATTAACAAAAACATTATAATACTATTTAAGAGTTTTAATTTTCATTTTCAAAGATTAATAGTTAGTTTCAAACCTAGTAAATTATTTATTCAATTTATCAAAAAGATAAATTTCAAACATTTAATTCAGATTCATGCTCAAATAAATAATAAGAATGTACCTCATTTGAGTGTCCTATAAAACACATGTTTCCATTTTTATTAGAAATTTCAACTACAGATTCTAAATATGAAACATCAATTGAATCTATAGAGGAATTCCATGGGGCCATCATATATCTATTCACATTATTTTTATAACAATAATTTTTTAAATAATTTTCCCCTAACTGTTTATATTCAAGTAATTGTGTGATGTTAGGTTTGATTGGTCCTAGATATTTTCATTTATAGAATCTCACTTCATTAGGATTTATATTGAATTTAGTATACATGCTATAGTGTTTCATAAGACCTATTTTATTATTTTAAAACTTTTTGAATGTCCTTGAGAACTATCAAATTTCAATGTCGGACATAAGACTACTTGAGACATCTTCCTCATATGACACAATCTTTTTATTTTTATTACACTTTATATCATCTTTATAAGTTCATACCTTCAAAGTAGTATTCTATTTCTTAACCAGTCTATTTTTTCTAGATTTAGATTCCATATCTTCCTCATACACCATCAAATTTCCAATAATATATTTTATTTTAAAATTTTCACCTCAATTTATTGTCTTATAGTAGCCAATAATATACTCTATATAAGTGGTAGAGCTATTATAACTTTCTAGGATTGTTATTATTCAGGAATGATTACTCCAAGAGAAGTAATATTATTTACAACCTCAATGAGTCTTACATTCATCTGAGTAATTTTCTCTACATGAACCAGTCTGAATGTGTCAAACATGAACATGGTAGTATCATATTGAATATCTCTTTCATTATCTTTTCCTTCATAAGAAACTACTATAGTTATCAAAATATCATTAGTTGTTGTATACTAAGATACTCTATTAAGATCATTAGGGCCTAGTCCACATATTATATATTTCATTTCATTGGAATTTGTATTATATATTGCTTCATTTATGGAATCACAATTTTTAGGTTCTGTATTTTTAATTTCATAAGGCTTCAAAAATTTAAGATAAACCTTACGACCAAGGTTCTTCAAAGAAATTGTCATTTCCACCTTCCAGAAACCATAATTACCACCATTTAAATAAAGATCCCAGACCTTTGACTTGCTTTATTTGTTGTTATCTATAAAAAACATTGAAGAAGATGAAATTTAGACTCCATCCTTTCCAAGTTGAGTACTAAAAATTCACTACCTCTGATACCAATTATTATTTGAGGAATGCTGAAAAGGACTCGAGAGGGGGGTGAATTGAGTTATTAAAATATTCCTTATCATAGAGAGCAACAATTTTTAGATATGAAATAATTTTTATATTTTATAAAACACATTATTAATAGAAATTATGTGATAAAAATAAAAGTTTCATAAATAGATATTTATAGTGGTTTGAGAAGATAATTCCCCTAGTCCACTTTACAAATAATAAACCCCTAAGAGCTTAGTGTTTTTAGTAGACAATTCATTTTATCTTGGAATACCATTCCTTTTTTATAGCTACTGAAAAAATGAGTGAAAATATTTAATACTTGCTAAAATAGTACATAATCATTTAATCGGGCACCAATAAGTATTTACAGACAACATCTTTGAATGTTTTTTCACCACGAACCTTACAACCAGTGATGGAAAACTAAGAGTCTATTGATTACACATTGTTTTAAGATAAAACTGATAGAAGGATAAAATATCTAAGAGAGAAGATAAGAAATTATAAAATATCCAGGAGAGTATTCTTAAAACCCATCAAATATGATCAATACATCACCATTGTAGATCACAATGTTTATTCTTCATCAACTGTAAAAACATAGAAATGTATGTGAGCTTTGAGGTTGGGAAAAAATTATAATATAATAGGGACTTATGTTATTCATTATGTCAACTTCACTATACTTTTAAAAGAATGAAAAAACTGTTATATATATTTTTATTCTAAAATATACATGCTAAGGGAGAGATCAAAGAAGGAATAACCAGTTCAAAGTCAATTTAGGACAAAACAACATGAAAATCCACTTAAGGGTCTACCCTATGAAGATAAATATTCACATGAATGACTCTAATCATGGAAGTCACCAGTTTTATGAAACCTATGGTAGTAACCTACAAAAAACATTATTATGGTTCATGGAAGTCACTGGTTGTTCATAACCTAAGGCTGTTACCTTCATCCAGTGTATGTTTTTCACGAAACACTCCTACATTCACACAACTCATAAATATTCCATGAATGTGTCAATTTTTTTGTGAAATCGATTCCCTCACCTCTTTTGGGATTATAAATACCACCCCTCATTTTCTAATTGGTGGTTACAACCGTTTAAATTCAAGAAAAAATATTGAATTCAGGAAACTTCTACCTCCATGCTGAAAGGAGGATATGGATTTTCTAAGCTATACAAATTTCAAAAAATAGCCACATATGGATTTTTGAGTACCTCAACCATGGTGGATATGACATTCACAAAGGATTATTTCCATCATGTAAGAAGAAATCCATTTTTGGCTGTTGAGGTTTCTTGAGATAATTATCCATTGTGAAACCAATCCCATGGAACCAATACATCATTTAGAGTCGAGCACACCCTATTACGCAAACATCCATCTTTCATGATACCCATTACCTTCATGAATACTAGAACCTTCATGAAGACAACAACATTTGTGAAGCCCAGACTTCCACAAAACCCATTCACCTGACCTATCTATGGAACTTCCTTTTACCCAAGCTATTTTCACAAAGGTTAAGTATATAGGGCCCTTATACTTATCCAAGTCTTGTTCATCCAGAAGCCAAATTTAATTACGACTGGTATCACTAACCTCCATTTCAACCCATTTCTTCAAGCATTGACTAGACCACTACCTTACCTTTTCCTCTTAAAAATGTGTACCCTAATGCTTATTGTTTCTCATAATAGGTTCCCTAAATATAATAATCCAATCCTAGAAATCCCATAGTCAGTGTCATGGTACCATTACATTGGAATATGATGCAATTAAATCACATCCCAAAGGACCGAACAGTTTAGTAGTCTTGTTAAACTAGATAAATAGATGACTCTTATATTTAAAATGAATACCCAAATTACAGAATAATTTTTTTCCAAAGATAATAACATTATTCCATCAAGATTATCCTTTATATATTTCTTTTCACACTTTAACGGATCTTGGGGAAAGGGATTATAATAATGGTGATCTCAAATGTGTAGTAAGGGTAAAATAAAACATAAGTAACAATGGATCAATGGGAATAATGATCATGGAAATGTAAATAACTGAGAAAACATTCCATGTAATCAATAAGTGAGATGGATTCTAGTAAATAATAAATAATGGTAAATTATTGAAAACGTATGACATTTAAATAAATGGATACAGTATAATCAATATGGACAGGTAAGAAACTGAACACACATTCCATATAATCAATAAACTTTTATTGAAATGCATACATAATTTTTTTCATAGTGAAAATATCAAGGATAATAAATACTTAATGAAAATGAATGAAATGATTAATTATTTGACGTCATGTTTGAGGCACATGAAAAAATACTTTCAAGAAATTTCAAAAGATTTTTTAGAACTATATGAAGAAACCCATTTAATTTTCATGACTAATTTTTCTCATGAGAACCTGTCAATGCATGGAGGGGTTATATAAATTCTAGGCCCCACCGGTCACTACTGGTAAAAATCATTTCTCATATTGAGTAATTTATTTAATTACTAAAATATATTACTTATTAAATACTTGTATTGAATAAAAAAATACAGATTTAACAATATCTCACAAAAAAATAAAATTACTATCAATGTAAACATAATTGGTAAACATGGTATGTATTTTAGAAAATAGGTATATCCATGATAAATAATATGGGTTTTTTGGGGAAACTTATTGTTTAATGATGATCATAAATTGAATATTTCAAGGAAAATAAAAGGAATGAAGTATTTTAATATCAATACTATCCTTGGCCAAATCGATCAAAACCCATCTAGAGGAAGAATACACATGGTATAAATAAACTAAATTCCATGTGGTTAAAGGATAAAGGGTTGGTGTGTTGATGAATATAAATACTATTAAAATATATTTTAAAAAAATTCATGAGGGAAATATCATTTTTATTTTGAAAATCATTTTGAATTTTTTTTTTAAAAAGAACATTTAAATATATTTTCTTAAAAACATAAACATTAAAACCTTAACATAAATCCTTAATGATGGTGGGTAATTCAATACATTTTGTACGAGTTAAAAAATAACATTCCTTTTAAAAAAAATATAAGAAAAGTTCTTTTTTTCGAAAGAGATAATATTATTCAATTAAAAACATTTATGAAATAAAAAAGGGTAAAACATTCTTTAATAAATCATATTATAGAGGTTATAAATATTTTTCGAAACCTTTTTAGAAAATATATTTTTTAGAAGAATGCAGGTTCTCCGACTAAATAGAAAAATGAAGGTGGGTTTTCTTAAAAATATTTTTTTAAAACATTTTCAGTACCAAAGAGTTGGAAAATGGTAATAATACTTGAAAAAATTCAATAATTACCATATAGGAATAAAATTAAATGTTTTATTAAATAATGAAAAAATAATTTCTTTAATAGAATTTCAAGTGTAAAAAATCCCAAACAAAATGAGATTGTGAAGTAAACCCTTAAAAACCCCAAAAGTCGAAGTAAGAATAAAAAAATGATAATATTATGTGTGTAAACATAAAATACCCATAAAATAAGTGTAAATAAAAAAATATATATTAAAAATCTATTACACAAATAATCTAATATTATTAACGACAATAAGGAAGTAATATACCCAATGAAAAGGAATCAGGTTATGAAATTATCGACCACTTGGTTACTTTTAATGAAAATACACTTTGAAGCAATAATAAAAACTTAATCTCAAAATAAAATGAATATAAATAATTCATGATATAATATATCAAAATTTAATGTATATACATCACATAAAAATATATGTGGTGAAAATTGTGTACACCTCACATAAAGGAAATTGGGGAAAAAATTCTTTACTACTTGGTAACTTTTGAATTATAATTCCCATGAAATAATGAATTTCAAATAAAACTATAAATACCATGAAGATAAATGTATTCATGATATAAAATACAATATGGCATTATATTGACCACATAAAATAAATATGTTTTGAAAATGATGGGTGCCTCAAGGAATGATAAGTGACCAAAGAATATATTTCATTGCGTTTCCTTTTAGTTGAACATCCTTTAACTTATTGTAAATTTTTCTTAAACATGTAAATAAATTATACCAAAAACATAATAATATTTTTAATTTCATTTATTATCTTCTTATAATATCTCATTACTTATTTGTTAACAAACTTTCACTAGTTTAACTATTTTGGGTGTTAATTTCAGGCTTTTATAGTATGTTTTGACCTATTAATTTTTGTTCCTGTTAATTATTTCATAATTTCATTATATCCAAAGTTTAAACCATGATAAAATATCATATATATCATTTATATATATATTTAAAATAATATATAATGTTTTGAGATATGAAATGAAATTCACTATTTATGGAGATGGTATACCATACGTACACATGAATGATACTTCCATTTCTTTGTTGTATTTAAAAGAGTGAAAAGTAAATGATATATATGTATATAATAATTATGTTATCATATTTATTTCATATATTTCACATATGTTTATTAAAATAATTCTTAATACATTCCATTTAGAGTGTGAATGAATCACATCGCTTTGAGGAGGTGGTAGTCCATACCTCCACAAATGATGTTATCATATTACCATAAATTGGATAGCATGAAGGTGTGAGTTATATAATAATAATAAACAATAAATAAATTATAAATATTATATATATATCATATATAAACAATAAATTTATCATTATTTCCAACCATAAAAGGTGTTGAATGGAAGAACGAACGACATCGGTCCGCGAAGTGGTAGTCCGCCATACACATGAACAATGATTGAATATCCCATTTAGATGGATGTGTGTAAATGTATAGGTATATATGTTAGCAGAAAAAGATCTAAAAATATTAATGATATTAATGATACTATATAATAATTATATAAATGTCAATGAAGGGGTATGGAAGAAAATGAAACAAAATTGATCTTTGAAGAATGTTACTCTTATTTGGGTAACTTCATTTGGTTTATACCAAATGAGTTGCATAGATTGATTTCTAATCCAAGTGAGGATTCTAGGAAGAGGGTTTTGGTAGGTTATTTTGGAAGATTTTAGTTGACTCAAAAGTCATGAGAGGTGTGAATTAGTGGGTGGCATGTTTGTATTTCTATAGTGGATGAGGAGTGGAATTCTTATAAACTTTAGGAAATTGAATTCCACCGATGTTTTTAACATTTCAAGTGTCTATAATAACAAAAAAAATTAAATACAAGGGACGATAAGGTCAATATATGAACATCCAATGTATTTTGGGCAATTTGATAGATCAGTCTGGGTATTATGTTTAAGATTTAGTCCATTGTTAATATAGATTTTCACTTAATCGTAGTAATTAATTGTAATCACATTCAAAAATATATTTTTTAAAAATATAATTTTACTATATTAGAAAATATGAACTATTATAATAAAAAATAAGGTATCTATTTTTAAAAATTCCAATCACAGAAGTGGCAGAAATTAACATAAATTTAATCTTACAGATGAGACAACAATGTAGGTTTTTAAAGTAAAAATGATCAATTGTTTTCTATGTTTTTATATCCAATTTTAAAGTGAAATTGATCACAATAAACTAAATTTGATTAATTGATATATAATTGATCTATATAAACCATGAAACTATTCCAAAATATAATTTATCCAATAAATAAATGAAATAAAAAAATAGTTTTGAATTAATATTCCATATGTTTCATTATTAATCAAAAAATAAAATTTCACAAAAAAATATTCAAAATTCACCCTAACCTAATTTGATGTTTATAATCCAAAAAAATTATTTTTATCATTTTAATTTTATATAATTTCAAAATTTTATTTTTAAATTAGGATCTCCGTCAAAAGGAAGAAATATTTTCTTTAGAAAAATATTTCTTTTTATTCATAAATTTGGGTTTGTTCTTATTTTATACCTGTCAAATCTATTGGATGAATGTTAAAAATATTTGATTGAAAAAAAGAAAATATATATATTCAAATATGTTATTCAATCCTATTCATGAGAACTAATTTAACATCTAGGATATATTTTATTTTATTAAATAATAATATTTTAATAATATGTTGTTGTTCAGTAAAACATGGTCTTGTGTGTAACATAAGCTATTAAAGAAACTGATTGTTGTGTGAGATGAAAGCTTACTCAGTATTACACTAATTGAAAGATATAGAATATATTAAATTTAATTACAATATTAGATATACCTCAAATTAATGAGAGGTTATATTCCATTCTACATTTGGTGTTGTGTGTGACAGACGCTATCAGATAAGAGTTACAGTTTTAGAATTTTCAAGTTGTTACATTCTCCCCACCTTAAATAAATTGCCTCCCCAAAATTTAAACTCGATCTTAGAAATCTAGAGTTTGAAATTTAAAAATTACCTTATTTAAAAACCTACATCATAAAATATTTTATAAAATATATTTTTAATAAGAGATAATGATAAGTACAATGGTTACATAAAATAACATATAACTAGGTGTCTATGTAGAAGAATATTAATGTAATGTGGAGATATGGAATTAGAAAAATGTCGTAAGTATTGATAGGGAGTGATTGAGGTCCTCAATCACAATAAGTGAATTATTAGTGGAATGTTGTCGGCCCAAAATTTATAAATCTATGTTGATTTAAGATACCATCAATTCAACAAAAATTAAGGTATTAAGACAACATTTTATTTCTAAATCATTTTTCTAGTGTTGGGTAATTCTTCTAATTCCTAATAATATAAGGAAATATACTTACTTTACACATTTAAATTTCATATGAATAATTTTATATTTTAATTTCTCTCTGATCAATTTATAATTCATCCATTATTTCAAGAAATGGATATCCAAAAAATAACTTTGATTCCCAAATCACTAAAATTTTCTTTTAACGGGTCAGAAATCCCATAAAAGTGTAGAATTTCATTCTATTTGTCTTTAACTACTTTCCAAATCCAATATAGTCAATAAATTACTCTCTAAACATAGAAATTAACTCTACATGTTCGTCATTAATATTTATTCACCAGATTTTTTGACTAAAAGCAATGATCTTTCAAGCAGAACATTACACAGGTCAGTGGTTTTCATTAAACACTTATCATCCTTCGGTCATGGGTTCAAGTCCCACAGCCTTGTCGGACTCGAGGGGCTTTCTCTCGACATTCATTTTGATCTTCTCTAAAATTAAATTAATATAATTGAAAAAATAAATATGAAGGACATCCTTGAATTTTAATCATTTAATAGCCATTTAACTATTTTTTTCAACGCATTCACAATACATAAAAACTTCATCCATTTATTACCACATATGAACTTACTCTATCTAGAATTTATCCTTTAGAAGATTTAACTGACTCGGGTAATGCCAAGGTTCCCCACATTTAAGGGAAAAACAATAAATGTATCATCATGATTGAGATTTATTTTCTTCTAGCATATCATTCATTTATACTTTATAATTATTTGATTTATGAACTTATTTACCACAAATAAAAAATTTCCCATTCCACTGACATAGTTCTTGGGTGTCTCCTTCCCTATTTCTTTCATAATGGAAATCCGGCCTTCTTTTCTCTATGGTCTCCCCCAATCGTGCTGTTATAAACCTCTTTCATTCTCTTATTTGGTGAGTTTAGGATATGGTTAAGGTATATGTTGTTAATCCTATTTTGAGAAAACTAATTAGGCATAAATACAATATCTTTCACTCCAATCAACACCTCTTTGGTTTCCCATCATGAATAGCATGTCCTTCTTGTTCAATTTTAATATGGACCTTTAGGTTCCAACCATTGACTATAATAATAAATCATAGTGTGAGTAACAATAATCAGATAAAAATATAATCATTTATAGTATATCTTAATCATGATACCTTATTTTCAAGCCAAAACAACTTTGGTTTAACCTAGGTTATTAATTTAAATTATCTTTTAAAAAACTGCATAATGGTTTGTGATGAAAATGTGAGTTATCCTAAGTGTATCCCTTGGGAGTGTTAACCATGGTTTTCAATAAGTATCATTGTTGTGTACCACATTATGCTCAATCCAGGATCGAATCACCTTTTAAGAGTTTTTACCCCGATGGAAAATTTGTAACAGAACTTCATCCACTTGTAGTATCCAGAGAGGGACATATTGCTAGGAAGACCCACATAATCTTGACCTTATCAAAATTCTAGGATGTTCTTCTATACTTATCCTCAGTGTCAATGTTAGGTCTATTTTCCCAAAACTATATTTTCCTAAACCTCATAACCAATGTTTTTACTAAAATTTTTCTAATACCAACTATAGTAACCAAACCCCATAAATAATGGAGCATGCATTGTGATACCTTTACATTAGCATAAGATACAAGTAAATCACATCCCAAAATACCAAATATTTAATTATTCTTGGTAAACTAGATACATACATGAGTCTTGTATTAAGAAATGAATACACAAATCAAAAAATATTTTTTTTCATGGATAATAACTTCATTTCATCTTGATTATCCTTACATATCATTTTTAGCACACTTCAGGGAATCCTAGGGAAAAGAATCATAATAAGGGTTAGATTAAATTCCCAGTAAGGGTAAATTACAGAGTAATAAATAATGAATCAATGAAAATAATAAAAATGAAAATTTAAATAATTGATAACACATTCCATGTAATCAATAATTGAGTATAAAGTTAGTAAATAATATCTAAAGGTAAATAATGTAAAACAAGTGTTGTTTAAATAAATGGATAAGGCATAATAAATATGGAAAGGTAAGAAACTGAACAAACATTCCATGATATCAGTAAATTGAGAATTAAATTCAACCCTAGATTTTTCTTTCATACTGAAAATCTCATGGATAATAAATATAGAATCAAAATGAATGAAAATCTTAATTATTAGAAGTTGTGTCTTAGACAAATGAAAACCTATACAATCAAGATCGTTCATATGATGGTTTAAAACTATAGGTAGAAACCCATTTAATTTTCACAACTAATTTTCCTCATGAGAACCTGTCAATGCATTGAGGGGCTATATAAAGTCTAGGGCCCAGTCATCACGGCCTGTCCAAACCATTCCTCATTTCAAGTAATAGATTTAATTAATAAAAAAATATGCCTGATAAAATATCTGTATTGAATAATAATATGGATTTATCAATATTTCCCTATAAAATTAAATAACTATAAAAAAACATCGTATGTAAAAATGGTATACAGTTTAGTAAATAAACATATCCATGATAAATAATATGGATATTTATGAGAAATTTAATATCTAATGATCATAGGAAATTGAATATTTCAAGGGGACAAAAAGTAATAAATGAAGTGACTATAAATAAAATCCTTGACCAAATCAATCAAAAACTGTCTATAAGAAGAATAATTATGGTATCAATACCACAAATCCCAATAGATTAAGGATAAAGGGTTGGTTTTGTTGATGAATATAAACAATATAAAATGATCATTTAAAAATATTCTTCTTGAAAATATCATTTTTATTTGGAAAAAAATTTAAAGATCCTTTTCATATAAAACTAATGTAAAAAAATTCAAAAAAATTAACCTTTCAAATTTTCAAAGGAAGACTCAATTAAATGATAGAGGGTAATTGCATACATGTCATACAAGCTAAAAAAAACTCCTTTTGCAAGGTAAAAAGATTAGAAAAATTCCTTGTTTGGAAAGAGAGAAGAATAATTGTTAGAAAACATTTCTGAAAGAAAAAAATGGAAAAAATTTCATTAATAAATAATTTTAGAGTTGTTAAAAAAAATTTAAATCCTTTTTATAAAACATGGTTTTTAGAAGAAAACATGTTTTTTGACTAAAGAGATAAATGATGATGGATTTTCTTAAAAATATTTTCTAAAACATTTTGACAGTAAAATTGTGTGAAAATGGTTCTATTAGTTGAAAATGGTCACTAATTACTATAAGATAATAAAATTAAATGGTTTATTAAATAATTATCAAATAATTTCCATAAATTGAAATTCACGTGTAAATAATCCCACCCAAAATGATATTATGATGTAAACCATTCAAAACCCACAACTTTGAATAGAGAATCAATAAATGAATATATTACATGTGTAAAATATAAATCCACATAAAACTATTGTAAAGAAAATAATATATTGTAAAAATTCATGACACATGTAATCTTATAATAATAACAATAATGAATAATAAATATAACCCAATGAAAAGGAATTGGGTTATGAAATTCTATACCCCTTGGTAACTTTTAATTAAAATACCCTTATAAAAAATAATTCAAATTGAAACAAAAAATAACAATAATTTAAAATAAATATTGATATAATATATAAAAATAGATATTAAATACACCACATAAAATAAATATGTAGTGAAAATGTTGTATTCATCACTGAAGGAAAAGTGAGACATGAATCCCTTACTATTTGTTGAATTTTTAATTATAATTCCCAGAAAATAAATAATATAAAATTAAACAAAAAATATCATTAATATAATTATATTAATTATATAAAATACAATAGGGGTAGTATATGTACCACATAGAAGAAATAAGTTGTCAAAATGGTGTATGCCTCATAGAAAAAAAGTGAGACAAGAATCCCTTACATTATGCTTCCTTTCTGGTGGATATCCATTCACTTCTTGTATAATGGTTTGAAACATGTTACTAACTTAAACTAGAAAAATAATAATATTTATAATTTTATATATTATCTTCTTATAATATTTCATTACTCGTTTGTTAACAATATTTCATTATTTTAACTATTTGGGGTGTTAGTTGGCTAGTATTTTAGCTACGTATTAACTTGTTACTTATTGTTCCACTAAACTAGATCATGATTTAATCATATCAAAAATTTAAATAATTATTTTAATATATCCATTATATATGAATTTAGAATAATCTATAAGGTTTGAATATAGGAAATGAAATTCACAGTTCTTGGAGACGGTAGGTCGTACATACGCATGAATGCTACATAAATTTCTTTGTCATATTTCAAAGAGTGAAAAGTAAATTATACATATTTATATTATAATTAAATTATCATACTTGCGTCATATATTTCACATATTTTTATTAAAACTTTTCTTAATACATTACATTGATAGTGTGAATGAATCACATCTCTTTGAGGAGGTGGTAGTCCACACTTCTACAAACAATGTTATCGTATAACCATTAATTTAAAAGCATGAAGGTACAAGTGATATAAAAATTTAAAATATCATAAATAAATTATAAATATCATATATAACACATATAAACTTTAAATACATCATTTTATACAACCATGAAAGGTGGCAAATGGAAGAACGAACAACATCGGTTCGCGAGTCGGTAGTCCGCCGTACATTGAAGATACCATTAAAACTGTTAGAATAAAATAATCATTGTATATTGAATATACTGGTATTATTATATAGTCATTAAATAAAAATAATTTAATGGGTAGGTAAGTAATTGAAACAAAACTGATCGTTGAATAACATTACCTTTTATTCAGGTAAATACTTTTTGTTTATACCAAAAAACATCCTTAGTTTGATTTATGTCCAAATTGAAGATTCTAAAATTATGTGAGGGATTTTTGTGGCTCATTTTGATAGAATTTTGGGTGAGCCAAATGACATAATATGTTTGAATAAGTGGAAGGGGTCAGTGCCTTTTAATTCTGGAGGAGGAGAGACATTCCTGTATATTTTTGAAAATGGTATACCGTCCACATTTTTTCCTTATAAAGATGCTCCAATAATGAGCCAAAATATATGAAATATATTATAGGGTATAAATATAAACATTAAATAAATTTTTGACAACTTTATAGGTCATTCGGGTCTTATGGTTAAGGTTTAGTCTTTTATTATACTAATTTTTCTCTTAATCGCTGTAATTAATTTTAATCAATTTCACAATTTTTTTTTTAAAAACTAAGTTTTTCATATTTTACATTATAAATTATTCTAATTAAAAATATATAATAAACTATGAAAAATTAAAATCATATAATAGGTGGGAATTAATATAAAATTAATCCCATGGACAGGATGACAATGCTGATTTTTAAAGTAAAAATGTTCAATAGTATGCTACATTTTTATATCCAATTTGAAACTGAACTTGATTAAAATGAACAAGATTGGATTAATATATATACAAATTATATAAATAAAGTTAAAAAAATCAATAATATCATTTTTCTTGGTAAATAAATTATATTAAAAATTAGTTTTGAATTAAAATTCAGTATTTTTCACTTCTTATCAAAAATTGAAACGTTATAGAAAAGATACCCAAAATTCACCCCAAACTAGTTTAAATGTTTTATTTTAAAAAATGAAGTTTATTTTGCATACTAAATCTATAAAATTTTCTGGAATACTGTTTTAAAGAAGGTTCTCCATTAAAAGACGGTAAAATTTTCTTTAGAATAATATTTATTTTTATGCATAAAATTGGGTTTGTTCTTATTTTATGCCTATCAAATCTATTAAATGAATGTAATTTTTTTTTGTTAAAACATATAATATATATATTTTCATAATTTAGTAAATCATAATCATAACCTCCAATTTAATAGAGAGGTTAAGTGTTATTATATTAATTTAAAATATTTTAAAAATATATTTTTTTCCAGTAAAACTCAGATTTGTGTGTAATATAAGCTCTCAAAAAACACATTGTTTCATGTGACATTATCTAAATCCATATTAATAAAAATTCAAACTATATAATATATTAATTTTTTTTAAATTATTAAATATATCATAATGTCTCATGAGGTTATACTCCTTTCTACATTTGGTGTTGCGTGTAACACATGTTATCAGACAAATGTTACTCTTTTAGAAATTCCAGGGTGATGCACTAACATAAGAACCTATAATTGTCTTAGTCACATGGCACTAAACTACACAACAACATCCTCAACACATGATGTTAAATTTTATCCCGACACTATATGATGAACATATGATTCCCCTTGTACGAACATTATGGGATACCACCTTCTCTCCCAACATGGGATGAGATAGCTTTGATGGGTAGACCACATGTGTAAGCCCCACACAATCCATCTAGGTATATTTTTTAATGAAATGAGCATCATTACCACATGATGTTAAACTGAAGGGATTGATTCTATCATAATACCTTAAACTATATAATTTAACAACATGGTTTATGATCCCTATTTCCCAATAGGGTGTGTATGATGCCTCAATGAGGTTTAATACTGACATCCATGAACATTTGTGATCCCTCCTTAAGGATTTATCTATATCCAAAAAAATCACTGTTAAATATTCATGGCTCCCCTTCATGGGTATTGACTTCTGAGTCTGATGATATCTCCCCCTCTTGAACTCACTCAACCTATCCCCACAAGATGTTAAACTTGTGACCAACCTATCTCCACAATACATTAAACATGTAACCCATCTATCTAGAAAATAATTTAAAACCACTACCAATGTATCTACACAATATTTTAAACACGTGACTCATCAATACCCACATGATTTTAAACCTATGAAAAACCAATCCGCATGAGATTTTAATCTTGTGACCAACCTATACCCATAAGATGTTAAACCTATAACCCATATGTCCCCACAAGATGATAATCTTGTGACCAACCTATACCCACGAGAAATTAAATTGATGACCCATATCTACCCACAAGACGTTAAACCTGTGACAAAAAAGCACCCACAAGACATTAAAACTATGACCAACCCATCCCCACAATATGTTAAACTTGTAAAAAACCCATCCCGAAAAGATTCCAAACCTAGGACCCATCAATCCCCACAAATATATAAGCCCATGACCCATCAATCATAAAAATATGTTAAACTTGTGACTAAAACATCTATATAATATTCTAGACATGTTATCTGATTCCAAATGTCTACCTCATGAAATGAACATGGGATGGATGAGGTAAAAATATAGGGAAGCCTTACGCCTCTAGCACAAATTACCCAGTGATGGACACAGGATACCTTGGGTCCTATACCCAAGATGCTTTGTATATAATATTCCCATGACTTCAAAAGAGGAAGAATTTACTAGTTCCTAACCTCCCCAAATATCGAACTATTTCTAGATGTTCCCAACATCATCTCATTTCATTCAAGGAGACAGTTTCCCCAACAGTGATAGTAGTCTCCCACCTTCAAAAAGATTGAATGTGGAGTTTCACACCAATAGTGGAAGTCATGACCAATACATTCATGAGGATCACTCTTGATGGTCAAGCATGCACATCACTGAAACATTACCCTATTCATTGTGTCCCTAGTTAAAAAGCACTAAAAAATAAAATTGTGAACCTGATGTGAAAATATTCTCCCTCAACTTAGAGTATGTTAGTGATATTGGACACCACTAGCATTGAGCATTACTAGATCCAAGAATTTGGCACTAGGCTCTGCACAACAAAATAGTGGGCCCGATAAGACATTTGTCTCTAGAAACCATGTATGGATGAGAGACATTGGGAATCTTCGGTCTAATACACCATTCAAATGGATGTTGCCTATAACTTGGGATCATTTTTTAAAGAATATCTACTATTGTAAATGTTGGGAATAGATTTTATCTATTCATTAATTATAGTTTTCTTCATGCATGGCATATGTGTCAAGCAATCAAAAATAAATGTTGACCCCCCACCAGTAGGCATGGGTAAAAAAGATAATACAGTGTGACAATCTTTCACGAATACACTCCTACCATGATGTCTATCACTTGAACAGCTACGGGGTGACACTAACACATATCAACCTAAAAAATCATTCAAAAAAGGGTCATCAATTCCTTGGTTCATCTCTATGAATAACAAGGAGTCATCCCAACCATGAATAAGGCCCTATAGGACCTTGAAGCATCGACACCTCTCCACCACCACTACCCCCATGGTCTATATAGGGGGAAGAACCCCATAATCCCTATGAGAAATTGTTTTGAAATAGTTTAATTGAAATGGTATGAAGGCTCTCTCCCCTACAATGAGGAGGTTGGTGATGTGCGGGTCACGTCCATGACATCCACCACTAGGGAACTACCCAGGAGGGATCCCACTTAGCTATGCCGAGGACACCAACCCATGTCTCAGGCCAGTGGGCAGGTTGAATTCTTCTCTACCCCACTAGTATTGGTTAAAAGAATATAGAGTCATTGTTCTTATAATATTGTTAACCATACCTTATATAATTCCTCTAAATCAGACCTAGTGACCACCACCACCTATGGTGCATCTCAATATTCTTTGATGATCAATGTAATAGGTACTATTTTTACATGATTGGGACTGAGACCCTAATTATCCACTGGGAATGTTTGTTTGAATCACCCCATAATGGTTTCCACCTAAACCCATAATGGTCCACCATGTGACAAAAAATCATACACAATTGACCACTATATAACAAATTTATTTTGGAGGAACCTTATATACTGAAGACTTTTCCTAACCCATATATCCATCCAAGGAATGAATAGAGAACAATTGTCTTGGGCGTCGTGCCCGTGGAGCTGGCTGCAACATGCCTGGAAGGAGTTCTTGTGACCCTTAGGGTCTCAAACATAGGTAGATCCCACACCATATAAGGAAAGAACAAGAAAAATGATGTATCATTATGACCCTCTCAGAATATGATGTGACTAATGATTTGGTATACACACCTCCACTCCCACTACCATAACTAGGGGAAACAACTCATCGACTGAAGTTCACTATCCCAAAATCCATGGTCCATAATGTCCCTAAATATCATCATAAGTACATGTAGGTGGGTGATTTTTTGGAACCCATCCAAGGGATTATAGTACAACCTACTCCACTACCCCCATACGATGGTGAGCACCCTGCTGACCCTAAATGATATGCATCCACTTTCACAGGAGAGGAGGTTTTAAGAACCCTATCCTATATAGATTTGATCATAATGTTGGACCCACCTCTGAGAAACATTACAACATGTAGTGGATGGTTGGACCATGTAGTGCCCCATGTAAGAGAATCAATATCAGAATAGGGCCTCATCGTTATTGCTCCAATATCCCAAATAATGTTGATTGGGGAATGTGGTGACCAGGAACCCAACTCCCCCACAAATAAGGAATAAGGGAAATATTTTTGTGAAATTATGGCCGCTGGCTATGTAGAGACCCGAAGCCTGACGTACATAGAAATTACATTACTTTTGCGGAATACTTAGTACGTAACAAAAACACACACACAAGGATCGTAATAGTTTAGTGTCTTTGGAAACTCGGAACGTAGTCTTCTAATCGTGGTGAAAGATCTTCAATATCTCCCATAAAGATCTTCCCCTTTTTTTTACCTAAAACCTTTCTTTATATCCTGGGGAAAAGAAAACATAAAAGGGTGAGCTCAAATGCTCAGTAAGGGTATACAAAAGAAAAATCAATCACATCATATTCATAAGAACATAACTTTTTAGAAATCTTAACCTGCAAAAGAGAGCATAATATCTTAACATGGAACAAATCATAGAAGTGAAAATGAGATCCCCATAATCATAAAATAAAACTTGAAACTTTGTGGCATGCACACATAATCATGGAAAATCATTTCTTGTTAGTCATGACTCATTGCCAAGACAATCTTAGTGGACAAAGTCCCTTTCTGAACCGAGTTCACTCCTCGTTTCAGTCCTGTATCACTGAACCGAAATAACCTTCCGTTTCAGCCATGTCTATCTCATGAGATATAAATTCTTTACCCAATGCATTGGAGGGAGATATAGGTCCCACCCATATTATAATGAATCCTTTCTTATGTGTGCCACATAATCATAAATCATACATCATCATATAACACATGTAACAAAAATGGGATTCTTGAAACATCATGACATCATAAAACAAATCATATAAGGTAAAGGAATTCATAAAAATAATTCCATCACAACATGATCAAATCAATGTAATATTAGGGATAAAAACAGAACCCTTTATTATCTTAGATGGAAAATAATTTTGATAAAACTCTTGAACTCCATTCTTGAGGAAAATATCCTTTCTTCTTCAAAAACATTTTTCCTTTCTTAACATGTTATAAAACTTTAAAATAAAAGAAGTTGATTAAAAATAAACTTGAAAACTTGTAAAGGAAGATTCTTTTAAACAATGTTTTAAAAATACATTCATGCCGTATAAGTTAAAAAGAAAACATTCTTCTCGTACTTTTGTCGGAAAAGTCAAAAAGTACCTCGTACGATAAAGCGACAAATGATTCCTTTCATATTCTTTACTAAAACTCACCAAAGGGTAAAATTGGATTTAAACTATTGTAAGTGGATGGAAACAATATTATATATTTAGGGAACATGGATGTGGATGATAAAATACACCCTAGTAAATGCCAAAGTAAAAACAATCTCGGATAAAAATGAGATTGCGATATTTCCCTTACCTTAGGTCCTATTTGCTTCGTATGTGTCCGAACCTCCTGTATAATGATTTAAATAATGTTATTGACTTATTACAGAATCATATTCATTGTTATGATATCATATATGGTTCACTTATGACATTATATTACTCGTTCTTTTGTAAATTCCATGTTAAAGAAGCGTTTTGGGTAAAATCGTTTCATTTATCGTAGGTGTTTTGAATTTTTGTTCTTGACATTATTATTACTTATATCATGATTTACATACATCCAGAATATAAAATATGATTTATATATCATATATATTCAGTATATATATATATAATAGATAGATAAATGAAATGAAAAACACCGTTCATGGAGACGGTAGTCCGTACGTACGCATGAACGCTGTTTTTCTTTCTTTATTGTCTTGAATGGAAGTAAGTAGATGACATACATATATATATATACATAAATCCAGTATCATTATTATGTCATATATTTCATTAGTACTTATTATATATACTTTATAATCATTCATGAATGGTTAATCATTAAGAATGAATCTCATCGCGTCGTGGAGACGGTATTCCGTACGTACGCACGAGCGATGATATCATTTCCATAATTATTGAATTGAATTGGAGTGGATTATAAAATATATCAGAATCAATATGATGTTGTAATAACTATGTATAGTTATTCTTTACACCATTATACCCATCCATGTAAGGTGGTGGTGGAAAATAGATTACACCACGACGTGGAGACGGTATTCCGTACGTACGCACGTGCGGTGATTTCTTTTTCCGTAGGATGGATAGATGGTGAAATAGGGTTGTTTCATACTTATAATAACATATCAGTATATTAGTGACACTGATGTTATTACTTCATAATGAAACAACCTAATAAGAAGAAGTGGAAGATGAAATAAAGATGAAAGAATTGGTAACGGTAATTACCTCTTCTTTGAAGCGCCTCTTTGAGACCTCCTCTTAGGGAACTAAAATTGGTCTTTGAGGAAGACCAGAACCTCTAGGATATTTCTAGGGAAGTGGAGAAGATATTTTCGCAGGGTTTGTCCGAGCTTGAGTGCTCAAATTGGTGTGAGGAGGAGGGGGAGGAGGTGCCCTTTTATAAGGGAGGAGAGGGGCACCTTAGGAATATCTCAAAATATTTATTTATATTAAAGTCAAAATCGGTTTATAATGGCTCCAAAGGGTCTTATTTCGAAGATAAGGTGGGTATGGGTCGAAATCATATCAACAAATAATATTTAGACAAGTTTAGGGTATTATTTTAACCTTATCAATTAGATTTAACTCTAAGTTAAATAATTTAACTTTTACCATGTCTTTTTGTTTTCTTTCACTATATGGTTAATAAACTTACTATAACATGCCAAAAGAACCCCAAATTGTTTATTATTAATATATATATCCTTATCTAAGTCATTTGGACGAACCTTAGATTTTTAGGAATAAAATAACAATTAATAATAGAATATTTGATTTAAAAACTATTTTGTGTCAATTTTGACATGATTTGATATATGATTTTTGTGAAAGTCATAACAGAATTATATGTTCGAACAAAGTTGATTAAATCAACATTAATATATCATAGTAACCTAGAAAATTAGTGGAATTCATAAAAAGTCTTAAATTTCATTTATTTTGGTATTTATATTATCAATTATGTCAATATTTCATTAATAAGATAATTACTACATCATCTTTGTGTCATAAATAAATTAAATTATTTGATGTCTAAAAATTACAAATAAAATACCATCATGTAGGAAATATTTTTATCTTTCTAATTAATATTTACAATCGAATTTATCTTATGTATAACCCCATATTATAAATGATTTACTTATTAAACTTTGATTTTAACTATTTTAACCCTTCTTTAAATAAATTAATAATAAATGTCCTAATCTAATCCAAGTGGGCCTAAATGGTCATAATTTATTCCTAAGTTTGTTTTTGGTCGAATTACACTTGTCCAATAGAATTAGGACATGTGTTAGGGTAATATTAATATCATAGTTACCCTTAGTTACCCAATTTACTATTAACCGTGGTAAAAAAAAGTAAAAAGTTACTATTCACCAAAAATTCTTTTCATCTCATTGAACCACATTTTAGTCCTTGATATTAACCATTTCTCTCGGATTTTCGAAATTCCATTCACAGAAGCGGTAAAATTAAGTTTTATGAAAAATTCAGTTTTTTTTAACTACCACTTAGTAGTTTCACTATTCATCAAAAATTGATGTTTTTCAGAACAATGCCAAAATTTCATCCTAAGCTATATTTTATATTCCGAATTCAAAAATAAAGTCTATTTTACCAAATTCATAACATAGAAGTTTCATTAATTATTTTTATAATTAAATCCCGCTGTTAAAACAAATAGCGTGTTTTTAAGAAACAATATCTATCAAAAGATTGACACTTGATTATGTCTGGTTTAAATGTGAAATTACAACCAATGACCAACATTGTATTAAATTGTAAAAATATATTCTAAATATACTTTAAAACCACTCAAATTAATAATTTATCACTATTAATTATTTTGATTAAAAAAAATTTCTTTTAATTAAAATTTAGTAATTTTCACTATTCATCAGAATATGAAAGTTATCCGAAAAGTACCAAAATTTCACCTTAGGGTAAATTCGATACTCCTAATCTAAAAATGAATTCCATTTTGAAAAATAAAATTTAAAAAATTTCAAAAAGTGGTTATTACTATTCATAACGGCTAGTTTTAATAATATTTTAATAGAATATCGTTGTTTCGTGAAACTCAGTATTGCGTACTACACACGCTATCGAGGAAGGTTGCGATTGCGTGTAATGCAAGGCAAGTCAAGGATGCATTTTGTGCAAGATCCTTTTGGTGTAGCGTACAACACAAGACATTAATAAAATTAAAAAGAATATTTTTCATAAAATCTCGGGCTGTTACATTATACCCCCCTTAAAATGAATTTCGCCCTCGAAATTCGTCGGGGTTATAAATGGTTTACTATTTGAAAGTTTATTTAATAGAAACCCACATCGTAAAAAGGAATATCAAAACCAATCTTTAAAAACAAAATTATGAAACGTAATGGTTACCCAAATAAACTAATCACTGGGTTTCCACATAGGTGAAAATATGGATATGAAAGAGAAATCTAACCATCATGTTCTGATGGAGAGTGGTAGAGAACATGGCTATGGAAAATCCAGTAATCACAAATCCATAAATTTGTGACGATCTAAGGTACCATCTGATTCATCAGGTATAAGATCACTAGGTCAACATTTTTGGTTTTCAAGATCATTTCCCTAAAGTTGAAAATTGAATTAGAATAAATACTTTCTTTATTTTGGTACAATCTCACTGTTGTTCATGCCTTGAACAATTTCCACTTCATCTCTTAAATAAATGAAGTTTAATTTGTTATTTGTGAAGTGTTAGCAGATCATGTGATAGAATGACGGGTCATTCCATCTGTCTCAAACAAAAGGTTAGCAAATATTATATACATAAGTCGATCTATAGTGAGATTAATCATATATGGTTTCTAAGATGGACTTATACTTCATATATCATACTGCTTAATATAATAAAACTAGTTTCTACTAAACAGGGACTTCCTGTAGGCCAGTGGTAGGCGATAAAGGCCAGTCGCACTTCGGTTGTGGATTCGATTCCCACAGCCTTGTCCGACGCGATGGGCTGTCGCCCGTCCTGCAGGTTGTCCTTTTTCTAAAACTATATTACTATAACATCCCATCAATAATATCGAGAAAACATCTATCCTTAAACAATACTAACTTGTGTCCAACATAATCCATTCCAATCTTTAGGCTTATCCATAATACTGCAGTCCACTCTCATAACATAGTGAAAACGATTTCCAGAGATTTAATACCATCGTTGATCCCCATATATCATAAGATATATCTCGTTGGTCACATTCTAATCATTCAAAGGCCTTAATCATGTATTCCCTTGAATACCCATTGAACCTTATTGAAAACATGAATGCAGTTAAACGTTAACACTTTCCACATACCAAAATCCTCAAAATTCTATATACTCAAACCATGATATCACTTAGTCCTTATATCAATCATGAGCTCATGAATATATCAAACACCCCATTATCTTATTATTCCTTCATTGTGCGCATATCATCTAAATTCTAAAAATATCTGAATAACCTTTCATGGATAGTGGTACCATTATTCATACACTTTCATAACTCAAGAAAAGACAACAGTGTAACAATCCTTAGACGTCTATTTATTCCATAGTACCATGAGATTTCTTATACAACATTACACATGATAAACATGTAATCATTCCACTACATTCTTAAACCATTGATCGAGCATCAAAAATTATTTCATCTCACATATCATTTGTAGTCTCTTCATCATCATCCACATAAATACTACCCATATGACCATACTGATTCTCTTCATGAGTCTTTACCTTAGGGCATTTGATTGCATAATGGCCATACATTCCACATTTAAAACACTTAACCATTTTTGATGTCGTAGAAATACCATTATCCTCATCCATGGTGTTAACCGACCCTTTTCCTTTGCACTTACTTGCTTTGTGTCCTTCTTTTCCACACCCAAAGCATCTTCCAGTTCCCTTGAAACATTCTCCTTGATGCCTCTTCCCACATGATTTACATAGGGGAAATTGAACTTTCTTTCCTCTATGATCATCATGAAACTCCATCTTTCTCTTATTAGTCGAGTCAGGAAACTTACCAAATTTTACTTTATTGATCATATTATGAGATTGCTGATTCGGCATAATAATGATCTTTGGACTTCCAAATCCCATTTCATTTGGTTTCTCATGAAGAATATCATTCCATTGTCCATCATATCCTCCATTATCGTGAATCATCTTGTTTCCAGCCATTTTCTAAAACCCAAAAAAAAAGAATAGTGTGAGAGGCAAAAATCATGCTAGGGAAAACAACATAATAAAGGTGGAGTATCCTTGATATCTAACATCTTAGGTTAAATTCTATGATCGTTACCATAGTTCTAGGACTGTATCCTATACGTATACTTATCCTTAGGGACATCCCTAGACATACCTTATAAATATCTCTAGGGATCTCACAAAAGTTCTCTCATCCTAGTTTCCAAAGGTTGACTAAACCTTCCCTCTGATACCAACTGTAGAGACCCGAAGCTTGACGTACATGGACATTACATTACTTTTGCGGAATACTTATTACATAACAAAAACACACACATAAGGATCGTAATAGTTTAGTGTCTTTGGAAACTCGGAACGTAGTCTTCTAATCGTGGAAAAAGATCTTCAATATCTCCCATAAAGATCTTCCCCTTTTTATTACCTAAAAACTTTCTTTATATCCTGGGGAAAAGAAAACATAAAAGGGTGAGCTCAAATGCTCAGTAAGGGCATACAAAAGAAAAATCAATCACATCATATTCATAAGAACATAACTTTTTGGAAATCTTAACCTGCAAAAGAGAGCATAATATCATAACATGGAACAAATCATAGAAGTGAAAATGAGATCCCCATAATCATAACATAAAACTTGAAACTTTGTGGCATGCACACATAATCATGTAAAATCATTTCTTGTTAGTCATGACTCATTTCCAAGACTATCTTAGGGGACAAAGTCCCTTTCTGAACCGAGTTCACTCCTCGTTTCAGTCCTGTATCACTGAACCGAAATAACCTTCTGTTTCAGCCATGTCTATCTAATGAGATATAAAATCTTTACCCAATGCATTGGAGGGAGATATAGGTCCCACCCATCTTATAATGAATCCTTTCTTATGTGTTCCACATAATCATAAATCATACATCATCGTATAACACATGTAACAAAAATGGGATTCTTGAAACATCATGACATCATAAAACAAATCATATAAGGTAAAGGAATTCATAAAAATAATTCCATAAAAACATGATCAAATCAATGTAATATTAGGGATAAAAATGGAACCCTTTATTATCTTAGATGGAAAATAATTTTGATAAAACTCTTGAACTCCATTCTTGAGGAAAATATCCTTTCTTCTTCAAAAACATTTTTCCTTTCTTAACATGTTATACAACTTTAAAATAAAAGAAGTTGATTAAAAATAAACATGAAAATTTGTAAAGGAAGATTCTTGTAAACAATTTTTTAAAAATACATTCATGCCGTATAAGTTAAAAAGAAAACATTCTTCTCGTACTTTTGTCGGAAAAGTCAAAAAGTACCTCGTACGAAAAAGCGACAAAAGATTCCTTTCATATACTTTACTAAAACTCACCGAAGGGTAAAATTGGATTTAAACTATTGTAAGTGGATGGAAACAATATTATATATTTAGGTAACATGGATGTGGATGTTAAAATACACCCTAGTAAATTCCAAAGTAAAAACAATCTCAGATAAAAATGAGATTGCGATATTTCCCTTACCTTAGGTCCGATTTGCTTCGTATGTGTCCGAACCTCCTGTATAATGATTTAAATAATGTTATTGACTTATTACAGAATCATATTCATTGTTATGATATCATATATGGTTCACTTATGACATTATATTACCCGTTCTTTTGTAAATTCCATGTTAAAGAAGCGTTTTGGGTAAAATCGTTTCATTTATCGTAGGTGTTTTGACTTTTTGTTCTTGACATTATTATTACTTATATCATAATTTACTTACATCCAGAATATAAAATATGATTTATATATCATATATATTCAGTATATATATATATATATATATATATATAATAGATAGATAAATGAAATGAAAAACACCGTTCATGGAGACGGTAGTCCGTACGTACGCATGAACGCTGTTTTTCTTTCTTTATTGTCTTGAATGGAAGTAAGTAGATGACATACATATATATATATACATAAATCCAGTATCATTATTATGTCATATATTTCATTAGTACTTATTATATATACTTTACAATCATTCATGAATGGTTAATCATTAAGAATGAATCTCATCACGTCGTGGAGACGGTATTCCGTACGTACGCACGAGCGATGATATCATTTCCATAATTATTGAATTGAAATGGAGTGGATTATAAAATATATCAGAATCAATATTATGTTGTAATAACTATGTATAGTTATTCTTTACACCATTATACCCATCCATGTAAGGTGGTGGTGGAAAATAGATTACACCACGGCGTGGAGACGGTATTCCGTACGTACACACGCGCGGTGATTTCTTTTTCCGTAGGATGGATAGATGGTGAAATAGGGTTGTTTAATAATTATAATAACATATCAGTATATGAGTGATACTGATGTTATTACTTCATAATGAAACAACCTAAGAAGAAGCAGTGGAAGAAGAAATAAAGATGAAAGAATTGGTAACGGTAATTACCTCTTCTTTGAAGCGCCTCTTTGAGACCTTCTCTTAGGGAACTAAAATTGGTCTTTAAGGAAGACCAGAACCTCTAGGATATTTCTAGGGAAGTGGAGAAGAGATTTTGGCAGGGGTTGGCCGAGCTTGAGTGCTCAAATTGGTGTGAGGAGGAGGGGGAGGAGGTGCCCTTTTATAAGGGAGGAGAGGGGCACCTTAGGAATATCTCAAAATATTTATTTATATTAAAGTCAAAATCGGTTTATAATGGCTCCAAAGGGACTTATTTCGAAGCTAAGGTGGGGATGGGTCGAAATCCTATCAACAAATAAGATTTAGACAAGTTTAGGGTATTATTTTAACCTTATCAATTAGATTTAACTCTAAGTTAAATAATTTAACTTTTACCATGTCATTTTGTTTTCTTTCACTATATGGTTAATAAACTTACTATAACATTCCAAACGAACCCCAAATTGTTTATTATTAATATATATATCCTTATCTAAGTCATTTGGCCGACCCTTAGATTTTTAGGAATAAAATAACAATTAATAATATAATATTTGATTTAAAAACTATTTTGTGTCAATTTTGACACTATTTGATATATGATTTTTGTGAAAGTCATAACAGAATTATATGTTCGAACCAAGTTGATTAAATCAACATTAATATATCATAGTAACCTAGAAAATTAGTGGAATTCATAAAAAGTCTTAAATTTCATTTATTTTGGTATTTATATTATCAATTATGTCAATATTTCATTAATAAGATAATTACTGCATCATCTTTGTGTCATAAATAAATTAAATTATTTGATGTCTAAAAATTACAAATAAAATACCATCATGTAGGAAATCTTTTTAGATTTCTAATGAATATTTAAAATCGAATTTATCTTATGTATAACCCCATAGTATAAATTATTTACTTATTAAACTTTGATTTTAACTATTTTAACCCTTCTTTAAATAAATTAATAATAAATGTCCTAATCTAATCCAAGTGGGCCTAAATGGTCATATATTATTCCTAAGTTTGTTTTTGGTCGAATTACACTTGTCCAATAGAATTAGGACATGTGTTAGGGTAATATTAATATCATATTTACCCTTAGTTACCCAATTTACTATTAACCGTGGTAAAAAAAAGTAAAAAGTTACTATTCACCAAAAATTATTTTCCTCTCATTGAACCACATTTTAGTCCTTGATATTAACCGTGTCTCTCGGATTTTCGAAATTCCATTCACAGAAGCGGTAAAATTCAGTTTTATGAAAAATTCAGTTTTTTTTAACTACCACTTAGTAGTTTCACTATTCATCAAAAATTGATGTATTTCAGAACAATGCCAAAATTTCATCCTAAGCTATATTTTATATTCCGAATTCAAAAATAAAGTCTATTTTACCAAATTCATAACATATAAGTTTCATTAATTATTTTCATAATTAAATCCCGCTGTTAAAACAAATAGCGTGTTTTTAAGAAACAATATCTATCAAAAGATTGACACTTGATTATGTCTGGTTTAAATGTGAAATTACAACCAATGACCAACATTGTATAAAATTGTAAAAATATATTCTAAATATTCTTTAAAACCACTCAAATTAATAATTTATCACTATTAATTATTTCGATTAAAAAAAATTGCTTTTAATTAAAATTTAGTAATTTTCACTATTCATCAGCATATGAAAGTTATCCGAAAAGTACCAAAATTTCACCTTAGGGTAAATTCAATACTCCGAATCTAAAAATGAATTCCATTTTGAAAAATAAAATTTACAAAATTTCAAAAAGTGGTTATTACTATTCATAACGGCTAGTTTTAATAGTATTTTAATAGCATATCGTTGTTTCGTGAAACTCAGTATTGCGTACTACACACGCTATCGAGGAAGGTTGTGATTGCGTGTAATGCAAGGCAAGTCAAGGATGCATGTTGTGCAAGCTCCTTTTGGTGTAGCGTACAACACAAGACATTAATAAAATTAAAAAGAATATTTTTCATAAAATCTCGGGCTGTTACAGGCTAGCTACCAGTTATGTTTTAGCCACCCATGATCATAAACAATTCTATCAAGTGACCCTCACTGAAGGTCAATCCTCATGTCTCTGAAAAAATATTTGGGTGAAACTCAACTTCATTCAAGACCTCCATATAGTCTATCTAGCAAGTCCTAAGCGCCTCAAGTCTATCCATCAATAATTCCCAATGATTAACCATATATCCCTCCTAGTGGCTCATTTACTTGGTTTCTATGGTTATAATGAGGAATTTTAGTGAATATTCATTAGGATTCTTATTGTGCTCTGATGAATCTTGTGGGAGGCGTCACCATATTCATTGATTAGGTGATGGGGTAGTCTGCTTCCCTCTACATTAGACCCCTTCCAAGGAAATAGTAATGTTACTAGGATGATCACCCCACCAATAATGAGATCTCACCATTGTCCACCACAACCATAATTTTCATCACAAATAACCTAGTAGGTGATCATGTGAACCGCGTCGGCAATGTATAATTCGAGGGAGAATATTGATTCAACTGAAGACTCAATATCTAGAAGATATATCGACTGATTCCTATCCTCACTAGAAAAAAAGGAATTGGGATTTAGGAGTCCAGCTAATGAGTAATTTACTCTCTTCTGAATACCAACAAAGTTAAATGTGCTTCCAATCCTTTCAACACATCAGAGGAAGTGGATGAAACTAATTTAGATGGTAGGATAACATCTTTGTTCCATGATATTGAAGACTAAAAGAGACTTATGGATGAACTTGTTTTTGAACTGCACCCGGGGAGAGAAACAGTTATGAGAGACTTTACTCCCCAACAATTGGGTATCTAGTTCTCTTATGAATAGAACCTAGGATTGAAAATTTTGACACTCAAAAAAAGTTTTAGATTTGTGCCACCTACTCAACCACAATAACACACCTCTCCTCAATGGGGCCATGATCGCTATGCATCATGGGACACCAAGAAAGTCAAAACACTCATAATGAATAACCCTCACTAATATAATGGAATTTTCACTTTTATTGCCCACCTTAATGCTTTGGAAACATAACAGGTTGTAATCATAGTAGATGGGAATGCATACTTGGCATGGGTAGAATAAATGCACCCACCTCTAGAATTTGAAAAGCCATGTTTTTCTTCATTAAATTGAATGGGTAACTCATTAAAACATTTTGACCACTTATCCAATCGGGAAGCCAGTTCTCCTATGAACAGAACCTATGATTGAGAAATTTGGAACTCAATTATTTTTGAGAAATGTTACACCTACTAAAGAAGAATAAAACACTTCTCCTCAATGGGTCCATGATCGCTATGCCTCATGGGACACCAAGCCGGTCATAGCATTCATAACCAATAACCCACACTAATATGATGTCATTGTCGCACTTATCTCCCACCTTAATTCTTTGGATATATAACAGATTGTAATCCCATCAGATGGGAATTCATACTCGGCATGGGTAGAATAAATGCACCCGCCTCTAGTATTTGAAAAGCCGTTTTTTTATTCATTCAATTGAATGGGTGACTAACTAAAAAATTTAGAGAACCTATCCTCTTAATGTTGTCTAATGCTAGAATCTCTAGAAAAATAGGAAGCTTCCGAGCTCCGCTGCTTCATCTGGACCCAGGAAAGACCTTCATTCACCTGGTATAGTCAGCTAGACCAAGGTTCTATTGCTGGCTGGGAATATCTTCACAGAAATTTCCCATATAAGTTCACCTCTATAATATACAATCCCACTATATCCATCCTCTCTAATTGTAATAATAGGCCTGATGAGGAGGTTTCTGACATAATTTTCTATGAAAGGGGATTCCCTACTCAATTTATATTCATCCCTCCTGGGAATAGTTTAGAACTATGTGCACATATAATTTTTGAGACAAGATGGAACACAAAATTATTATCCTTGGATATCTAGTTAGATTCCATGAATTTGTTGAAAGAACACAACATCTCGAATAAAATTTTTAGTGGGACAAAAAAAACCTACACCCATTACCTTTTCTGGATCATACAAGAAGTTTAGTAAAAGTAAGGATGGATATTTCTATTCAGATTGAGGTCCTTTAATTGGTCCACCTTCACGTAAAAATGTAGGATTGGCCTCACTAGCAGGACAAACCTCGTAAATCAAATAGAACCCACCAGTTGTATCCTCGCAATGAAAATGTGGTGTGATCTCTCCATGAAGGCCAGGATCCCAGGGATCCCTTTGTAAGAAGGATGAAAAATACCTATTCCTTTAAGGATTCATAGGTCCCTAGGTATTTTATATGTTCACCGAATATAGGGATCCAGAAACTACCATAATATCAAAGGCATGAGGAAGTTAACCTTGCTAATTATGGAAACATCTATCTCTATCATTGAATTCTTTGTCACACTATCAATGATTATTTCATATTTAAGGATTGGATCAAGAATTAGGTTGATCAATGGTTGGTTAAACTTAGAGATGTTATAGCACATGTAGTTCATATCTTCAATGATATTGGTTGTGGGAATGAATACTCAGATAATTGGGAATGGGGTATGAACCAGGAGAAGCACAAATATGATGATCGGTTGGCCCATAAAGCACCTACATGTTCCCAAACTATTATTCATACCTATTTGATCAATTGAGTGTCCCATATGATTGATTTTACTCCTTAAGAAACTTTTTTAGTGTCAAGATATTATAAATCCGAAAATAAAAGGTTATGAAAAAGGAAATAATCAATATCTTCATAATGAAAAGAGTCCTCCAACGGTTCCAAAACTGGTTCTCAAACTTAGTGAATTAATGCCACCCAAATTGGGAGTGTCCATTAGGGTTTAACCAGTCCTATAATATTCCACTAATGAAGAGCTGTAATCTTCTTGTATAAAACTCATCAAAATAGCAGACCATTAAATCACACCTAGTGAAAAAGTGGGCTCTGGACCTCCATCAGGCTACTTTGGAAAACATCACAAGAGGAGAGTCCAGTGTGATACCAATATTAAATATTTAAATTATAACAATTTGAGAGATATTTTTCATGCCACTAATACCAAAAAACAATAGTGTTCAGAGCACAAAAGTGTTGCTACCTACGGATGTTCCAACAAGGGTGCCCTAGCAAGAATTTTTTTAGTTGATCATGTAACCCAACTATGACAACATAAGGATCTTCCTTGATAGTCCAAATCTTAATCCCTACTATCTTGTGCTCAGTCTTCATCATCCATTCATTGGGAGAATATGGATAGAAAAATAAAATCGTTGGACGATCTGTTGATTATACCACCCATGCTCCCTTTTCAAGAGAGTCCCTTTCCAAACAGAGGTTTAACTCTTACCCAAAATTATGATGTGTTTAAGAAAATGGTTGGAATTCTAGCGAGTCCCTAGATTCTCTAAACCATCTAAAAGAAAAAAGAAATGTGTGAGGCCCTTATTGAGGCCTTGAATAAGCCTCTCTAATTTGAGTGTGGGGTAGTAATCGTTGAGGCCTAGCATGCAAAAGAGGTCGTTCATGAGGAATTCTAAGCTGTCACATCCTTCATTGAGAAAGATAAGGTGCTATCATCCATAGGAATGTATGAACATTTTATAACATAGGATACTTAAAAGGCATGGAAGTCCACTATTTCATAGTGGGTAGTAGTTATGGGATTAATCTTATCCCCTCTCAGATGCTTCATATGTTGAGTATTATGTAAAATGATTTCACTCCCTCCAATCTAACTATTTAGGGGTATGACAATAGTGAGAAGAAACCATGTGGGAAAATTCAATTGATTTACAAGTTTGGTGGCTTGATATAAAGAAACTTTTTTAGGGTTTTCTCCTAGCATACTTCTTATAACACCCTGCTATGGGAACCATGGATCCATCTTCATGCCACAGTCCTCTCCTCCTAACATCATTGAATCGAAGTACTCCCTTGATGGCCACGTAGGGGTAATATAGTGTGATTCTTATCTCTTCAACTCATGTGAGACCCTCTACATGGATGATGGATATTAAAAGAGAGTGGGGAATAGATCCAAGCCAAAGGGGTCGATTTTATAAATTCCCGCAATGATTTTATGGCTACCTCAAAAAATACATGGGTAGATTTGAAATAGATATTCATTTGGATCCCACAACCCCAGACTATGAAATCTGATTCATTTTCTCCAAAAAAGTGTGCTCACATATCAACTTGTACTCTTATATTGGGTATGAAAGAATTAGGATATAAAACCACATTGTTTTTTGTATATTAGGGGGTATTTCCTTTGGATACTAAAATTTGATATTAACACATATTCAGAAGAGAAGAGATGACTCATTTTAAGTCCACTAATCATAACTATTATGATATTAAGGGTAGATCTCACCGACTAAATGTATGTGGGATTGGCCCAATAGATCTTATATCTACCTTTTCCATTGATAAAGAGCTCCTCAGTGAGGGTTCACCCCCTCCAACACTAATCTTGAGTTTATGGACCTAGAAGAGCTTCCCCACTCCTCTGATCCTCATATTTCAGACAATGAAGAGGATTTAGATAATTCCCCCTCCAAAATTTTAATTCGGTGTCTCAACCACATTCAATGAGATAACTCAGGTAAACCTCAACACTGATGAAGATATAAAGCTTACACTATTCAGAATAGTTATTACCCCATAGGAGTAGAAAATAGTACGTGTCTTTATTGAAATAGTGTTGTGATGTGTTTTCCTCAGGCTACAAAGACATTCCAAGGCTCTATCATTGGGTCATTGTCCATTGCCTCATCCTCCCAGCCAATTATCATGGGTTCAAATAGCCACCCAAGAAGATGCACCCTACTCATGGTTCCATGGTTGAAATTGTAGTTGATAATCTAATTAAGGAAAAATTTTCCTTAGAGGTTCAGTATCCAATGTCGATGGATAATATTTTCTAGGTTAGAAAGAAGAGTGGGTAGATCAATGTTTGTATCCACTTTAGTGAACTCAACAACCACTACCCAAAAAATGATTTTCCCCTTCTAGTGAAAGAACTATTTATCGATTCAATGGCTAGATTTCCTGAACTATAATTTATATATGGATATTCCAGGTGTAACCAAATATGGATGGCCCTTGAGGATGAAGAGGCCACTGATTTCAAGGCACCATAAGGCACCTTCATCTACTGGGTGATGATTTTTTATTTTAACAATGATAGGGTAAAATATCAACATTCCTTGCACCATATATTCAAACCACTCTTCAAGACATTGGTGGAGTGTTATATGGATGATTTGGTAGTAAAATATCACCAAAGATATGACTATCTGAAGGACCATGATAAATTTTTCATATTCCTTAAATCTCATCACTTGAAAATGAACCACTGGATGTTTTCTTTCAGGTTCATATATGAAAAATTTCTCTATTTTATTTTCAGATATAGAGGCATTGAGATTAATCATGAATATATCCTATCTAAAATCTATATGACCCCTCGCTATAATATTCCATAGCTAGGAGGCCTTTAATTTCACTTGGATTATATCAGTTGATTTATTGTAAATATGGAAGAAAATTAAATCCATTCTAGATGATCATGAAAATTTTCACCATGTACCAGTTGGATAAGGATTTTCAGTCCTCATTTGAGGATATTAATCAATATTTGATGCATCCTTTTGTGTTAATTCTTCAATTCCTATGGAATTATCTTGTCCTTTGTATGACCACCCTGGAATGTTCCCTCGATGACCTCTAAGATTAGAAGAATATTTAGGGCAGGGATAAGATCATATATTATCTCAACAAATTTTTTCTTGAAATAAGTCAAGGTATTTTACCATTTATATTATTTTCATATCCATGGTATCCATGGTTCAGATGGTTTTACATTATTTTCAGCACCATGAGATGTGGATGGTTTTCCATGTTGATCCATTGAAATAAATTTCCATCCTCCCTATTCCAAAAGATAAATTATCACATTCGGAAGTGATCCTATATTAGTTAGTTATCTGAATTATCCCTTCAAAGGTTATCAAGGTTCATGAATTATCATATTTTCAAACAAAACACTTAACTTGTGAAGAACATACTCTATAAAATGATTTCCTAAATGAATAATTTGTAACTATAGATCAAACTAAGCCTTGTTTGAATATGTATTTTGATTGTTCCTCCTATATCCTAATTGTTATAGGGATCAACAATCAATAAACTAAATAGGGGAATCCTTGGGTTTGTTTTCATCTCTCTCTCATAGGCCTTACTTCCGTACTCATTCTAATAATTAGTGGGTTGTAATAAAAATAAGGATGAGTACGCAAATCTCATCACCAAACTCAAAAATTCCCATGATATTAATGACCACCGCTTTCACGTGAGGGGATACACCATGGTTGTGATCTGACAGGTCATCTGTGACTATATCATTAGAAAACTGGAACTTTTCCACTTCTAGAATGAGATCATGAGTTCATGGCCTAGTTTCCTTCCCTGATAGAGGTGACTCATGATATCTCACCATAGAATGACAAAGATTTTGCATTATTAGTTATAAACAGGTTCCATGAAGAACCTGATAAGGAAAACCCAGTTATCCATGTAGTGCATCAGTGGGTCGTCACTCTTATCATTTTTGATGACAAGGACTGATAGGTAAAATAGTTTGCAGTTGATACTTATATGGTAGGTCCCTTAAGTTACCCAATAATCAAATAAGATACTAATTAGAGGAACCCATTTCATGGGTATCTCCAACATGGATGTCTCCCCACTAGCTGAGTAGAGAAATAGTGAATCTATCGATGCATTGTGTAGTTTTTTCTTAGAGATGATCCCAGTATTAGGAAAACACTCTATTGTTGTGAGTTTGATGGATTCCTATTCAACTATATTGAAGTTATATAAGTTCCTAATGTCATGTGAGAGGATCATGTTGGGTCATATAAATCCCACTATGATGGATCATAACTCTCTCATAAAATCTGAATGTTGGGGTATTTTTTCCTACCATGGTTCGTGATTGCTTCAAATTCTCCAAAAGGTATCATGCATGAAAGATCCATTCAAAATTTGTGTAATATCCACAAGAGATTCTCCATATGACCAAAAATTATGATCCCTTTCTCATTTGGTGACTCAATATCATGGTACCCTATCCATCAGCCACATCTCAACAGTGCATGTTCATTCTCACGGTCACTGACTTTATCTCCAAGTGTGTAGAAGTTATCCCCATCAAGGAGTTTAAGAACTGATCCATGATTGAGTTCATTAATTACCACATCATCCATATTTTTAGGATACCTAAAACCATTCTAATAGATAAAGGTACAAACTTTTGATCTATTGAGTTGATTTTTTTATGCCACGTATAATATCCAGTCCAATCATAATTCTCACTATCACACAAAGGAAAATTGATAGATTGAGGAATTCCACAGGACCCTATCTTGATTAATACAAAATATGGTGGGATATAATAAGTGAATATGTCATTATAAACTCCCCAATTCCCTATGTTCTTACCAAATGAAAACCTGGAGGTACTCAAAGGTGACCCCATACTCTCTTTTGTATGAAAAAAAGTTATTTTTGCCTATAAAGGATCAACTATTGTCACTCTGGATAGCCATTTATGATTAGAAAATCCCTGAGGAGCATGAATAAGTACTCTTTATTGATCTAGAATACCTAAAAGAAAAAAGTTTTAATGCATTACATTACATATTAAAATATCAAAATGAGATTGTTCAATCCTTGAAAAAGAAAGTCCACCTAGGATCCTTTTTATAAGGTGACATGGTGCTGGCTCTATGAAAACCAATGATACTGGAAAATAATCCACCATATCTTGAACCCAATATGGAAGGAACCTAATTATTTATATGGTTTACATAAATGGTGCATACTCCTTAATCACCATGGATGGGGAGTGTACCACAACCCCACCAAAACTAGGTTTCTCAATAGGTACTTCATGTAACCCTCCAATGTCATAGATCAATGCCCTTAAAATGGGAGTCCTTGGTCAATTCTATGTGACCTTAAACTAAAAAAAAATTGGTCGAAGCATTATGATATTAATCTATTTTTAGTGCCTTAATCTGAGCTCCATGACATTAAACTAGTAGCACACATAGTCCGAGATGTATGACTTTAAACTAAAAATTCCAAAATTTTCATCACATGACATTAAATTGTGGACTTTCACAATGATAAACCTAGGATGATACATATATAAAATATGGGAAGAAAAAACCCAATGTCCTCAAAAACGATATTAGACTATAGCCTTACCTTTTGGTAAACCTAGGATTCCCCATATGAAAAATATAGAAAGAGAAAACCCAACATCCTTTAAACATGACATTGAACTATAGCATTTTCTCTATGGTAAACATGGGATACCTCATATGACCAATATGGGATGATCAAAAGTAAAAACCTCATCACATGACACCAAACTATATCCTTACCCTATGCGATGAACATAAGATGCCTCACACCTCAAATATGTTATGATTTCATGTCCTCTCTAGAGAGTTCATCACCCTTATAGTATTGGAATCCCTCTATAACTATGCATTGCAATATTTCTATTCTCATAGGATATTTAGGGACACCTAGATCCAACATCCTAGGCCCAACCTCAACATAAAACGATTTTGGGGAAACCCCTTTTAGTCTAAGAATCATGACTTGAATCTGTATACAATGAATTTCAGTATTAGTTTTTATGTGTTATAGGGCCTTGTTGGATCCTTCTTCATGATGGTTTTTACTCCATTTCACAACATGAACAACCTTGAAATACTTACACCCCTATGCATCAAAAAATTAATGCCCCATCCCCATTCTAGACTATGTTTATATTGATTCATATCCTTATGGGATATGAATCTATTCCAATATCTCTTATCCTGGGTCAATCCCCAACCATTAACTCCTTATCAGGTTGCACCCCCCTAAGACCTTATAAACTTTCATCTATTCATATTTTTTCATGGATGTTTGTATGGAAATAGTATCTCATTGGAAATATCTTCATGTAGTCCCATCATTCTTTCATTCCATGTAAACCTATTTAGGAAAACCAACCCAAAGTCCATCCTCTATGACGTTAAACTAGGATCCCAGGTCTAAGCATCATTACATTAAATTGTGTTCAACTTGTTTTGGGAATATCTCATGTGGCCTAATGCCTCCTCTTCACATATAATTATAACTCCATTATGCCACATGGATTACTTATAATAAAAACCCCCATGGTCACTATTATGTGACATTAAACTGTAGCAACCTTAGGTCCAAGAATTAAACCCTTAAACTATTTGCAACTCCTTTGTCCGAGCTCCATGAAATTAAACTAGCATCACCCATTGTCTGAGTTGTATGGATTTAAACTAAAAATCACATTTTCCTTATCCCATGATGTTAAACTATATCCTTACACCATGATAAGCGCATGTTTCTCCAAATAAAAATAATTTAAGACCAAACACAATGTCTACATAACAAAACATTAATCTATAACCTTACCATTTGGTAAACCTAGGACTCCTCATATGAACCATATGAGATGACCAAAACCCAAAATCATCATCACATGATATTAAATTATATCATTCCCCTGTTATAAACCAAGGATGCCTTATATGATGAGTATGATATGAACTGTCCTTTCCACATGTCATTAAACTACATTGTCCATGTCCCTATTACACAATGTTAAAATGTGAAATATGTTTAACCCTCACTTGAGATGTCACACAACCCATACTCGTCATTGGTCATCTATGATGGAGTATTCAAGAACTATGGGTGGATTGATTCCCATTATCATGGGACATGTAGTGATGCCTGAATATCTTATCCTAGTTCCAGCCCTTGATACCCACTTTTTGAGGGGTATTCCTTCCTCAAAACCACAACTAGGACATGTTAATATGTTTTCTTGGTATTTTTCATGTAAATGGGTTTTATTATCCCACCATTCTTCGTGTTGTATTATCACTATTTTATTATATACATGCTTCTTTAAGACACCTAATAATTGTCCAAACATTATTATAATAAATTATTTGAAACCTTAACCCACGATCTAAGACGTTAAACTAGCATTAACCATAGTTCGAGCTATGTAACATTAAAATACAATTCCCAATGTCGTTTTCCCATGATGTGAAACTATAGTTTTAACCCATGATAAACTCAGGATTCCTCATGCAGTAAAAATGAGATTAGAATAACTAAAGTCATCATCACATGATATTAAATTATATAATTACCCTATGATAAATCAGGTATTCCCCATATGAAAAATATGGTAGGTCCGATAATCCAATTTCCTTATCCAATGATTCTAAACTATAGATTTACCCTATGATAAACCTAGGATTTCTTATAAAACTAGTATGAGAATACCAGAAACCCAACGTCGTCATTACATGATGTTAAATGGTATCCTTACCCTTTAGTACAAAAGAGATTCCCCATACAACTAGAAATTTATGAATGAGAAAGAAATCATGCCCTACCCTCATCCACCAATGCACTAAACTAGCTTGATCAAGTGTATAATGTGATAACTCTCAATGTTCATGACTCCCCCAAAAGAACCTTCCATTTTAGTCTTTGATCATATCATGAATTCTTTATCTTGGATCCACATCACCTTCCCAATATTAATAGCACCTATAACAACAATGATTCTTATCCATCTTTCCTCACCTACTATCTTAGGCATACGCACTAAAAAATCCCCAATAAGGGATATGGGGTCCCATATTTTTAACTTATTCAATATTTTCACCCCATTTGTTCACCACATCCCTTACATTTGTAGATGTGTGACCTCTATTTTTAACATGGTAAATAGTTTTCTATGTTCAATGGTTGCACAATTTCATCCTCTATATCTCAGAATTCATGATTTTCCCCATTCCAAATCCCTTTTTTTGGTGATGTTTTCAAAAATTATGGTGTTATCTTATTCATGAATCTATGAAAATTGATTTATTAGTTTGGAATCATTGGTATTTCATGTAACGTTTATGTAATCCACTATTGGGCATCACCATGTAACAAGGAATACATTCCACTACTCCTTTTTTCCCACACTATGAATGAATCATATGGGATCAGGAAAATTTGCAAGGATCTTCCCTTACAGGGTTTCGATGTTCTAACTCCCCTTCTGGTCCAAGAATCAAGAACATAAACTATATGAAACATTCTACTTATATATCTTATGGTGAAAGGCCCCCCTATTCCTTCCATTTTCATTAGGTAACTACTCTTACATGCCACACCAAATAATCAAGGTCACCCATAGTCCAAGCATTACAAACTTAAATTATTTATAGAACCATAGTTTTAACTCTAGGACACTAAACATGGATACTATAAAAAATAATGATGACATTAAAATATGTGATTCTATTAGTCAAATATATGTGTCCTTAAATTGTAGTAACCATTGATCAAAGCTATGTGACGGTAAACTACAACAATAGTCATAGTCAAAGCTATGTGACCTCGAACTGTATCATTATAACAACAGTTATATTTATTTCATTTTTAAATATGATTTTTACATAACATTACACTTTATAAAACTAAAAATATTGGTAGGTCTAGTGTTTTGGGGGTTTGGGAACATTACATAACAACATAAAACATGAAATACAACATCTTTAATGAAAACTTCGATGACATAACCAAAAAATTCCTTTGTACTTAACACCTCCTCGGATAACCTGAGGAAATATATAAGAAATGGGTGAGATATAAAGCCCATTAAGGGAATAAACATTGAATAACATGCGGATAATAATAGATGTTAGAAAAGGCATATCAATGATTCATAAAAGAACATGAATAAAATGGTATTATTATTCATGATAATCATAACATGGGAAATGTGGAAACAACTCCAAACATTGCATCGTAAGCATAAGTCAAAGATAAACAACCAATACTTCATGGATGAAAATCCCATAAAAAATAAGGTGAACCCCCCTCTGAACATGATGTCTCATGATAGTAAATATTACCCAATACATTGGAGTGCTATTAGGGTGCACCCTTCATAATCATTTAAATCCCATGCCTAAGTGTGCCACATAGATCATATATAATGGATTGATTAAACATCATAATTTTTACAAAAGTAATGGAATGTTGAATACTAACATTTAAATAGTAAATAAATAAGTACAAGAGAATACAGGTTAACACCCTTGATAGAGAAATGGGTATGGTATTCACTAAACAATTATTTTAGCATGGAAAATCGTGGTGCAATTTTAGCAGCATAATGGTGTCACATAATAATTCAAAAAATATGTTGGTGATAGTGAAGGGGGTCTATCAGAATTTAGAAATGAAATTCACTATAACAGGGATATGTAAATACTTTCCCCAAAATAAGGAATTTAAAATATAAGGTGTAACATAATAAATAAGTTTTAAGAATGAGAAGGAAAAAAAAGAACCCTTACAAGATTTCAGCATAGTAATGGGTTTTAATCAGGAATATAAGGGGATTAATGAGAGTTAAAGTAATATCTAGTCATTTATAAATAAAATTTATGGTAATGGGGATATGTAAGAACAAATTAAAACATAAGAAAATGGAAATTAAAATACATAACATAAAAGGGGTGTTTGATAAAAGAGGCGAGCAGAAGATCTCTTACATGGATATGTGGCACCAAAGGCTTGGGAGAGGACTCTTGAGAGATTAGTGGAACCTTTGGTGGACTATATGGAGTGTATGGAAGGTTTTATATGTTCTTCAAGGAGTTTGAGTGATTATATAAGGGATCTTGCGTGGGTTTATATAGGAAATAAGAGGGATTTCTTTATTATTTTGGTTTTGGACACTACATAATAAAACTTTCAAAACCAAAAACCATATGATAGTTTTTCCAGGGTTTCTAGTTAAGGAGAGTGGTATAAATTATCTTATATTTCCATGGTCTGAAGTTAATAAAATATTTTACTTTTTTATGTAGATGTGAGTCACACTTTCAAGGAAATGATTTTAAAATATTAAAATATTTTATAAGTCTTGGAAGAATCACCAAGACTACAAAATAAAAAAAACTAAATTAAAATCCCATTATTTTAAATAAAAATCATATATTTTTATTATGATGCATTTTATAGTTTTTATTATATCACTATTGGTCTATTATTATATCATAAAACACACCATATATTTATATTGTATTTAGTTTTTATCTAAAAATTATACCGTCTCAAAAAATTATGAATAATTCACCATAGGATAATTTCGACATCCTGATTCAAAAAATAATATTCATTTTACCTAAATAATTTTTTAAATATGTTAATTTTTATTTTTAAAATAAAAACCTACAATTATTATAATTTTATGGGTTTTTTACATTAATAGTTTTTGAACCGTAATAAAAACTATATTTTACTTTATTAAAATTATATGATCATTTATATTTGATAAATTTTATTTAATAATAATATTTTTTATAATTATTATTTATTTTAAAAAATCCTTTAATAGTAATTATCAATTAATTTCATTTTAATATTAACCAAAAAATAGAATTTTCACTTTATTGTATCAAAATAAAAATTATTTTCAAGGTAAATATAATATGATGAAAATATACTATACAAAGTAATGTATATATTAATATTGATAGGTTCTTAAAACATATCACTTTAATACACCAGCATATGCCATGAGGGTACTGTGTACAATTTTAGGGTTTTTATGTGGTCATTCAGTGAACATGGTTTTGGTCGCGCTCTCGATGAGCCTGAACATCTCCCGTAAACAGTTTGACTCATGCTAAAGTTCTTTGATATTAGCTTCATCTTGGTCTTGGGAAAATAATAGAAATTCTATCTCACTCAAAATCTATGATAAACGGTATTCATAGGGTACATTCCTACTAGGTGGGGGCATCAATTCCTTTGTCTATGATAATTGGATTTGTTAAAAAACTATATTTATACTAGCCATGTGATCATTGTTCAACGATTATATTATCAACAGTAAAGATACATACTAGTTATTTAATAAAACAAAATAATTTAAGGCGTTTTCTATATTCATAAGACATTTACTTAAATCAAAATGGGGAATTTTATTCATAATATTTTGGTTCATCACAATATTCCCCTTTTATAAATTTCAACCTTGAAAATTTATTTTTCCCACCCTAAAATAGATGAGGGAAAATCTGATTCATCACTTCATCTAGTTCCTACATTGCATCTTCAATATTTTGGTTTCTCAATAGAACTTTTATTAGGGGTATTGTCTGGATTTTTAAAACTTTTTCTCTATGATATAAGATCATTATTGGCTTCTCCCCATTGGAAAGGTCATTATCCAATGGTACCACATATGGATTATGTGCATGTGAAGGGTCGGGTATGTACTTCCTCAAGAGTGATACAAGTAATAATTTATATAATGCGATCAAGGATATCAAATGGTTTAATGTACCTTGAAATATGCTTTAACTTCTTCCAAAATATCATAAATCTCTTCCTTTGAGATATGAAGAGGAATACCATATCTCCAACATTAAACTCAAGGTCACATTGTCGATTGTCAGCATACATATTATGTTGAATATAATCACCTTTGATGTGATGCTGAATGATTTTACCCTTCTCTAATATTTCCTCAACCATTTCAAGACCTAGATGTTTTGATTCCCCAACATCATCTCAACATGCTGGTGTTTTTCATCTCTTCCCATAAAAGTCTTTATAGGAATCCATTTGGATTCTCAAGTGGGAATTGTTTATGTAAGAGAACCCCACCAAAAGAAGATGTTGGTCCCATCTACCTTTGGATTCCATTGACCAAAACTAAACATGTCCACAAGTGTTTTTAGAGACCACTCAGATTGGCCATCAGTTTTAGCATGATTATTCATACTGAACTTCAGCTCAGTGTTAAGAGCATGCTGAAAACTATTCCAAAAACATAGAGGTGAATCTTGGATCTCGGTCAGAAAAAATTGATTGTTGTACTCCATTCATCCTTACCACTTCTATGTTGTATATCCATTCTAATTGATCAAGTGAGAAATCCCCTTGAATGACAATGAAGTTTATAGTCTTTATAAGATGATCCACAACAACCTAGATATCATTGTTTCCCATGGATGTACTTGGATGTCAAGTGATGAAGTCTATGGTGATTTTTCCCATTTCCATGTTGGTAAGGGTAATGTGTGAATCATCCCCTTGGAATTATTCCTTCCAACCTTCACTTTCTGATATACCTGAAACCTTGATGTATATTATGTTATCTCCTTCTTCATGTTATCCCACCAATAGTGCTCTCAGAAATCTTGATACATCATTGTGTTTCCTTGGTGAATGGAGAAACTCAAACTATATGCATCATCCAAAAGTTCTTTATTTGAATCTGGATTTTATGAAACTCATATTATTGACCCAAACCTCACAATTCCATCTTCATTAACATTGAACTCTAGGGATTTCCCTTTTCTGATAGTTTCAACATTCTTATGAATTCTCACATCATCTTTTTTAACATCCATTATCCTTTTCAAAATAGACAGTTGAAAATTCATTTGTTAAAGGGTTTATGATGATCCATTATTTATGATTCTTATGTCTATATTATTCAAGTCTAAGATGATCAGATCATTCTCAGTTCTCATTAATGATATGATTATAGGGTCCTTTCTACATATATCATCCACCAATTGTTTTGCTTTCCCTGAATGGTAATGGATGGAGAAGTTGTAATCCTTGACAAGATCTAACCATATTCATTGGCTCATATTCAGATCTTTATGTGTAAATATATTTTTGAGACATTTGTGATCTGTATATATTTCAAACTTCTCCCCAAAGAGATAATTCCACCATATTTTCAATGCAAAGATCACATCTTCTAACTCTAGATAATTCGTGGGATTGTTTTTCCTGATCATTTTTAAGAGCCTTGAGGTGTAGGCAATGACTTTTCCATTTTTCATCAACACAAATCATTATCCCTTATTTGAAGCATCACAAAAAAATTACAAAAGTTTCCCCACTTATCGATAGTGTGATCTAATGGGTAGTTATAAGCCTCATTTTATCTCCATAAATCATTATTCACATTCATAATTCCACGAAAATTTGACACCCTTTTCAGTTAACGTTGTAAGAGGGTTTTACAGTCATGATAAATTTCTCACAAATCAGTGATAATATCAAGCTAACCCAAGGAAGCTACAGATATCTGTCACAGATTTTGGATTGTTCCATCCTTCAAATTCTTTTGTCTTGGAAGGATCGATAGATATCCCATTCCTTGTAATAATATTCCCCCTGAATGAGACTTACTTCAACAAAATCTCACACTTGTTTTACTTTACATAGATATTATCCTTTCACATGTTCTTTAGCACAATGCTCAGATACTCCTCACGACCCTACTTGGTTTTGGAGTATACAAGAATATCATCTATAAAAACTATAAAAAAAATTTCAATGTAGTATATAATTTTTCTATTCATAATGTGCATGAAGATTTCTGGGGAATTATTGATTCTTAATGGCATCACTATGAACACATAATTCATATACCTTGTACGAAATGCAGTCTTGGGGATATCCTCCTTCTTCACCATTACATTGTAATATTCCAAACATAGATCCACTATAGAGATGTATTGTGATCCACATATCTCATTTAATAATTCATAAATTCATGTAAAAGGATGCCTATTCATTATCATGATTTTGTTTTGATCAAGATAATCAATGAAAAGGCGCATTGACCCATCCTTCTTCATGACTAAGAAGACCGATACACCCTATAGTGAAAAACTTGGGCATATAAACCCTTTATCCAGATTCTCTAGTAGTGGATTATTTAACAATTCATCTTCCATAGTTTCCATTCTATAAAGATCCTTGTATATTGTCCATGCTCACGGTATAATCTTAATTGAAAAGTAAACCTCATGGCTAGGAGGAAGTAAAGGTAGTTCCCTAGGAAATACATTAGTTTATTCCCTCACAATAAGTATGTCCTCAAGGATGTTTAATTCTTTATACTCATTAATTTTGAAAGATACAATTTCTAATAGGTAAATAATATCCATGCATGAGATGATGATGATAAATAATTTTCATCTTTCTCCTTGTATTTGTAAAGAATTGAGGGTCGATTTTCTATATGGAGAGTGATTTTATTGTCACATCAATTTATGTATTCTCTATAAAGGGAAAGTCATTCCATGCCTAGAATTTCATCAAATTCCACCAAGGAATGTTTGACAAGGTTCACTGGGTAGTTCAGTCCAAAAACGTTGACTAGGGAGGAGTTATATACTTGGGATGCAATAATTTTCCCATTTTCCATTTTAAAGGATATCTCTGCTTCCATGATTTGTGGTAGTGTTTTGAAAGTTCTTCTAAACATTCATGATTTAATGTAATGTGTAGAACTATTGATGACAACCCTACCTTTAAATTTTTTATTATAGTTATACTTAATCAAATATAGACTTAGTGATGAGTACTATTAAATTATTAAACACATAAATGGGAATCTAATGACATTAAGTGGATAACATATAAATGAAATTTATTTCCTTAACTTATGGATATCTAGGATTCAGTCGATGTTATCCATGATATAATTTCAATCATATATTATTATGGGTGTTTTTGTCCCTTAATTATGGTTCATAATGATCTCATGAATTTACTAATGAAAATATCTATGGAGTTTCAATCCAAGTGTGAAATAAGCATCTTTTTCATGTACCAAGATACAATGATTCTGTCCTAAAACATTTTGTTACAGTTGTTACTCCAAGGAACATCTTTTCTAGAACCACATCCACTTGTAGTATCCAAAAAAGGATGTATTTTATTTATAAACCACTTAATATATACATACCAAAATTTAGGGATGTTTTCTTACATTTATTCTTATCTCTAATGGTTTTCACTAGAGTTTTCTAATTATAATCCAAAAAATAACTAAACCTATCCTTTTATGCCAACTATAAAAAACCAGATCTTTATTTCATATTTAAAAAAGATTAATTACATAAAATTACACATAATACAACTTATAAGATATATATGACTAGTATCTTTGGGGTTTATGAAAATTACATAACAACTAAAAATAATAAACACAACATAATTATTGAAAAATTCTTTGACCTGACCAAAACATTCCTTTTTTAATTAACACCTCATGGGATAAGTTTTGGACATATATAATAAAGGGGTGAGATATAAATCCTAGTAAAAGAATAAACCTGGAATAACAGGAGGATAATAGTACATGTTATAAATGATATATAATTGAGGCATAAATTAACATGAATAATAAGGCATGATTTAGCAAGATAATCATAACATGAAAAATGTTGTAACAACTTAAAACAATGCATCATAAACATAAGTCAATGCTAAACCGCCAAGAATTCATGGTGGAAAAAAGACCCATAAAAATTAGGTAAACCCCTATACCAACATGAAATATAATGATACTAAACATCACCCAATTCATTAGATCACAATCAAGGTATAACCTTTATAATCATTTCATTCCCATGCTTAAGTGTGCCACATAAATCATATATCATGATTTCATTAAAAATCATAATTTATTCCACAATAAAGGAACGTGGAAGACATACATTTAAATACCTAATAAATAAGTACATTATCACAAAGGTGAGTACTCTTTATATATAAAAGGGTATGGTATTCACTACACAATTATTTTTTGAATGGATAATCATAGTGCAATTTTAGAAGCATAACAACATTACTTAAAAATTCATAAAATGGGTTGATGAGAGTGAAATGGGTATCTCATCATTTAGACATGAAATATATAGTAATAGGGAAATGAAAATACATTAACCAACATAATTAATTTAAAATATAAGGTGTGACATAATAATCAAACTTTAATAAAGAGAAGAAAGAAAAAGAACCCTTTTAAAATTTCGGGATACTAATGGGTGGTCATAAAGGAAAATAGGGTGCTTAATGAGAGTGAAAGGTGGTTATCAGAATTTTTACATAAAATTTAATTTAAGGGGGTTATTTAAGAACATATACCTACATAAGAAAATGGAAATTAAAAGGCATAACCTAAAAGAGGTTCTGGATAAAAGAGGAGAGTGGAACATCCCTTATTTGGATGTGTGACTCCAAAGGTTTGTGAGAGGCATCTTGACAACTTAGGGGAACTTTGGTAGTACTCTAGAGAGTATAGGGAGGGTATGGATGTTCTTAAACGTGTTTTAGGGAAGATAAATGGGAGCTTGAGTGTGTTTATATAGGAATAGAGGGGGATTTCTTTATTATTTTGGTTTTGGACACTACATTATAAAGTATTCAAAACCAAATACTATCACATAGTTTTTTCCAATGGTTTTTTTGAAAAATGGGTTTTTATAAATTATTTTATAAGTAAAAGGTCTAAAGGTAAAAACACATTTCTTTTTTTAGGTGGTGGTGAATCATACTTTCAAAGAAATTATTTTAAAATCATAAAACATTTTATATGTCTTGGAAGATTCACTAAAAATATATAAAATAGACCAAATAAACTAAAAATAAAATTATTTTAAAGGAAAAAGCATATATTTTTTCTAGTAAACTTTTTATAGTGTTTATTACATTACTATTGTGAAATTATGATGTCCTAAAATACATCGTATATTTATACGATATTTAATTTTTATCACAAAATTCTATTGTATCAGCAAATCATGAAAAAATCAATGTTAGATAATTTCGATGTCTTGATTCCAAAAATAATATTCATTTTACAAAATTAATTTTTTAAATATTTTAATTTTCAATTTTAATATTAAAAATGAATTTTATTTAAAATTGATGGTTATTTGACAATAAGTTTTTTCAAACCCTAAACAATTATATTTGAATTTATAAAAATTATATGAACATTTAAATTTAATAAATAATATTTAATAAAAATATTTAATTTAAATATTATTCATTTTAAAAAATACATTAATGTCATAAATCCATTAATTTCATTTAAATATTTACCAAAAAAATAAATTTTTTTCTTTATAGTATCAAAATAAAAATCCTTTCCAAGGTAACAATAATAGGATAAAATATTAAATAAGAAATGATGCACATATTCATATTTATAGGGTCTTGATACATATCACTTTGTTACACCAGTTTACACCCTAAGGGTAAGGTGTGCAATGGTGGGACTTTGATGGGTCGTTCGGTGAATATGGTTTGGGTTGTGATCTGGATGAGCATGAACTTCTCCTATAAATGGTTTTACACATGGTGAAGTTATTGGATGTTAGCTTGGGATTGTCCCAGGGAAAATACTAAAAATTATATCTCCCTTTGAAGCATTGATAAATGGGATTCATAAGCTACAATCCTACTAGTTGAAGCCATCACATTCTTTATTTGTGACCATTGGATTTGTTAAAACCCTATATTTATACTAGTTATGTGATCACTATTCAACGACTATATTATCAATGGTAACGATACTTAACAGTTATTTAATAGAACAAAATAACTGCATGTGATTATTATATCTGTAAGACATTTATTTAATTTAGCAAGAAATATTTTATTCATAATAGTTTGGGTGGTTACAGAGATCCCATGGACAAAGAGTTACTTCTATAAAATCTATGAAATTTTCCCCAGAGTTGTTTTGTGTGGCATCAGGACACCTCCTCAACCCTCAATTAATATCTATTAAAATTTATTAAAAGTTTAAAATATTCCTTTGAGACACAAAACTTATTGGTCTAACTGGAATGAAGTTAAACTAACCAAGGAAATAGAATTGAGTGTTTGTATGTTTGAAAACCCATAGGGGAAGCCTGACCAGAAGTTAGACATCTCCCAACAAGGTCAATATCACGAATTAGAAAATGGTTAGGGAAAATAATGAAAAAGGTACAAACCATGTGGGAATCACTATAAACCCTGGAAAAAAGTAGTCTATTCTCACTGGATGCCAGTGGATCATGAAAATGTCAGATCCAATTTTCATCCTTCTTTTCTTCTTGAGATCTTTGATGAGGTTCTACTGATTATGTTTCCAATTCATGTATCCCACTACCCTGATCGGGTGGGATTTATTCATGTTAGCTCACACATTCTAGGAATAAGATGAAAAAATGTGCCATAAAAATCCTGATCACATGATGTTGGATTGAATGATACATTGTCCTCACTATATAACATTAAACAACATGTTCAATGACCTCACTACAATATATTAAAACTATATTCCCCTCATACACATTCCATGAATTGAAACTGCACATTGTTTTAGGCCCTTACCTAAGAAGACCTGTCCCCCTTCGGTGTTTTTAACCTACCAAACCATATGAGTTAATTTTGGATAAAGGATTGTCTTGCATTCATACTGATATTCCCACCCGATGTGCTTAGAAACATAGTGGAATGGTCCTGAGGGCATTGGTTTCCATTGAAGCATCCCCTCATATCATCTCCATGCTTTGTGTATTCTTCAATTGGGATCCCCACGATGTGGTAGAGATCTCATTAACCAATGAAACTCTCCCCATGATGTTTATTGAATGTATTGGTACCCAGTGACCACATGCTCAGCAACTCCTATATGATGCTCTTATTACACAAAACATGGAATTGTGAGGACTATTCCCCCTCATATATCCCTACCCACATCAGATCCACCTAGAATTAACAGTAGCACTAGGATGCACATTAAACTTATGCCCTTTTTTCATAAAGTTTTCACCTTGGTCTAGGTCCCATTTTTGGATTATCCTTAGATATTTTCCAACAAATTTAAATTGAGAATAATCTCATATTGAGGAGGAGATGTATCTATAGTAAGAGCCTCCCTATTGAAATCCTTAATGTGCTTCCACAAAGTTTGAGTAGGGATAGATGCATCATCCTCCATGATATGGACTCTAATAGCCTGGTGACAATTGAGTTGACCAGGTTTTCTCCTAAACCAATAGACAGGATCATCTCAACTGTTGTAAGGGATGAACACATCATCCATCATCCCGAATCCATAAATGATAATACTCATGAATAGATGGTATTATTTATATTATTCAATCAGTAATTCAGTAAGTGTGTTGAGGTATAACATTTCTCTAAAACTCCCCCTAGTTATAATGTTCTAAGCCATCTCCCTTCATCAAGTTATGGTAGCTTCTACACCATTAGTGGAAATATATTCTGAGACATAGGAAACTTTTTGGGGATTTATTTTCAAAGGTTGTTTCATGAAGATTGTTTTGAAAAGTTTGATTGTGAATTTCACAAGCCCATCAAGGTTTTCTCACAAAGTAATAGGTTCTAGAAATGGAATGTTTCATGAGTAGGGAAGACGAAGATCAAAAAACACTCAGGAAAGTTTTTAGTTTCACAAAAATATATCACTATCCAATAATATTCAAAAATCACATGGTTCTCTCAGGGGACACCACAAATATTTATAGACATCAGTATTCTCCGTGTTTCATGAACATGGCATATCAATCACCCATGTTTGGGTGTTTTTTCATCAATATCAAATCCTCATTTCCCTTGTCGAATCTCATTATGAGGGGCGGGGAATTTTTTTATAATGACATATAGGTTTCATGGGAAATATTGAGGAAGGAATGGCTGGTTCAAAGTCAATTTGAGCCAAAGTGACCAGAAAATACACTTAATGTCTTAGTTTGTGAGGGTTAATAGTGTTGAATTGACTCCTTTCATTGATGTTACCATTAATACATAACATGGTGTAGTAACCTCCATGCAGCATATCTTTGATTCACAGAAGTCATCAGCCATGTGGAACCTATGGTGGTATCCTTCATGAAGTGTATATTCATTCATGGAACACCCCTCCCTTCAAAAAACTCATAATGATTCTGTAAAACTATTTATCTTTCTTGAAATATAATCTCTCGCTCGAGGTGGTCCTATTAATACCTCTCCTCATCCACCATTTGGGGGGATGTGACGCTTCAAATTTCCTAAAAATATATGAATTCATAATATTGAAACCTCTATGATAAAAAGAGGAGATAATTTTTCAAAAAAGAGGAGAAAAAATTCCCAATGTATTCATATTTCAGGAAATAAAATCACATGGGTTTTTATGAACCTCAACCATGGTGGATATTCCTTTCATGGAAGCCCATGGTTACTGAATAAGAAGAAAACCATTTGTGGCTCTTGGGGTTTTGCAAGATATTTATACTTCACGAAATTTTCCCCATGGGAACCAAGAATTCACTCTGATGTGGGGTCACTCTATTTTGAAAAACATCTTATATCATCAGACCCCTTGTCTTTATGAAGACTACAAAATTCATGAACCATGCAACCTTCATGATTCCCTAATTTCTATGAAACCCATTCACCAGGCCTCTCCATGGTCCCAATTTTCAACCAATTACTTTTTTCAAAATTTGAGTACCAAGGGACCATGTACCTATCCAAGACAGATTCATCTACACCCCAAATTCTTGTGTGAGTGGTTTTAGAAACCTCTTTTTCCACCCCCGTTTCTTCAAGCAAGGCCTAGACCATTACCTTGCATTTTTTCTATAATCAAAGGTACTCTAATTCCTTCTTATTATAAGAATATTTACCCCAATATTGACACATCTGATTTTCACTCCTCAACAACAATGTTTCCACCACAACCCACCTAGAGGTAAAGGATTCATATGCATATAAGAACTATAGGTGGCATCATCAAGGGAAACCATCTACCATTCCTAGTAGAATTTGAAGGATCTGTGTGCAGTGGAAGTGCGTTGTGGGTGATTGGATAATTAAAACTTTTTTTAATTTAAATTTATCAAAACCCCAGTATAGGATCTTGAACATTAATTTTTTATTTAATTCATTGATATTTGAAGAAATAAATTACCCAGTATTCAGTTTATTTCTTCTTAGTCAATGTGGATTGATTGAAAAGGCCCTTTTTTATTTATTTTATTTTGATTGTGAGAATGCATGTGTGGAACCCCTCTATAAGTTATCTATTCATGATCTGTTTATATTCAATAAAATCCCCTCGATCTCCATGTTGTAGCATGGAGAATCAATTGTATTGTGTTGTTCGTTATTTTGTTGACCCCCCCCCCACAAAGATGCCATAATGAGTGGAGAGAGATAATGAACCATGAGTCCCAAATCCAATTGGACCTAGGTTGGTGACTAGCATCAAGGGTATAAAAATCTCATGTATGGGAGGGATTACCCTCTATAAAATAAATAGGATCGGGAGATAATATGAATCATCCACAAAAAACTCCAAGACATAATATAAAAGATAGATAAAAAACATCACACATGAATTTATAAATACAACTAATATGGATAAAAGTCCCCCAATTAAATACCCAAAAGTAAAGCTAATGTAGAAACATATAAACTGTCAAGGATCTAAACTATTAATGTCATGCACGGTCCACATATTCTACCTAGATACCTAAAAATAGTTTTATATATGTAGCATGATAATACAAGTATACTAAGTTAGAAAAACTCAAGTCTCTCATGCACATGTTAAAGAAGCATACTATTTCTCCTGTGAGAAAATAGCAAAACCAAATAGAACCTATACAGTTATATAATGAAAACTCAACCCCTACTAAGGAATACTCACCAAATAATGTATGTCATGTAATATAATATAATGTGATCAAAATGACAAGGGTTCCCCACATTTCTTTACCATTGGTATGTCTCTCTGACAAACAAATTCATATGTTCTAGTTCTCCCATTCCTTCTGTATACCACACCACCCCACAAGCATGATCACAATAGACATCTCCCAAAACACCTGAACTCGATGCCCATTAAGCACGAACACATCACATCTTTCCCGCAAACACTGGGGCCAAAAAAATCCTCATCCATAACCAAATTAGTAGGGTATCTTGAACATGTATGACATCAACCTCATTCCCTCCTCTTACTATTCACAACCCCCCCCAGAAGCCCCCCACAAGCATGGTTACGCCTAATCCAAAAACACTCAGGCTGTCACATCTCACCCACAAACAACTGGGCTATCACATCTCGACCAAAGACACCTGGGCTAGAAAAACCACCATAATATGAACTAACATACCTTTGACTGTCACACCTATGAAATATCTACCTCTCTTGTAAAAAAAAGTAGGAATGATCGGCTTCCCAACCATCTGTACTCCTCATTGGATGTTAGAAAAAACACTCCCTATGTTGTTATGTGGGTGTCAGAACGTGGTGCTCAACATGGGTGGGGTGCATATAGAAATCACAAGAAAATAAAATTATATATATATATATATATATCAAACACTCAATCCCAACCAATGGGTTTACAAAAAAATCAACCAACTCACAACATCGTCACTTGTTCTGCCATGTCTAAATGCATAACATCCCATAACAAGCCACAAAACCCATTTAACATTTCAACCCATTTTTTTAATCATTACATTCATTTAATTATTTTTCATCATCCAAAATTCATCACACAACCTATCATTTAATTATTTTTTATCAATTCTCATCCCATTAACCAAACCAACCAATGTTATTTTAAACATTATTAAACAATTATTTATTCCATCACTACTCAGTCATGTAGCACAAAAAATACGCATTTCACAATCAAATGAATATATCATCACCTCACCACCCTAAAAGAATGATAAAAACCCACATCGTCTATACCCTAAAAAGAACAGCCACACAAACCACTTCCCCATCTCCCAAAAATCATGTCCACAAAAACCATCTCCTTGCTGTCCCAAAATCTTGTCCAAACAAACACATATTTCCCCACACCACATTGCAACCATGCATCGCCTCTCCAAAAGCGCAGCCATAAATCACATTGCATCAAGATAAATTACATATTTACAAATGGACTTTTATAACATTCATATTTATTTTAGTGGTGTAATCACACAGCCCAAAATTCTAGGGCAACCATTTTATTAGACAAGTAAAAGTAATTTACCAATTTACATTTAGGGGGACATCCAAACAATAATAACCAAAGAAGAGAAAATAGAAGATATATCCAACAAAAATAAATCCCCCAATAGACACAATTTTAAGTGGGCATCAAGCCCAAAAAATCACAATATCACAAATAATATCAAAGTTATAAAACCATGGAAATCAAACCGCGTTTTCTCCCTGATTTCAATGAACCAATTATTTATCTTTGATTAAGATAGCACAACCATAATCTAGAGATGAAAAAAAGTAAACACCTCTGGTGTGATAAAAAACAAGGAGAAATGAGAAAATCCCTACATTAATGAATCTTTTTCAACTCTCAATTCATCATTAGGAGATGAAGAACACACATAAACCACAAATGTACTGTAATGACCCAAACATTCATTAATGGAAATCCATCTTGATCTAATTAATTGTCTCTTTCTGTAAAATTCTTATAAAAAATGTCAACTTATTTGGTTTTATGTTTTTGGATTTTAAAATACTTTTAAGAATCATGACTATTTCTAATATAGCTGTTGAACAGTGATAATATGATTAGTATAAATATAGGTCTTTAACAAATCCAATTTACTCTGACAAAGGAAGCGATGGCCTCATCCAGTAGACGTTCCCCATATGAATCCCATTTTTCAGAGCTCAAAAAGGATGTTGAATCTTTGGGATTCTTTCTTGACCAAGCAGAAGTCGAGCTTGAATATGTTAAGCTCGAGCGGGATCGCCTACGAGAGAAGTGGAAGTTGATAGAGATTACCACCTAAGCAATGTTATCCGAGCCACCCCAAGAGCTTGTGACCATCACACACCATACTCTTTGGTCTTACGAGGGTCTTATAAGGGGTTATGTAACAAGACCCTAGTACTATGTTTATGTAAATTATTTTTTTATATAAAAATGAATATACATTAATTTTATTGTAATCATGTAAATAGTTTTTAAAGCACAAATAATATTTTTAGTTAATGTTTAAGTAGGAAATCTATTTGATGAATTAATGGATTTTTTAATTAAATAACATTTTAATAAAGTAATATTATTATTAAAATAATTTTTCTTAAATATAAATTATTTTATAATTTTATGAATGCAATTGTAATTTTTATTAAGGTTTGAAATCCATTTTTGTCAAAACCCATGAATTTTTAATAAATGTCGGTTTTTATTTTAAAGGTGAAAATTAACATATTTATAAAATTATTTAGATAAAATGTATATTATTTTTGGAATCAGGTGGTCTAAATTATCCAACAGTGAATTTTCCATAATTTTCTGAGACAGCCAAATTTTTGGGTAAAAATTAAATACCATTTAAATATATAATGTGTTTTATAACATAATCATGACACAAATGTGATGTAATAAAATACTATAAACATTATGTTAAGCCAATATATGTTTTACCATTAAAATAATTTGATTTTGGGTCTGTTTTACTTATTTTACAAATCTTTAGTGGACCCTTTAAAACTTATTAAACATTTTGTCTTTCTAAATTGTTTTTCTTGGGAGTGTGACTCACCTCCACATAAGAAAACCCATTATTTTAAGAATTTATGACTTCGGTCTTATAAAATATTTCCTTCTACTTCATCTTTCCAAAAAACATGGGCAAAAACATTAGGCTGGTTTGTGGTTTGGATTAGTTTAATGTGAGGTGTCCCAAACCTATATAATAAAGAATTACCTCACCTTTCCTATATAAACCAACCCAAGCTCCCACTTCCTCCTCACTCAAAGACTTTTGAGTTCGTCCAACCTCTTCCCTCCTCTCTCTAGAATCCTCCCAAGGTTCCCCAAGATCCCAATAATCCTCTCTCAAGCCTCTCTCAAGCCTTTGGAATCACACTTCCATGTGAGGGTTTTTCATCATTTATCATTTTCTCCAATATTATTTAAATAGTTATGATCTTTTAATTTCAATTATAAATGGTGGGGTATGGTTTCTCAACTCCCCCATACTTACCTATTTAGGTTTTAATGATGGGATACCCCTTTATCTCTCGTTAAATTCCTCCAATGTACACCTGTTACTATGCCAAAACTCCGAAAGGAATATCTCTCTCCTCATTTATATTCAAGCAATTATTTTGTATCATGAATCTAAAATCTATTAAATTTTTTGGAAAATGTATCTATATTAACCCCTTACAATTTATTTCATGAAAATATAATGAGACACCCTTTTATCTCTCATAAACCATTTTTATGTGTTTTTATGTCACACCGTTATGCTATCAAAATTGCACCTCACTTTTCCAAGCCGAAGTCATTTGTAGTGAATACCATGCCCATTTCTCTATCAAGGTTATTCCAATTTATTCAGATTTTATTATTTTTTAATCAATTTCATGTATGTATTCCACATTTGGTTATCGTGTAATAAAAGATTATTTTGAATGATTCAGTGTTTTATGATCCATGTGGCACACTTATGCATGAAATGAAATGTTTAAGAACGGTGCGTCCTGATAGCGCTCCAATGCATTGGGTAAAGTATAGTATCATGATACGTCATGTGAAATGAGTGTTGAATCTTACTAATTCAATTTCAACAAGGTTTTACTCGTGGTTTAGGTGTAATTAGGGTTTACTCATGCTCCATGTGCATTGATCCTTGGCTCATGCTAATCCCATGTTAAGTGTTGTTGCCACATTTCTATGTTATGATTATCGTGATTTGTCATGCCATTATTTTTATGCTTCTCTTGTGATCTATTGATATTCCTATTTTCTAACATGTATTGTATTAATCATGTTATTCCATGATTATTCCCATACTGGGCTTTATAGCTCACCCTTTTCTTATGCATGTCCTTAGTTTATCCCATGTAATTCTAAGTACGAGGGAAGGTAGTGGTCATGTAAAGAATGTTTTCAATAAAGATGTTGTATTTCATGTTTTAAGTTGTTATGTAATGATCCTAAGCCCCAAAGACACTAGACCTCTAGATATTCTATGTTGTATCAGGTGATGTTTATGTAATAAATTATGTTTAATTGTGTTACAAAAATCAGGGTTTTCATAGTTGGTATCAGAGGGATGTTTTAGTTATTTTTGGGATTAGGATTAGAAATCCATAATAAAGCCTTATTGAAAAGAATAAGTATAATAAAAAACATTCCTAAGTATTGGTGAGTATTTATTAAGTGGTTTATCACGAAAATATATCCCTGGCTGGATATAAGCAGGTAGAGGCAGCTCTGGCATAGATGTATCCTAGGGGTAAAACCCAAAAAAAAACCGCTTTGAGCTAGACTCGAATGGGAACGGGTGCATGACAATGGGCCTTATTGCACTCTTGGTTATGACAATCCTAGGTGATATTCTTTGTAAAATTCACAAGCTTAGCATGATAAATTATTAAGGAACAAAAAAAGGCCCTATGAATATATGATAGAAAGTAGATCATGGATAACATAGACTGAAGCCAATATATTCATCTGTTAAGGAAATAAAAGTTATTTATAAGTGATCAGTTTTGTCCATGGATTACCCTTTATGTGTTACCCTAAATTTCCTTTTATTCTAGCCAATGGCCGGTAGTAGGAGGACTCGGGATAACAACCTATGTGAAGATCAATGCGATGACTGTAATAATGAGATGCCAAATCCAATAGGAGCAATGAATCATGAGCTTTGTCACACTTATCTCTTAGCTAACTCAATATTTTAATAGAAACATGGTTCAAGAGGAATGTTCAACCCCCCTAATATGGAACAAGTCTCTATCGAGAGCTTCATGAGACAAAGGCGTCCTACTTTTAATGGATCATCTGATCCCTTAATCAATGAACAATAGATCAACTACATTGAAAGGATCTTCACCATCCTTCAATTTTATGAACAAGAGAAGGTTCTACTGGCTGCTTATCGTATGGATGGTGAATATGATCAATGGTAGATGTTGATAAAAAATATGAAGCCTAAGGAGGAGATCGAGGTGTTGGAATAGAAGGATTTCCAGAAGATGTTTTTTGATAAATATTCTTCACGCACCGTCTGGATTAAGATAGAAAGTGACTTCCTTTCCATCAAGAAAAAAGATGACGAACCTATCGGAGTGTATGAGGGAAACTTCACAAGGCTTGCACGATACACCCTGGCTTTCTCATTACCCCCGGATATAAGCTTTACCGCTTCTTTGGTGGGATAAAACCTAGTTTGCAGAAAGCACTGGAAAACCGTGACTTTGACAGCTATGAGGAAATTGTCCGATGTTCCCTCAAGGTTGAAATAGAGATCAGAGAATCTCAGGGTATCATGGGGATAAGAAGCATAAGGTGGATTTCAATGATGGCGTTCTGATGGATAAATCCAACAGTGCTATGAATACCCAACACCCCACTTTCCAATGGTTTGGAAAGAAGCACCTCGAAAATTGCCTGAAGGGGACGAGGAAATGGTTTAGTTGTGGAAGAGAAGGGCACATGGCTATTAACTATCAGCAAGAAAGACCAACAGCTGCGATAGATGAGAGGAACACTCCGTTCGAACCTCAACGTGTGGTTCATTACTACTACTACAAAGAACTAGGGAATCTTTCAAATCAGTTCCCTAAGTCAAGGGTTTTCAGAGGCAACCAACAACCTCCAAGGCAGCAAGGGAGATATTCTTGAATCACTAATACTGAAGTGAACCCTGACAACAAAGCGGTGGTAGGTATGCTAGTTATTCATTCAATAATAGTGAACATACTTTTTAGATTAAAGTTCAACACATTCTTTTATATCTCAAAAGATTAGTAGAACAATCCCAACACTAATACAAATCATGGAAGTGAATATGACAGTGAGTATGAAAAATGGGGAATTCATTGTATCCCATGAGTATAACTCCTCCCCTATCATAATCTGTGAATTAAACTTCCCAGAGAACCTCTACATACTCCCTATGGTGGAATTTGATGAAATTATTGAGCACGCGTATCTGGATTAGATGATTGAGTATAAGGAGGAAACCATCCTAGAAGACATTCTTATTATGAGGGAATTTGCTGAAGTGTTTCCTGGGGAATTTCCTAGTCTTCATCCTAGAAGAGATTTTGAATTATCAATTGATCTTATACCTGGGGCATTTCCAATATCCAAGACTCCATATAGAATGGTTGTTGTGGAGCTTGAGGAGATGAAGAAACAACTACAAGAGAATCTGGATAAAGGGTTTATACACCCAAGTGATTCACTATGGAGTTCACCAGTCCTCTTCACCAAGAATAAGGATTTGTCAATGCACATTTGCATCGATTATCGGGAGCTCAAAAAATCATGATAAAGAACATGTATCTTCTCCCACGAATTGATGACTTGTTTGATCAACTGCGTGGAGAACAATACTTTTCTAAGATGGATTTGCGGTCGGGATATTATCAAGTATGGGTGAAGAAGGAAGATATCCCCAAGACAGCTTTTCGTACAAGATACAGGAAATATCAATTCATAGTAATGCCTTTCAAACTCACTAATACTCCATAAATCTTCGTGGAATTGATGAATAGTGTCTTTAGAGATTACCTTGAAAAATTTGTGAAAGTCTTTATAGATGATATTCTGATATACTCTAAATCCAAGTGGGATCATGAGGAGAATCTAAGAACTATACTAGTGACCTTGTGGAAGGAGAAGCACTATGAAAAGTACAAAACATGAGAGTTATGGTTGAAGGAGGTCTCATTCTTGGGCTGTATCATCACAAGAAATAGGATATCTGTGGTTCCCTCCAAAACAGATGCAATTGACAGATGGTCAACGCCAACATCGGTAACAGATATCCATAGCTTCTTGGGGTTAGATGGATATTATTGACAATTTGTGAGAAATTTTTCATGATTTTCCAACCCTCTTACCAAGCTAACTCGGAGGGGAGTAAAGTTTTATTGGAGAGATGAATGCGAAGAAACCTTCAAGGAGTTGAAAAGGAGGCTTATTACCACGCCCGTGCTCACTTTACCCACAAGTGGAGAACTTTTTTTGGTATTCAGTGATGCTTCAAAGAAGGGCCTGGTATTTGTGTTGATTCAAAATGAAAAAGTCATTACCATGCTTCAGGGCAATTGAATGTTCATGAACAGAACTATCCAACACATGACCTCGAGTTGGCTACAATGATCTTCAATTTGAAAATTTGGTGGCATTATCTCATTGGGGAGAAGCATGAAATATATACCAAACACAAAATACTCATGTATATATTCACACAAAAAGAGTTCAACATGTCCCAATGAGGATGGTTAGTGATAATCAATGACTGTGACTGCTCAATCCATTATCACCATGGGAAAATGAACAAGGTGGTGGATGCTCTAATTAGAAACAAACTAGAGATTATATCATTGATGAGAATTGGAAAGGATCCAATCTTCTTAGATTTGATGAGGATAAACCCAGGAATCATAAATATGGGAACATTATCAATCTTTTCACAAATTATTACTCGACCGTCACTTTTGGAAAGGTTAAAGGATACTCAAAAGGATGATGTGGGAATGTTGGAAAAGGTGGAAGCTATCGAAAAAGGGAAATACTTTGAGTTTAATGTTAATGATGAATGAATTGTGTGATTTGGTAAAATACTATGTGTTCCATCATGTTCGGAGCTGAAGAAAATACTTTTGGATGATGCACATATTTCAAATTTCTCTATTCACCCAGGAAACACAAGGATGTATAAAGATCTCCGAGAGAATTATTGGTGGGATAATATGAAGAAAGAGATCCCTAAATATACATCAAAGTGACTGGTGTGTCAATAAGTGAAGGTAGAGAGGAATAAGTCTAAGGGAATGATGAAACCATAGCCCATACCAGAATAGAAATGGGAGAACATCACCATGGACTTTGTCACCAGACATTCAAAGACATCCAAAGGCAACAATGCAATCTGGGTTGTTGTGGATCATCATACAAAGGCTACACACTTCATTGATATTCAAGATGATTTATCATTGGATCAAATTGCATTGATATATATCAAGGAAGTGGTAAGGCTTCATGGAGTACCACTGTCTGTTGTATCCGATCATGATCCAAGATTCATCTCTATGTTTTGGAAGATTCTTCAACATGCTCTGAATACTGAACTCAACTTCAGTACGACCTATCATCCTAAAACCGATGGCCAATCTGATTTGACTATCCAAACACTTGAGGAAATATTGATAGTGTTCTCAATGGACCTTAAAGGAGGATGAGATCAACATATTCCTCTGGTTGAGTTCTTTTATAATAACAGTTTCCACTCAAGCAGTCAAATGGAACCATATGAAGCCCTTTATAGGGAAAAGGTGCAGAACACTAGTGTGTTGGGATTAGTTAAGTGAGTGTAAGATACTTGGACCAGAAATGGTCGAAGAAATGTTGGAGAAGGTGAAAACCATTCAGCAACATATCAAGGGAGCCCAGAGTCAACATAAGAGTTATGCAGATAACTGTCGACAAGACCTTGAGTTTAAAGTTGGAGTCTTGATATTTCTATGCAAATCTCTATAGAAGAAGGTCATGAGGTTTGGAATGAAAGGGAAGTTAAGTCCAAGTTACATCGGCCCCTTCGAGATTCTTGACCGTGTTAGGGTTGTGGCGAATCGACTAGAACATCCACCTACCATTGCCAAAGTACATGATATCTTTCATGTATCCCTCTTAATGATGTATATACCAGACCATTAACATGTACTCTCTTCATAGGTGGTATAGTAAGGGGTTTCTCTTTCTTATGAGAAGAAACTAGTGAAGATCTTAGATCATATAGAAAAAGTTATACGAAATAAGACAACCCCATAATCAAGGTGTTATGGTGAAACCAAAAGTTTGAAGAAGTGATGAGGGAATCAGAGGAAATAATGATGCAGAGTTACCCACATCTGTTTTAGTGTGGGAAAAGGAAACTTCTAGGGAGAAATTTCTTAAGGGGGGAAGATTGTAACAACCCGAAATTTTATTAATGGAAATCCCACTCGATCTAATTAAATGCCTCATTTTGTAAAAAATTTATATAAAATGTCAAGTTATTTTGTTTTATTTTTTTGGTTTTTAAAATACTTTTATGAATTGTGACCATTTCTAATATAGTTGTTGAACAGTGATCACATGATTAGTATAAATATTGGGCTTTAACAAATCCAATTTCTCAGAAAAAGGAAGTGATGGCCTCATCCAGTAGATATTCCCCATATGAATCCCATTTGTCAGAGCTCAGAAAGGAGGTTGCGTGTTTGGGCTTCGCTCTTGACCAAGCCCAATCTTATCTTGAATATGTTATGATCGAGTGGGACCACCTATGAGAGAAGTGTAAGTTGATAGAGATTACCACCCGAGCAATGTTATCTGAGCCACCCCAAGAGTTTGTCACCTTCGCACACCATACTCTTCAATATTATGCTGGTGTTATAAGGGGTTATGTAACAATACATTAGTACTGTGCTTATGTACATTATTTTTTAACATAATAATGAATATACTTTAATTTTATTTTTATCTTGTAAATAGTTTTTAAAGAACAAATAATATATTTGGTTAATGTTCAACTAAGAAATCTATTTTGATGAATTAATGGATTTTTGAATTAAATAACATTTTAATAAAATATTATTATTATTTTTAAATTAATTTTTATTAAATATAAATGATCATATAATTTTATGAATGCAATTGTAATTTTTATTAATTTTTGAAATCCATTTTTGTCAAAACCCATGAATTTTCGACAATTGTCAATTTTATTTTAAAAGTAAAAATTAACATATTTAGAAAATTATTTTGATAAAATTAATAATATTTCTGGAATAAGGATTTCAAAATTATACAATGGTGAATTTTTCATACTTTTCTGAGAAAGTCAAAGTTTTGGGTAAAAATTAAATACCGTTTAATTATATAATGTGTTTTATGACATCATAATGACCAAACAATGATGTAATAAAATAATTTAAACTTTATATTCAGCTAATATTTGTGTTAACATTAAAATAATGTTTTTTAGGTTTGATTTATTTATTTTACAAATCTTTAGTGGACCCTTCATGACTTATTATAAATTTTGTCTTTTTAAATTGTTTTCCTTCGGAGTGTGACTCACCTCGACATAAGCAGACCCATTATTTTAAGAAGTTATGAATTTTTCCTTATAAAATATTTTTTTCCACTTCCCTTTTCCAAAAAACCATGAGAAATAACCATGGTCTGGTTTGTGGTTTGGACTAGTTTAATGTGAGGTGTCTGAAACCTAAATAATAATGAATTCCCTCAAATTTTTTATATAAACCCATACAATCTCCCACTTCCTCCTCAATAAAATCCTTTGGAGTTCATCAAAAATCTACCATCCTCTCTCTAGAATCCTCTCAAGGTGCCCTTAGCTACCAAGAAGCCTCTCTCAAGCCTCTCTCAAGCCTTTGGAAGCACACTTCAAAGTACGGGTTTTTTCTTCATTTCTAATTTTTTTCAAATATTCTTTAAATTGTTATGACCATTTTATTTCAATTATAAATGTTGGGGTATGGTTTCTCACCTCCCCCATACTTCCATATTTATGTTTTAATGATGGGGGACCCCTTTATCTATCATTAAATGCCTCCCATGTACACCCGTTAAAATGCCGAAATTCCGAAAGAAATTTATCTCTCTTCATTTACATTCATGAAATTATTTTGTATCATGAATATAAATTCCATTACATTTTTTGGGACATGTATCTATATGACTGCATTACTGTCCATATCGTGTAAATATGATGAGACATCCCTTTCTCTCTCATTAACCATTTTTATGAGTTCTTATGTCATGCCGTTATGCTATCGAAATTGCACCATGCTTTTCCAAGCCAAAGTCATTGTGTAGTGAATACCATGCCCATTTCTCTATCAAGGGTATTCACCCTTATGCAAATTTACATATTTTTTTAATAGTTTCATTTATTTAATCCACATTTTTTTATCTTGGAAAAAAATATTATGTTGAATGATTTAATGTTTTATGATCCATGTGGCACACTTATGCATGAAATGAAATGTTTAAGAAGGGTGTGCCCTGATAGCGCTCCAATGCATTGGTTAAAGTATAGTATCATGATAAATCATGATAAATGGGTGTTTACTCATGATAATTAAATTTAAAAGAGGTTTTACTCATGCTTCATGTGAAATGAGGGTTTAATCATGCTCCATGTACAATGAGCCTTGGCTCATGCTAATTCCATGTTAAGTGTTGTTGTCACATTTCCATGTTATGATTATCATGCTTTATCATGACTTAATGTTTATGATTATATTGTTCTCTATTTATATTCTTATTGTCTAACATGTATTCAATTCCTCATTTTATTCCATGATTATTCCCTTACTGGGCTTTATATATCACCCTTTTCTTATGCAAATCCTCAAGTTAACCCATGCAATGCTATGTATGAGGGAATGTAGTGGCCATGTAAAGGAAGTATTCAATAAAGATGTTGTATTTCATGTTTTAAGTTGTTATGTAATGATCCTAAACCCAAAGACACTATAAATCGTGATCTTCTATGTTGTATCAAGTGAAGTTTATGTAATAAATTATATTTAATTGTGTAATAAAAAGTAGGGTTGTCATATGCACCAAAAGAAACCAACAAAACAACCTATACCACAACAAAATATAGTCAAAATGTATCCTAAACACACACCCAAAACCAAACCGCACCACCATAGTGAATCCCTAAAGAATAATGGAAGGAAACAGTTGAGAACGAGAGGATAACACACCATAAATCGAAGACAAAAGCCCAAGAGTCGATCTGAGTCAAAAGAAATTTTCAAATACAAAAGGATAATATATTCGAATGCATGGAATGAGAGAAGAACCACTTGTCATAGTGTTTTTATAAAAAATGAGCGGATTAAAATTAAAACTGAACAACATCGGGGAATCACATGATGTGTAATACCCTTTCACATCATGTAATCCTAGTATTCTTGGTTCCACCAAAAAATGTGTCGCCTTTTTATTATTTAATCCCAAAAATATAAACATGATGAACCAATACTAGATAAGCTATGAAATCAACTTTCACATCATGTAATACAAATACATGATATGTATTTCCAATGTAGTTTTTCTGAACCTCCAGCATCCATCGAAAACTCCCAAAACCTCCCCAAAAAATATCCAACAACCAAAACGGGAAAATTAATGGATCCGGAGGGCACAAACCATTACATCATATACCTATCAAAAGTTTATTTCTCTCAAGAATCCAAGCCCAAGCCTAAGAGGAAAGAGCTCTAAACAATCACACTGCGAGATACCTCTCCTGGCTCTTGTCATACCTCAAATTCTACCACCATCAAAACACGCCAACCCAAATGGAAAAAATATGCACCACACAACAACAAGCCACCTCCTCCAACACAACTACACTACCACACAACCACTACACAACCACCCCAACCTCCACACAGCCCAACCCAACATCCACTACAACTAATGATCCAAACCACCTCAAACACACTAATGAGGGAATTATTTTCTCAATGTCAAAAGAATGTTGTAATCCCCTCCAAACTCACGAGGTAAACTATGTGTTCTGATCTAAGACAATGGACCTAAGAACTCCATGCAGCCACACCACCTTATCTATGTACATCATAGCTAAGTCATCTACAATGCCCAACTCCTTGATCACTAAGAAGTGGGAAGACTTCAAAAACCAATCTACAACCACCCAGATAGCATCAAAACATATTTGAGTTTTGGGTTACCCTAAAACAAAATCAATGTAGATGTCATCCCATTTACACTCAAGAACATCCAAGAGATATAGAAAACCACCATGACATTATTCTCATCCATTAATTTCTAGAAAACCAATCACTTTTCCACAAACTATGCCACTACCTGTTTCATCTCAAGCCAAAAAAATGTAACCCCATGCCACGATACATCTTAGAAAATATTTGGTGTACCAACAAAGGTTATATATGAAACTCAAAAAAAATTCTATCATGCATTACTACCAAAAAAACAACCTCCCAAAAAACAACATCTCGTTCCGACCATCTCTCTAGAGCATCACCATGACGAACATGATCGTGCATCACCTCTTCCTCTAAGCCTCCCCACTAATACTCCTATACATGATACATGAGAGAAGACTACATTTTCATATGAAACATGAATTATATACCACCATCAACACTTTCTTCTAATTGTAAGGCTTCCAACTTCTCTACTACTCTCCAGACATCCTTATGCTCTGGAACAAAACCCTTCCACGAATTATTGCTCAAAAAATTAGCCACAAAATTCCCTTTTCTTGAGTTGTAGGAGATATAAAAATCATAATCTTGATAAAAATATATCCATATATATTTTCTCATGTTTATATCATTCTAATAAAAGACATACCTCAACATCATGTGATCCATAAAGACCAAAAAGTGCTCCCCAATGAGGTATTTTCACTGCAACTTTTGTGAAAACACAACCATTGAAAGATCCATATCATGGGTGGAATAGTTATTCTTGTGGGGATGTAACTACCTAGACCCGTAAGTGATAAATTCTCAATGCTACACCATCACACTTCCCAATACCGAATGGGAAGTGTCATGAAACACCTAAAACAACACACCCTCCTCTAGGAGGTAAAGCACTACAGCACTGCCAAACTTCCTCTTCAGGTAACTACATGCTTCCTGGCACTAATCCCTTCATAAAAAATATTTTTATTTCATAGTGGAATCTATAAGTAGGGTTGTAGCTGAAGATAAATTGATTAAAAATCTCTGATAATATGCTCGATACTAAAGAAATTGTGAACCTATACCGTGTTCTTGGTTTCTTACTAACAAATACCTGCTTCAACCTTTGACGGGTCTTCTCCCACACTTTTTTGGGACAAGAAATGCTTGAGGAAATACACCTCTCATATTGAGAACTTGAAATTTTACAACATTCAATATAGATAGTGGTGTTGAAGGACATGCACGATAATTCTAATATGATTAGCATGATCCTCCTCAATCTTTTAGTATATCAATAAATCATTGATGAATACTATGATGAAATGATCTATAATCTCATGGAACACAGAGTTCATAAGCCCCAATAACATGTATAGTACGTTCATAATACCAAATGAAATGACTAAAAACTAGAAGTGACTATACCTACATATGAAAGCATTCTTCATGATATTTCCCTCCATAAACCACAACTAGTGGCATAGAGACTACAAATACATCTTAGAAATCCAAATCACCCCTATTTGTTGGTCTAAAAGATAATTTATCCTTGTAAGAGGGTAATAGTTATTTTACCAGTAGCTGATTCAACCACCGAAAGTCTGTAAACAACCATAGACTACCATCCGCCTTCTTTGAAAAAAACACAGGAGCACCCAATGGTGACACACTAGACCGAATGAAATCCGTATACATTAGATCATCTATCTGAATTCTTGACCCCCACGACTGAGAAGGTGATGTTTGATATAGAGCTATTGAAATTTTAGAATCACCAGGCTGCAAGCTTATCCTAAACTCAACATCACATTGAGGGGGTATCATCCAAACCTCCTCAGGGATAACATCTAGGAACTCCCTAATGACCCTGGTAACCATCACTGTCCCAACATCAACTGATTCCACTAACAACTCGTCATATAAGGAATTAAGTGGCTCCAAATGCCAACTGTCCACCTAACAACTCTTCTCACAAACAGAAGACAAACACTGGACACCCACATCTCAAAATATGAATCTCTTCTACAAGCAGTTGATAACAACATGTATGGAATACAACTATTTTATGCTGAGGATGACATCATATGGATTCATCTGTAGAAAGAAAAGATCCCCACTTGACTGATGAGGCCACATAATCTGTTTACAACCTTAGTACACATAAAAAATCAAGTTGTTCTAGACTCCGACTGGAATAGTCAACACCATAAGCATGGTAAGGATCTCTCCATATAGTCTCAGATCATTGTCTAGAGTGGGTGAAAAAGGAGTTTGAAGATACTAAATCAAAAAAGGAAAAAATAAGTGCAAAAAACAGACTGATCATACCTCGGATGATCTCTGGACCCTCTGAAACTTCTTCCTCTATTTCATGAAACTAACCATAACCAAATCCTCTACCACTTTTATAATGACCACCTCTATAGAACCACTCATGTTGTAGTCCCTAAACTCAAGGAATATCCTAAGGTCGAACTCCGCCTACTCCATCTCCCCTCTGTGGAGTAAAAACATGCATCCCCTGCTACTAAAATAGTCTCATTGGAAACTGCGGCTAAGGCTATCATTGAACCTATCCACCTCAACCAAACTAATCCTCAGGAACCATCGGACACTGGTTCATGTGAGGTCCACAAACCCCACAAACAAAACACACTGGAAAAAAATTACTAGGAAATTCAAGAAAACTGTTGGCTCCAAAAGGCCAGAAAGGAAGTTGTTGTGGTCGACTTCCTATCGATTGAAACAAAGAAGGACCCAATGCCATAGATCCTCCACTAAAAACTATTTCCCTCAAGTAACCCTACGGGATCCCCTCTCACGATGTTCCTTTTCACAAGTGCATATGCTCAATAACATTTACCGTCTTCTAAACCTCAAGATACATTGGAAACATAATAGGAGAAACATAAAATTGTATAGAAGGAAGGAAGTCCTCCGTAAGAAATCTTTCATAGGACTCCTAATCTAGAAAATGATTTATAGAAAAAACATAGAAGGTCCTTGATGTTGATTCCTAGCTCCCACACTGACTTTTTATCCTAATAAAGATTATGAATCTCAAACAACTTTACTGCCTTCACAGTTGATGAAAGAAAGTCTTCTTGGAACTCATTCTAGATGTTGACCCACAAAACATATGCATCCTTACTCTCTCCAAGATACTGTATCAACCACTAACGTTCATCTCCCTACATCAGACTGATAACCAAAGGGATCCAATACTCTAGCGAAGCCCGGAACAATCTGAAATCAATCTAAGGCTCCTCTAACCAGCCCTCTATCTCTACATCTACAACACTACCATCATTAATTCCCAAATTCTACCACTAGAAATCATGATATGCCCAATTCCACTGATTATCCTTCTAAACCGGATAAACCCTATGATGATAAAATAGAAAATCATGTTGAACCTCAACTTCTTGATCCACATGCTCATGAATAATTGGATCCATAGCTAAAATGAAAAAAAATATTTCATAAACCTGGGTATAATGGAATTTCATTTAATATTCACTTTAAATTGTGCCATTTATTTTTTTCCATTTCATATTTCACAAAACAAATCCATTAAAACAAGAACATAAATCATTAATATGCATGTACCATTCCTAGGTCTCTACCCTACAAGAAGGTTTATCTCACTTGGTCATTCATTAATCTTAGAGTTAATGCAACCAATCATGAGGGTCCTAAAATCCTATTTCATAGCCAGCATCCCTAGCCCATGTCATGTACTAAAGTCAACTGACACTACTTCCATAAAAACCCATGATGTCCTCAACATGTATAACTCTAACATCTATCCAATCTCTCATCCATCACATTTGATACAACACTATCAATACCCCCTCCCTCCAAAGATGTAGAAATGAGGGGAGAGAGATAATGACCACTAAGTCCCACCTTCAGGAGGCCCTGAATTAGCCACTATAACTGAGGGTATGAAAATCTCACGCAAGGTGGGAATTACCCTCTATAAAAGAAACATGTTTGGGAGATAGGATAAATCATACAAAAACAACTCCAGGAAATAACTAAAAATAGTTTTATATACATAGGTGTTAATATAAGTACACTTAGTAGAAAAAACTCGAGACTCTCCTGCACAAGTTAAAAAATCATTTTAAATCACCTTTGAGAAAATAGTAGAACCAAACCGCACGTATACAGGTTTACTAACAAAACCCAACCTCACAAAGGCATGCTCACCAAAAATCACAAGTCAAGTAATATAATATAACATGATCACATAGATAAGGGTACCTTGGTCAACTTTCCCACTGGTATGCTTCTACCACACACAACATTGCATGCCCTGGTGAACCCATCCCTTATAGATACCACACCTCCCCAAAAGAACGGTCACAACACACGTCACCTGAAGACACTTGGGCTCACTGACCCATAAGCATGAACACATCACATATCGCCCATACACTCATGGGACACAAAAAATATACATCCACAACCAAAGTAGTAGGGTACCATGGAAAATTAGGAAATCAACATCATTCTCTCCTCCTATCATGCGCAACCCCCACTAGAAGCCGACCCACATGCACAATAATGTGTTACCCAAAAAAACATGGGTCGTCACATCTCTCTAGAAAACACCTAGGCAATTACATCTTTCCCAAAAAACATAGTCCATCATAACAACCATCTAATTCACTAACAGACATTCTTCAATCATAATATGTTCAATACCTGCACTTCTTGGAAGAGAGATCTGGAAAGAGTGTGTACCCATCCATTTGTACTCCTCACTAAATATTGGGAAAACACCCCTCATGTGACTATGTGGGTGTTGAAAAATATTTATAAACATGGATTGGGTGCATATAAAAATCACAAGAATATAAAATTATATATATTATCAAACACTCAATACCAACCTATGAGTTCACAAACAAACCTACCGACTCACAATGTCGTCACTTTTTCTACCACCTCAAAATTTGTAACATCAAAAAACAAGCCACTAACCCCATTTCACATTTCCAACCAATATTCATTAATATTTTAATTATTTTCATTATTTATAATTATCCATATTTAATCACAAAAACAATCATTTAATTATTTATTAGCAATTCTCATCCCATTAACCAAACCAACCCATGTATTTTCAAACATTATTAAAAAATAATTTATTCTGTCACTTCATGGGAATACATCACAACACGTCCACATTTCACAAATAAATCAACATATCGTCACCTCATGAACACAAAAGCATGACCAAACAAACCACCTCCTTGCTGCCCTAAAAGAACTGCCACAAAATCATGGTCACACAATCCATCTCCTTGCTGCCACAAAAGCACGACCAAAAAACCAAATATCACCCCACACCCCCTTGAATCCACATATCGACACCCCAAAATCCTGACCACGCATCACATCAAGATCAATTGTAGATTTAAAATTTTGATTTTACAACATTCCAATTTATTTTAGGGGTGTTATAACACATTAAAAAATACTGGGGCAACCATTTCATTATCCAAGTATAAGTATTTATCCAATTTCCATTTAGGTTGATATCACAACAATCAAAACAAAAGTAGAAACCACAAAATATATATCCAACACAAAAAAATCCCACAACATCCATAATTTCTTGTGGGCATCAAGCTCAAACAATCACAATAACATCAAAGCTGTAAAATCATGTGAATTAAACCCCATTTCCCCTTGATTTCAATTATCAAATTATTTATCTTCGATTATTATATAAAAACTGTAATCCATAGATGAAAAAAAGTAAACCCCACCGGGATGATACACAATAAGTAGAAATTAAGGAATCCCCCCGTAATGAATCCTTTTCAACTCATTATGCACCGCAGGGCGAAGAAGAACACCCACAAACCACAACCAAACAACAAGAAACCAAAAATAAACCTATCCCACACCAAAAAAATGTAAAAACAAATCCAAAAAAGAAACAAACCACACAACCATAGTGAAACCCCAAACAAGAACATAAGGGAACTAATTAGAATGAGAGGATAATTCATCAATGATCATACATTGAATCCCAAGGATTGATCGATTTCAAAAGAAAACTCCAAATATGAAAGGAGAAGTTCATTGAATACTTGGAATGAGAGAAGATATCCTTTTATAGGGTTTGAAGAAAACCTGAGCAGATAAAACATTTAAAATTGTACAACATCACGGAATTACATGATTCGTAATCCCCTTTCACATCGTGTAATCCTGGGATTCTAGGTTCTACAAAAAAATGCATCTCATTTTTTTTATTTAACCCCAAGAAATATAAACGTCATGAACCAACCCCAGATAAGCTATGAAACTAAATTTAAAATCATGTAATACACTTACATAACATGTATTTCCTGCAACAGTTTTTATGGACCTCCATCTTCTACCAAAAACGTCTAGAACCTCCCTCGAACACCTCCAACAACCAAAACTAGCAATGTAATGGACCCAGAGGGCATATATTGTTATAGTTATTGATATATTATTCTTAAATATTGAAGAAATGTCTATTAATTTATCATTATTGATAGGGAGAGAGATGGATGAGTCAAAATATAATTTTTTTGTGTAAAAATTCACTCTTTTATTATTACCTACACAACCGTGATGACATGCTATTTAGAGAGGTAGGGTTTAGGTTAGAATATTGTTTAATTTCATGTCATACCTTTAAAAATTTTAAAAGATTTTATAAACCCCATGCCACATTATAATTATATAATTATTATTTTGTAGCATGTACCATCTTGTGAAAATTATAAATAATACTTACTGGCTTATAAATTATTATTTATTATCAGATGTAATATTGTTCCATTCAAACTCCAGAGTATTTATTGAATTCCTAAATAAATATTTTAATACAAAAATAAATATTTCATTCACATACTGGTGAATAAATATTTATTAAATATTGAATAAAAGAAATAAATATATATTATTTCACATTATGGTGAATACATATTTATTTAATTTATGCAGTCAATGTAACATGAATATAATTATTCATCAGTCTTGAGAAGAATATTTATTCCATTAATTATATTCAAATAGAATTTAGTCAAGGTAAATAAAAACACTTAGATTGTTTCCCTCTAGGATTCTTTCTCTTTATAATTTGTTGGTCATTCCTAATGTCAAAGATTACTATCTAGAAATGGGTCAAGGAACCCAATAGAAGGAACATAATGTCACAACATCGAAAACCACCTAAGACTGCTCATTTGGAAATATAATCTCTTTGTCACAATATATCATCAATTAGGTTTTACATCTATGTCACCAACCTATATACTTGATATGTTTTTATTTGGATATCTAAAATAAAAAGGTCATTACACTATGGTCATGGAATTTAATGTGATGGATCTATTTCAATAAAAGTGATTACATATCAACATACATTAATATGGAAGGGAAAATTCATTCGTTGACGTATCCATTATTGACACATCACTCAGGATGCGCACAACATATCCATCTTTTGCATAAACTATTATCATCATTTTTTATGAAATACATATACATACGTGATTGGTACCATGAATTAATAATATTATTAAATATTAAGGACCATTACACATATGATGACACCAAAACAAGAAATATTTCATCTGGCGGGTGTGTTCTCATTATCTCCCATCTTGGATATTACCAAGTGTGAACTTCATGAGATGAATCCTCATCTGCTTATGAGTACTCACACCTAAATATCTATATACTATGTCTCTCTTCATAGTATGTTATCCAACAGTATAACAATATTAAGAATATTTTCATAGTACTTCAAGGTTCTCCTTATAGAGGGAAACTGTTATGACCTTTTCCGTGAAACAAATACACTAACACATTATTACTTTAAAATCATCTATAATAATGAAAAATATTTAATAAGATGTTTAATTAACATTCAATACATAAAATATAAAAGTAATCAATGTACAAAAAGTTGGTACTAGGACCAACAATTTTCTAGAATTATGAATGTCATGTGTTTCTTGAAAAATACCCCCTCATGGATTGTTCCATTTAAAATCCCTTTAGTATATCTACCCATGAATATACATTGACTTAGTTTGAGAAACCTATTGGATCTATCGTGATGTTTAATATCCTAGACCTAGATTCAACTGAAGGGTTCCCCAAGCCCAGTTGTCCACATGGCCTCAAGTGCATCTCCCCAAATGACAAGGGCTACAAACTAGCTATGAGGGCCAAGATGTGTTTGTGGGGAGACTATGCCCCCATTTACAGATTGTAATAGGGTTGAAACAATAACATACAAGTATAGGAAGTAGTGTAATAACCATAAAATAAGTAAAAAGTGGGATACAAATATATAAGAAATAAAAAAATAACCTTATATACAAATGATTATACAAGTCATATGTCACTAATAAAGCATCCAAAACATGTATACCTGGAAGATATACAATACATGTTACAAAAATAGAAAAAATCCAAAAATACCCTAGATAGGATCATAAGCCTCGACTCAGTCTTATTCTCTTATACTCTTGGGAAACAATCAAGAACCTGATGTCGGGAGATTCCCCTTATCAACACCAGAAATCATATAGTCTTTTGGGGTACCCAAGGGTGGACCAAACATGGTGTGAGATATAATCTAGTAGGAAACCACCCAAGGTCAAGTTCCAATCAGTCTTTTTATATATATAATAGATAGTGTTCAAGATGTAATGATATAAGTAAAGGAACAACTAAAATTAAACATCCAATAAATTCTATATTCTCACTTTATAACCAAATCATTTAATGATTCAATTCCATTTAAAAATAAGTCTCATGTCCCAACACAAATCCCAGCATCCCACATGGTAGTTTGACCAAATGATTCCTAAGAAGGTCATCCATAATGTTTTAGGTATGGACCAAATCCATGATTGTGCATTGGAATGGAAGGCGCATCATTAGTTTCATTTATTATTCAATTTGGAACTTAATCCTTTCCATGTAATTCATAATTTAAAATAAATGTTTTACTCTAGGTATAATATAAACCAACACCCTACAATCCAATCCATGGTGATCTTTAAGAATTGAGGTATTTCTCTAGGTGTGTTGTAAAGTCATTGATGCATGATTCCATATTTGGTGGTTCACTAAGGGAGCCCAAGTATTACCTGTAGAAATATGATCAATTTCCCTTTGATTTTGTACATTGAAGGCACTAAAGTTTTCAAGTATCACTCGACATATAACAGTCAATCAATGATGATTTAATCCATTTAATTTTTCATTTGAATCCACGTATCACCCATGGTATATAATAATTCAACCAATTCAATACCATTTAGTCAATTTCATTAAAACATGTCAAGGTAAATACCAAGAACATTGCATTTTATACCTCACCTCAAGAATTGATAAAGGAACGAATAAGATTAAAAGGACTGAATCTTAATTACTCACAAGTGATATTCATTATAACAATAACCTCATGCTTAAGAAACTATTACATGTCATAGGATCTATTTAACTCACAAGGGAATATCAAAATAAATTAAAATTATGCTTAATCAAGAAATTAAATAACTATTGGATCCTGAACACATTGTAAAGGGAATAAAAACTACCCCATAAAATTGGAAAAGGAAATAATCCAATCCAAGGGAAGAATTTAGGGAAAATATTCAAAAGGCATAAAATGGAAAAGAAAGAATCCAAATGTGAAGGGAAACTTCCTTTACAGATCATTGCTCAGCATGGTGATCGGATTTGTAAGGACGCTCATGAACTGAATGGTATGCGGGAATCAGATGGTTATTCCATATCCAAAAACATTTTCATTTGTGGAAAATAGGTGGATAATTACTTCTTGCATATGATCTCTCCTATGAAATCAATTTTTGTGCATGAAGGGTAAATTGATGGCTCCCCGCAAACAAAACAAAGTCACTCGTGGAAAAGAAGTGGATAAAATCACCTCAAATGCCATATTTTTTCATGGAATCAAATGATTTGTGCGTAGGGTAACACATATAGTTCCCCACGAATGAAAAACAGATGATTTCATGGCTGAGGTAATGATTTTAACCTCCATAAACAGCAATCACATGGCCCTCACTAACCAAGTCTTCTATGGGCCGAGTAATACTCATTGACTTCCACAAAAGGGAGATCACAGATCGACACCCAGGATCCTTGATTCTCTATAAATAGAGATAAAAAGAGAAGGAATATGATAACAAATGAAAGGAAGACACATGAAAAAAGTCTTTGAGACTCTATTTTTTAGGATTGATGAATAAACGATTGAAAGAGAACACTAGACTCATTCAAAAATTCCCTGCATGAAAATCGTCACCGTAATGTGTTAAGAATAAGAATATAACTTAAAATTGGTAATCTTTGAACAAAGTATCCTTCATGGTAATACTCCCCAAGAGGTAGGAAACCAATTATTCCTTCGTAACCACGTGTCCCACGTACCTCTATGGTACACAAATAGAATTATTCCCCATGTAGCGATTCACTGCATATGTGAAATGTTGCACCACATACCAAAATCATGTGTAGAAGAAAGTCTATCCTGCAGAGCATCATGCTATGTAGATGGAACATGGTCCCGCATAGCCAAATGATATGCAGACTCCACCGAGGTCTACATACCACCATGATATGTGAACTACCTCCCTACCCTCATAGCAACATGGTACGTGGAGGGGCCTCCAACCTGTGTAATAACATACCACATGAAGTGGGTACTCCTTGGTGCTCCATCCTCTAGTCATAATTACACAATTTTCTCAAATCAGTACCTATCGTTTCAACCCCTATGCAGACCCTTTCAATGGTGCTATACCAAGGCATTTTCCCAAACCTCCATCCATGTATGAGTAATCCATTGGGCCAATCAGGTCATCCTTTTGAGTTTACATACCAATGGTAAGTGGAGACATGTTCACTATGCCCATAGTAAGGTGGAACCCCATAATGACCATATATTTATATTCTAATGGTAACGTGATGTCCGACTTTGGGATACTAACATGTACCTCTCCATTTTGGGAGGGAATATAGGAGGTCACACTTGTATTCCCCTTCAACACGAAATGAGACACCTCCCCCTGAAACCAAATCAGAGGGCACTACTCCAGAGGTTAGTCCCTAGACTTTTCTTGCAGGAGGTTTCATCAGTTAACCTCTCTGCCTCCGACCTAGGACATTTTTTGATAAGTTGATATGGATATCCAGGATATAAAAAAAGAGGTGAGGGACACATCCAAATCCCTTTCTCTTCCCCCTTTGGTCCCTAGTACCATCTATCGGCATATGAAGTGGGACGTGTGATCTTTAGATCCACTTCCTCCACGTATTTCTCAAACAAAGCATGACTGACGTGGGCATAGAGGTATGCTAAGATCATGACACCTGTATATTCTCAACCCATGGTCCTTCGACACAGATGTAATCCAGAAAATTAAACCCAAATGGTCTTCCTTGAAGTTATAATCTCTAATCAAATATCCTTAAATGGTCATTCTTCGTCGATTTAATCCCAAATTTCGATCCAAATGGTCCTCCTTGTAGGTTTATACCACAATAAATGTCTCCAAATGGGCCTCCTTAAAGGTGTAAGCCCCGATCATGCCCCCTTCATGGGACCTCACCATAGATGTAGGCACAAACAGTAAATCCAAATGGGCCTCCTTGAAGGTATAATTCCGGATTGAGTATCCTCAAATGGTCCTCCTTTAAGGATTAATCCCTGATCAACTATCCTAAAATGGGCATTCTCGATAGATGTAATCCACAACATCATATCCAAATGGGCCTAATTGAGAGTGTAATCCCCAAAAATATGTCTCCAAATGGGCCTTCTTAATGGTTTAAGCCCCGGTAATCCCCCTTAATCGGTCACCTTTAATGTATAAGTCCCAACTCAAACCGAACTACAAGGGAATTGATTCCCAACCAACTATGATACATAGTAAGCCTCCCTAAGGTCCAAAACCAACACCCAAGTCTCCCTAATGTTCTTCAAGCATATTATCGGTGGGGTCATATCCACCCAGGAGACAATATCTCTCTTGGGCTACTCGGGTCGCTTCGACATATATCCCACAACACCCTTGACCAGGAAACCATTCGCCTATGAATCTACGCCACATGATGTTAAACTGCAAGGTCGTGTCTTTTTCACATGACCAAAAAAGGTGATGTGTCCAGTAAAGTGACATTGAACTATGTGGGTTCTAATTCCTCTCACGAGGATATGTATAAGGACCATATTATAGGTTAGATACTAACATCAAAATATCTCTCATCCCCCTGGATAATGATAAAATCTAGATCACCATCCCATATGCACTAAAACCAACATTATTTGGGATAACAATCAAATCATCTATGATATATCCATAAAAAGGTGAAATTAATTGAGAACCATGAATACATACATATCATTACATTGATGGAGAACCTAGGATACATATGGGTGTTACCAAACATGTGTGTAATCATGTTTAATTGTTGTCGTAGGGATAAACCATGGACACATTCTTGGGAATTAACCAAAGAATCACAGACATATGAACATAGTTTAAATCTATAAGTGTGTCCCATAATGGGTAATTGTTCCCCCAAAAAATGTGACATGATCTCAAGTTCCCATCCTCTTGACCAATGTGAGTTCTCTAAGAATTTTTGGAAAAATAGTCTAGTGAGAACATACCATTGGAAATAGGTCCATGAATCTTGGATAAGAGAGTTATTGGCTATTTTTGGATCTGCAAATGAACTTGTTGGAGATCATCGAAGATGTTATGAGAAACTCCAACAATTTCACACCAATTAACCCTCTACATTCAAATATGTGGGAATTATTCCCCATCGAACCAATGAAATAACAAATTATACAAAACCAAAGCCCCTTTAATTGGATCTCATAGTGTGTAGAATCATCATCCAAAACAAAAATGGTGAACCCGGCATGAATCCTCATCCAAGGTGGTAGTATTACCCTCACCGAATTCTCCTTTCATATCTAAATTGAAATAGGACCAAGTAAGATCATCAATTATGCATTTTTTCATGAGATTCTAATTTGATAGGGTTCTGTTTTCTGTACCTATTATATATGTTTTAGGTTTTCCAAGCTATCTTTGATCCAATGGAATCCTTGAAGTTCTTCCAGGAATGCATGTCAACACACCAGCCGAGTCTCCCACCATGCAATGGAATATGTCGCCCAACTATCACCTTCAAAACTGGGTGGAAAACACACTAATCAAAAAGTACCATCATTATGGTACACTCCCCATAATGCAGTTTATAAGGTAGACTATCAAGTTGGTGAAATATCCCCAGGAACCTCTTCAGTTGTGGTCGATGTTCTAATAGAGAGGTTCCTTGCTAGCTGTCTCTAATTATTTGGGGAGCTTGTCCCCATAGCATGGAAACGAGTACCTCCCTTATCATAGAGAGGTGGATGAGGATTGTTTTAGTGACTATGTACCTACTGCATAGGATCAACACTTAAGTGAAACTTCTATAATATGTCCCCACCAACACTAAAAAACCCGAAATACTTGAACTGATGAGAAGACTTCCATATGGGCCTCTGTCGAAGGTGGACGAACATAGCTCCCACAAGCTTCCTACCGGGGGTGACAATTGCAATACCATGAATAGGTCATCACCCTGGTTCCTGAGGAGGGCATCAACCATAAAAACATGTTGGGGCATTACAAGAAGAAGTACATTCTTACACCCTCCACTGAAGCCTTCCATTCATATATGGTTGAAAATTATGAGAAAATGAATATTCCTTAAAAATATTGACAACCTCACCGCACAAAAAGAGAAGAAAATTATGGGTAGATGTAAATTATTAGAAATGAACAAAAATACCTTCATCCAAGTAGGTAAGAAACTAGCTATAAGAAGGTGTAGATTCTTGTTGACTCCCCCCAGGCATGCTATCTAAATAGTGCATCAAACCACATGCAGTCATACAAACCTATTGATACATATGAATCCCACCAGTCAAATACAGTTTAAATAAACTAGAACATGCAAATTATTTCCTACCAAAATGAATTCCCACTAGTCAAATATAGTGGCAATAAAATATAATTAGAGTCAAATTCCTATGGATTCATAATAATTTTGTTGGGAAAAAATCCCTCAAGGTATCATTAGAGTATTTTTGGGTTGATTGTGTTTTTTGAAAAAGTAGGTTTACAAGGTATGTTATGGATTCCATAGATATTGTTGATGCTGTTTGTTAAAAAATATCTAATAAAAAGAAATGAATTCCCTTGAAGCGGTATAAACATTTGGCTTTACACGGTGATGTTGTTTCCAAGTGTTTCCCAAAATTTTTAGGTAAAAAATTTGGGGTTTGTATATAATAGAGAAAAATAGTATTTCATTAAAGGACTCATGAAAATATTTCAAAGGCATAACTTTTATAAAGATGGGATTTTCAAAGAGTGTTTCACAAAGGAACAAATAAATCTGATAGTGATCTATGCGACAACAATGATCATAAAAAACAATGAAGTTGACGACCATTGTGAGTGGAATATCATGAAGGTGTGAAGGATTTTACGTAACCCTTAGTGGTAACGATGGGAATCTCCATGATGAACTGAGTTTGATCATCATGAAATAGGTATAATTTTGGTAGAAAAGAGGGAACATCATGAAACATTGATGACATGTCTTGTAAGCTTCTAGAATCAATGGAAATGTCTATAAATAGGCTTATATCCCCTTTAGAAAAGTATCAAGACATAAAGAATATCTTAAGGATCTAGAATCACAAAGGTGGTTCACAAATGTGGTTCATGATGGGGGTTCATGCAATAATGTTTTTGAATGCTATAAAAACCATCTGAATGTTATGAGCATCATGAATGTTTTGACATTCCCAAGAGCTATAAAACCCTAATGAATGTGTGTTTCTTTATGAAGGATAGTCAAGCTTCACAAAATAGGTTTTCTACTTGATGGTCATTTGAGCTTCACAAAATAGGATCTTCATGAAGGCAATGACAATCGTAAAAAAAATTTAAAGGAATTTACCAGTAGACTATGGTAAAGTGGTATTCATCAATTGGATGAAAGTATAAATTCAAGAGAGCATCCATCTACAATTGTGGATGTATTTATTAGTGATAATTAAAGGACCTAGTGGTCTATAAACTATGATTGGATCCCTTCCAATAGTAGTGGGAGAAGGAATCTAAATATGGTGATCCTTTTCACCAGTAGTGATCCATAGAAAGAGACATAGGGAGTGATCCTTGGGAATAGAGCGAGTAGACACTAAATCGGGTAAAGGGTGTGAGCCTAGGCTTAGAAGTGATATATCATGAACATTTTACTTTGTCAGTTAGATTTAGTGGATTTGGTACATTTTAACCTCAGCATTGTATTCTCATTAAACATAACCCAATGAGGGTGAAACAATTAAAATTGTTGCATCCTATGCATGATTTAATTTTTTGTCACACATTTCCTAAGGAAGGAGAGAGAAGATAATTTTTAAGAATGAAAAAATAACCGAAGGGGTAGTTTTTTTAATATGTCATACCTTGATTCACCCCTAGGGTATTTAACCTAACTGGGCCAAAAATTGGTATCCAAGACTAAGGATGAAAGTAAGTGGTTCTCTCTCGGTAGAAGAAATGGTCATTGTTAATCACAAAGGTTTTCCAATATCTGATTGAAACAATTTTCAATTATGGAAAAATAAGATGTATAACTACTTCCAATTTTTAGTAATGGTCATCTTTATAGTATCTATTCATGGATTATCAGCTAATAACGATAGTGGTACTTTATCAGATGTAGATAGAATATAATTGGATGTGGATGAAAAAGGGATCATTGCTTTAGGAAGAGCCCTATCCACTGCAATAGAGAAGAAGTTGATATCATTTAAGTCATCACATGGTATGTGGGAAATGCTTCAAAATATTTATAAGGGTGACTCAAAAGTTGGAGAAGAAAAGATAAATGTTTTATAGAATAAGTATGAGGATCTCATAATGCACCCTAATGAGTCTGTTGATACATTCATTGATAGGGTAATTATTGTTGTGGAATACATGAATGGTCATTGAGAAATCATTGAAGAAATAAATATTCTGAAGCCTATCTTGAGAAAATTTCCACCTCAATTCAATCCAAATGGTTCACTATTTGAAGATAAATATTTGAAAGAGTTGAAATTAGATAACTTTCACAATACCATTATCATATATGAAGTGATAAATGATGATAATGATTCTGTGGGAAAGGGTAAATCCCAAGATATTTCATTCAAGGCCATTAAGAATCTCAACATTGAATATGGATATGAAGATGAAGAGACATATGAGGTAATGTCATTCCTTTCCTCAAATATCTAAAGAGGAAAAGGAAAGGTCAGAGGAAAACTACCTCTTGCTTGCTTTAGTGTGGAAAGGTTGTATATCTTACAACAAAGTGCCCCCAATAAGCTTCAAGAATATGAAGAGGATGAATTTGAAATTCCCATGAAGAAGTCTTTTTCCTACATGAAAGGCAGGAAAGATGTTAACAAAACATTATTCAGAAAGATGAGTCTTATTTCTAAAGAAGATGATGGTTCAAAAGAATTTGAAGCTGAAGAGTTAAAATATTTAAAGAATCATAATACAGAGTCTATGGTGGGAGTTATGGGAAATTCTCAAAAATGGAAAGAAAGTTACTGTGAAGAAGGGGAATTAGAAGGAATAGTTGAAATCTAGGTTGAATTAAAAGCTTCTCATTAGAAAATAGATGTGTGGAGAGCCAAAATAAAGAAATCCAAAAAAGTGGTTCATGATGCCAAACATTATATGAAGTAATAGTAAGAAGTGAATTCCAATATGAATGAAAATATTGAAAAACTCAAGTCATTAATGTTAGATAGTTCAGGAAAGGTTATTGAGTACAAGCTCAAGATCAATGAATATAAAAGAGAAATTGATAGTTTGACTAACACCAAAAAATAGAAAATCAAGCATATTAAAGAACATGATGAAGAAGTTTTCATAATGATAAGGAAGATGAAATATCAATATAAAATATTAATTTTATAAAATATTGATACAAATGTGATAGAAAAACTAAAAGTTAAATTTAGAGTTCCAGTAAATTAGATAATGTGGTTCTCGGAAAAAAACGATTGATCAGAATGATACCGCTAGAATGAGGCCTGATAAAAAAGGTGTGATGATCAATGTTAGACCAGAAGAACCCACTCCAAATGTGAATATTTATTTGGGTTTGAAGAAGAGTCATAACATTAAGATAACTTGAGGGATATCCAGTGGTGTAGAAGTGACATGAGGAATGCACCTTGCATAAGGTGTTATTACTGTGGAAATATGGGAAACTCAAAAAACATATGTTTCTTAGCTATGAGTTATCTAAGAGAATAAGAACAATAATGGAATCCAAAAAAGTAAAATACTCTATAATATATTTTAGGGTAATTGTATTTAATGTGAAAATTTAGAAACATGGATAGATACAGTACATCAACTATGTAGAGGATTGTTCCAAAGAAGAACCAAATTGGTCTCAAGAAGCAATTTAGTAAACCATCAAATGATCTGAAAATGAAAAATAAGTTTATTGTGTTTCATGATGAAGTTATTCCATCATACACTGAGGATGATAATGATGCTCAATCTATATTAGGTATAAAGTAAAAAACATGGATCTAGAAGAAAAGATATGACCATGTAGTGGTCGTAGAGATTGATTTTAATATGGATTTTTTATATTGGATGCACTTATCACATGAAAATAAATAAGAATCTGGTTAATGAAATTTGTTATGATAAATTAGGTATCATATGATTTTGTAATGATGTAGGTCTAAAGATTGTTGGATCTGGAAAAATTAAATTTTGCATAAAGAACATGAGACATGTTGATGATTTCGTTTTTGAATGTCTCAGTCACAAATTTCTTAGTGCCAATCAACCGTGTGACTCAGGATATTCCATAAGACATTCAATGAAATTATGTGTCATCAAAGAAATATATGATGTAGTTTTTTTTGCAAGGGAAGCATACTAAAGGGAATCTTTACCTGGTGAGTGGAGAAGAAGATATTTTTTTCTCCAAAAAAGAAGAAAAAAAGTCATGGAATTAACGCCTTGGTCACATTATCCAAACATCCTTGTAAGATCTGTAGAAATGTGATACCACTTGAGAACTCCTTAAATTATCTCATGATTGTAATAATATGTGTGATTCTTTTTGACAAGTGAAGATCCATTGAAAGACATATATGGAATAAGAGTAATGGTTAAAAAAGATGCTTGAATTGGTGAAAATTGAAGTGTGCAGACCAATATCACCAAGGGTTGTTTATGGGAGGATATATTATGTGATATTCATTGATGATTATAGAATAATGTCTTGGGGTTCAATCATCACCCACAAATATGAGGTTTTCAGTTGCATAAAAACTTATCTAAGGGAAGTTGAGAATATTGTGGGTGAAATAATATAGAAGATCCAACATATAATGGAATAGAGTTTACAAATTTCCAAGTGGAGGATGATCAAAATAAACATGGGATAAGTCATTAAGTTTTAATAGAAAGATATCTGAAGTAGAATAGTGTAGTTGAGATAAGAAATCGAATTATCAACAACATGGCTAGAACAATTCTTATTGAGATACTCCTTTAAAATATTTTTTGTAAATAAGCAGTGATGACATCATTCTACACATAAAATAGAGATTTATTGTATATAAAAGAAGAGACAACACTATATGAACTATGGAATGGAATGAATCCATCATTGAAGTACTTTTGAGTCTACAGAAGTAACTTCTTCATTCTCAATAAAGAGAAAAACATGATGTTTGAATCACATAGGGGTGAAGGGATATTTCTTGGCTATTCAAATAAAATTAAATAATATAAGTTCTTCAATCATAATCTAGGAAAGATATTTGAGAGAATTGGTGTAACTATAGTAGAAAATTAGCCAAATCTTCAGTAAATACTTCATAAAAATTAGGATAATATTGATGAAGAGATAAGAATATATTGGTATCTTCGAGTTTTATAGGTAGATTCCGAAGAGGACTCGTAAAATGAGAAGTATGAGAATAAATAATTATCTACATAGAGACCAATGAGAACAGAATAAATTAATAGATAGAACATAATTGTCGATCAGACAGTGATGGTGAAGGCAAGGAGAATTAAGACTCTACAACATGTATCATACTTATCAGTGGTAGAGGCTAAATGTTTTAATGAAGTAATTGGAGATGAGAATTGGTTTCATGATATGAATGAAGAGCTCAGACAAATTTTAAAAAATTAATCATGATAGATTTTTTTGTGGACAACATATTATAATTTCATAAGGAATAAATGGGTCTTTCCCTATAAGATAAATAAATATGTAACTGTAATTTGAAAGAAAGCATGACTAGGGGGAGTTGAAGCTATTATGGAAGAATATGCTAGGAGGATCAGTGAGATTGGGGGGTTGATGTTGTTAAAAGGGGAAATGAGATATGTGGAGTATTATATCTAATGATTCTAAATCTGAACGATCAAATAAAATATATCATGATAGATGGTGTTCATGATGAAGTAGTTGAGTGGTTTTAGAATGAGGTGATTAATTGATAAACTTTGCATTATACTCATTTTTCATGTCAAGCATGAATCAGGTGAGATTTGATTATGTGTTAAGTAAATATTTGATCACTATCTTAATCACATGAAACGAATGGGTGTTGAAGATTGATGGAACTTTAATGAAATATCAAAATGTGAAGAGTTGTCAACAAACCCAAAGGGGAGATTATAGGGAAAAAATTTCCTCAAGGTAACATTGTAGTATTTTTGGGTTGATTGTGTTTTTTGACAAAGAAATTTTCCAAGGTACATTTTGGATTCTATATATATTGTTGACAAAGATCCATGACAGAGTAATGAATACCTTAGAAGAGGTATAGAAATTTGGTTTCACAAGGTTATGTCATTTCCTAGGGTTTTCTAAATTTCTAGGGTCTAAAATTTGGTGTTAGAACCATCAAAAAGAGTATTTTCTTAATGAACTTATATAAATATTGAAAAGGAATGAGTTTAGAAAATATGGAATTCATGAATAGTTTTTCGCAAAGGATCAATGAAAGATGATGCTGATCTACACGACAATGACGAGTATCGCAAACAACGAAGGTGAAGAGAATCACAAGAGGAGCATAGAGAGTAGAGCATTGTGACGACATGAAGGTTTTGAAAAAATAGTCCAAAGTTACAATGAGCATTATGAATGATGAATTGAGCTATAACATCATGAAATAGGGGGCATCGTAGGGGAAAATACGGAGCATCATGAAATAGTGATGACATGGCATGGAAGCTTCTAGAATTAGTGGAAACTCCTATAAATTGACCTCTACCCCCTTATGAAAATTAGGGATACTTAATAAAGATCTTATGGATCCAAAATCATGATGTTGGTTTGTGAAGGTGGTTCGTGAAGGTGGTTCATGTGAAGGAGTTTGCAAAGGATATAAAATCCAACCAAATATTTTGAGTATCACAAAATTTGTGAAGTTCCTAAAGGCTATAAAAATCCGACCTAAAGTGTGGTTCGTTGCAAAGGATATTAGGGATTCATTAAAGGAGTGTGCTTCATGAAGGCTAGTTGAGATTCATGATATAGGAGCTCACGAAGGTAGTGAGCATCACAAAATGTTTTTAAAATTGATTTCCCAATCGATTTTGGTGAAGTGGTAATCATCAATTAGATGAAAGTAAAACTTCAAAAGAGAAACCATATACAGTTGTGGATTTATTCATTATTGATAATGAAGGGACCTACATGTCGATAAAATATGAGTGGATATATTCCAAGAGAATTGAGAAAATGGATAAAAAGACGGTGATCCGTTCCACTAGTAGTAATCTAGAGAAAAAGACATATGTAGTGACCGTTAGGAATGTAGTGTGTATACCCTAAATCTTGTATAGTTAATGAGTCTAAGATTAGAATTGATCTAGCATGAACATTTAAACTTTATAGTGATATTTATAGTATTTTGTACATTGTCACATCACCATTGTATATTCCTTGGATGTATCCTTATATGGGTGAACTAAGTGAAATTATTGCATCTTTTCCATGATTTTATTTCTATTCATAAATTGAAATGGGAAGGAGAGGGAAGTGTGTTTTTTTAACAATGAAACAATATCTAAAGGTGTATATTTTTAATCCATAATACCCTAATTCAACCCTTCATCCCAAAAGATACATATACAGTGAAAAATGAGCAGATGCAGATGCAAATTCCTGCTTGAAAATTCAGTGAAAAGTAAGAAGTAAATCAAAAAAATACAGTAAAAAATGAGCAGATGAAAATTCTTGCATGCAAATATGAACCCACCAGCCAAATATGTTGGAAGATGGATAAAACACCTAGAATATTCCAGAAATAAATTTTGGGTAAACTCGATCCTCTACTCCAACATAGGAGAACCACTGGTACCCACTAGCAGAACATGGAGTATTTGAGTAGGCACATATTCCTTCATTGATATCAGAAAGGGAATATGTACTAGTTCTGGCCAAGACATCTCTCAACACATCCTATAAATGATGTAGTATCATTCATTAATTCCTAACCATATCCTCCAAACATGTATAGATGTAATCGCGTTCATATCAATAGCAACAAGTTGGGCCCACAAACCCCATATCCCTAAGTGGGATGACTCACCCACAAATAGGATGGTCACTCCGCAGCAATCATGAATCCTTGATTTATTCTAGGTGGGTATTCAGTCATATTCCATGATAAAAGGACAACCAGATTATGAATAAATAATTGTTTCAACTGGGGGACATCGTTCCACCATATTGGCCTCTCCAGGGTAGGAATATATCCCTTCCAAAATAAAAGATTTCTATCAGTATATCCTAGTGACATCATAGTAACCACTCAAATAATAACTTTATTATGAAGTTCATTACCAATAGAAGGCATCCCTAGATTCCCACAAGAGAGCACCCACAAATCAAATGAAACAAAGAAAACTGGAAAATGAAGAGAACATTTTTGACCCTACTCTGCTGGAAGCGGGAGTTCTTGATGCCATCAAACATTTATTAATATAGGCTTAGGATCCTATTGGCCCAATAACAAATAACAAAAGTGGTAGTAGAAGTTGAAAAGGTACTCCCTGCAACATTATTACCAATAGCTCTGAAGGTCCTCATCAAATCACCCATGGGGGCTTACTCAGTGGGAAAGAAATGATCGATCATGAGAACCTATCTCCTAATAAGTTTCATAGAATCCCTCTGCATTATAAGAAGATCACATAGAAATAAGGCCCTCTTCCTTCTATGATCTCCCCTAATGGTCCTCTCTAGGGTATACACTGCAGAAATTCTCCTTGTAGTCAGACAGAAAGATATGATGGTAGTCCTCACCATGAAGGTAGTCACTAAAAATGTCTACCCTATAATGAAATAAAGATTCAAGACGTTTCTCCCCTTTTCGTAGTCCATCCTGAATGTCATCCCCATGATGCACACAATGGATATTCTCCCTTTTAACATACACATAGCTGCAATGGTGTCCTTCTTCATGATATAAGTCACTGCAAAGGTCCACCCCACAAAGAGATAAAGTAGCAAGAATGTCCTTCCCATGTTTTAGTCCATCCTGTAGTTCCTCCACAAGATTCACACCATGATAGTAGCCCTCACTATCATAGCACTAGCTGTGAAGGTCCTCCCCATATTCAAATTTCACATTAGAAAGAAGGTCCTTCCCTTTCTGATTCAAGCATAAAGAATCCATCATATTCTTAGGCTCTTTGAAGGATATAGTCAGAAATGTTGGGTAACCGTGAAATGACAATAGATACCCTTTATAAACCTGAAGATGTTCTAGGACCATGCTCATCATTAGAGAAACCCCTGTACCATTCACATAACTACAATATCTCTACAAGCCCCACTGCTTGTGATGAAACTAACATGGAGTTTCCAAATTGGTCCAATCAAGTAGAGGGATCTCCAAGGAAAGATGAAATGGATATGTTGCTCACGAGAAGGAAATTGTTTAAGGAAGACATACCAGTGAAGTTTTTCCCACTGCACATCTCATTTTGACATAAAAATGGTGTTTTCATAGGAATTCATACATAACATATGTCTCAATATCTAGAAAATAATACTCCATTTGAAAAAAAATATTAACCAATAATGGGTATGGAGACCATGAAAAATCATTGGAGGATCACCAATATCAAATTGGTCTGGAATCCCTCCTTTCTGTGTGGCATCAATGATCAGTTAGGCGGTAGAAAGATCTTGAACTCACTTGCCTCAAAATGCTGTATAATTTGTGTCACCTAATTAGTGATGCCCAGTCTGGTGTTCTTATCCAGGGATGGGAAGAACATGGAGTGCTACACTTCACCCCACAACCCATCCAATATAACCCATCGGAAATGGAAACTTTCAATGTCATTATCATGAGACAGACACAAAAAAAAATTCAGTTCTAGAAGGGTTGTATCCTCGACATGAACTAGTCTCGAGTAACACTCAAATATGTTAGGCCAAGTGAGAGAGATTCACTGAAAGACTCTTGAATTAGAAAATCGAGAACATTTAATAGGCCTCTCACTTATGGGAGGCCAACCAAGAATAATTTTTAATGTCCTCAGAATCAAATAAATCATGTGCAGGCCTCACACCATATCAAGATCACACCTGAATGAGAATGCATGAGATCGATAAAGTGGAAAAAACAGTATAAATTGACTCAATACAGGATGATCCCCAACCTATAGGGATGGGGGAATTTTTAACACAAAATGACCTCATAAGACCAACCAATCCAGGTTGATGCATCACAAAAAAGGAATGTGATCAACCCCACCCCACAGGGCTGGGGAAATTTTTTCCTCAATCATCCACACATCATACATAGGTCTTTTGCAACCTAGTGAGGATGATATGAAAAGAGTTCACCTTGTCTATCCCATCCCATGACTGTGTTCTCCCACAAGTGAGGCATACAAAAAGATCACATCATGGTTCCCTCCAAGTTACTCTTCACCAAGAAACACAAAGAGAGTTTTAGAATGGGAGTAGAATATCCAACACCTTCAATGAATTAAGAATCGGTGAACATAATTGATATTATTACCACTAAACATATTGAGGAGGATAAAAATGTAGAAGACTCAGGATAGGGTGATTCTTCCTAGAATCAGATCCACGCCAAACCTGATGGTATGCATACTCGAAACCAGAGTATCACTTTAAACATGGCAGATACAACAAAAAATCCTTTATTAACACCTTTATGAATCACCAAAAAGAAGAATCATAAGACTAAGGTCATATAAAACCCACCCCTTCCTCCCAACTAGAATGTGTCACTTATGCGTGAGGAGAGATTCATCCAACAAGAGGAATAAATGAATGTGATAAGACGAATCAATGTCAAGATACTCCAGGAAAGTTGTCCAATGGAATATGATCCTAAATTCTGTTTTAAAAACCTCATCATGAACTCCTAGAAGGTGAGCCTTATCCAAAAAGGTTCATCTCGATGAATGAAGCGAGACTAGGAGGTCCATCTTACACAACACCCAGACCGTCAGTCTACCTGAAACCAATCCTCAAGGGATATCAAGATTTCCTCACATTGAGGAAACAACCCAAACAGGATCAAATAAATCAACTAAGGGTTCCCCCATCTGGACATCCCACTCAAGTACCAATAGTTCTGACACTACCAAATCCCCCCCACCCCACAACACCAGCCCATGCTCAAGTCTAGCAATACACACATCAAGGATCATGAACACCGTCAAGGAATTGGCCACTTGATTGGATGTCATGGAAGGACAATGCATGGTGATTCAACAAGAATGTAAACCATACGCCAACTAGGTGAGTAAATTTCTATCATCACAAAAATTTGCGAGCCCCATATTCTCTATATTCAATTGTTTAGGGGACCCAAAATAGCATCAGTTGCATTACACATCCTACTGTGATCCTATGATGGGGACCCCAGAGAAACGAGATTTAGTGAAACATAGATGATTCATGTAGACTTTTCAATGATTATCCTTTTATAGTACACCATCCTACAATCTTAGTTGATAACGAATTGGGAAGCTCACCAGTGGGAGATTCTATTTCAGTTCAGTTAAACACTACCAAAATAAAGAATCATCAACCTCATGAACTAAAAATAGTGGGAGAATGAAAGAATCTAAAACATCATTCCTAGGTGAGAATAGATGTCATACTTCATGAATTTGTCACTCCCTCAAAATGAAATTCTTGTTATATGCATCAATAATCTCTATGATGAGTTGCGAACACTGCTCATCCTGATGAAATACACAAGTGGATTCCAATATTTCTCTTCCATTTCCCAGAGAATCAAGGATTCCTTATAGTGGACTAAGATCAAGTCCCAGACAGCCCCATTGGCCCCTTGAAAGAGGTTCATAAGAGTTGAAATATATATTTGTTACACTAAAACCATCCCCAACACCTGATCCATCTCCCAGGCCCATATTGAATCATGGTGGTCCCCATATATGTCAACAGAAACCCACGCACCGACAAGAAAAGCGAGGGGGAAAGTGAAATCTATTTGAGGAACAACGGAATAAAGTCTACTTGTTCTAATATGACCAAATTCCTGGATACTTCATATCCTCCCTAAAGTCCAACTTTCTTTACCTGCCCAAACCAAAAAAGGGATAAGGAAGCGGGTCTTGAAGACCAGATAGAATATTGTCCATTCCAATGGATATTGGGAAACAACATCCATGAGTGCTTTGTCTTCAATGACCTTCTTTTGATAATGATTGATTTTGTGAAAATAAAATAGGTACCACCACAAGTGCAAGTGGTTTGAATATCCACAACTTCCCCTGATGATGGAAATGAGTGGAAAAACGTTTTCAGCATGAGATCACAAAAGTGTGATGGTTGAATGACTTGGCATATGATCAACCAAACTCATGGAATTCTCTAGGAATAGTGTAATCAACCAATTTTTCTTCCATTTTATCCTCTAAAACACAAACAACTTCCTTGGCACCACCATCCTCCAGTAATCAACCATCTGGACGACATGTCAGATAATAAAAGAAAAAGGCAACTGTATGAAGAGGGCCTTAAATCAAGGCTAGAATTATCCTTGACCCTCTCAAATGCCATTCCATATAATTTGAAAGCATGAGAACTACCCAATCAAATGGTACCACCAAAATAAAATGATGACCGAGTAGAGTCATTTTTAGAAGAGGAGTTCATATTTGTATATGTTAATGTAAGCCACTTAATTTAAACCTCCTCAAACGATTAGTATGGCAATAAACATGAGTACCCCACGCTCGACTGGGGAATAGTATGAAGGGGACATAGAAGTTATGTATATCAAATAAGGCACAGTTGTGGTAGAATCCAGGCCTATAGTCACACCCTCACTCAAATAGCCATTGTTGCAACAAATTGGGGAATATCACTCTTGTGGACCCAACAGAAATAGGAAAATTCTCCTGTTCCAACAAGAAATCCCCATGTTTCAATAATATTGTAATATCCATCAGAATAATAATTGGTGTCAAATTTCTCTCAGCATGTGGGAATACATGCCAATCCCAACCGACAATGGAGTGAATCTCCTCTTAATCCAATACCCATGGCTAAACCATCGTCATAAATTGATAAAGATCCTAAAGCACCTATAAAAGACGATTCCCATGCTGGGAAGAAACATCCTTTAGATCAAAATTATGATTTCATGAAGAAACATGCCTCAGTATCAATCAAAAATTAAATCCTGGATGCTCTATGTTTATCTAGCGATCATAGAGAAGCACTCACACATGCTCTTCTAATCCCGCATGATTTTGAAGCTAAAGTGGTTGCTATCGAATTCTATCAAATAGAGACTGGTCCTACAGAATGTAATGCAGTGATTTCCTTCACAAATCAAGATGAAGATTACACCATCCACGGACACATCAGGCACTTGTACTTTTTCGGTAATGTAAATAGTGTTGATTTCCTAAATTTCTTCATTGAAAATGGATCTAGAGTTAATCTCATACCACTGCGAACACTTTACCATTTGGGCTAAAATGAGGAAAATATAACACCACCCTCTATAAATCTATAAGTATATGATAAAACTGAGTAGAATCTATTGGAACAATTCAAGCATAAGACCCAGTTCAGAGATCTCATCACCAACTTAGACATTCTATTCATACAACAGAACACAGCCCTCAATGTCCTACTAGGAATGAAATGGATGCACCAACATACAACAGTCACTTCATCTTACCATTTGTGTTTCAAGTATTGCATCAATTGAGAAATTGGTACATTATAGGGCGATAAATCGCCTTTTGAATCCCCCAAATTGAATTACATCGATGCATGATTCTACCCAGTGAAAGGGAATCAACCTATGGTTAATGGTATTGACTGGGTAACGTCACCTATTGGTCTAGAAATGATCCTAGTGGGTCCCCTCAAGCATCTCGATGAAGAATATGTATTGTCCATTAATCAAGTCGGGTGTAGGTGTCTGAGTTCAATGGAATGTCCAATTGTGTTCATTACTTCAATTATGGACTCTAAGTCTAGTATAATTGATGAATGTGATAAAACCCATATAAAGATGAATTATCAAATGAAAATTCCCTCTATCATTCATCAAAGATCCAAAAAATCCCTAACTCACCCACTATGTAAGAAGTGGAGTAATGCACTCTTAAATCCCTCACAACATCCTCTTCAGAGCACCCTATGCAATCATTCGGTTAAAAAGAAGTCACCTCATTCCCTGAAGGTCATGTTCTCAACTCTCCTCCTAAATCGGTAGATCTCATCTAAAGGATTTTTTCCTTCTAGAAGATGAAGAAGATGATGAAGAGGATGAGGAAGTAAAAGAGGATATTAGTGATTCCAATTCAGAATTTGAGGATGGAATCTCAACCACTATTGAAAAACTCGTAGAAATAAATATAGGAATGAATGAATATCCACATCCCACAATGATCAGTGTGGTCATGCCTATTGAATAGAAAGAGGTATACACTTCCTTACTAAATAACCATCGATAAGTCTTTGCCTATAAGTACACAGAAATTCCAGGACTCGATCATCAAGTGGCCACTCACCACATGGGCCTTCCATAGGATCATTGGGGTTACAATCAAGCATCTGGAAGAACTCACCCAATGAATGCTTCTAAAATAGTGGCTGAAGTTAAAAAGATATTCAGATACATCTTCATTTGGAAGGTCAAATACCCCATCTAGTTAGACAATATGGTCCTGATTAAATAGAATAATGGAAAATTTAGCGTGTCCATCGATTACTAAGATCTCAATCAATACTGTTCGAAAAAATATTCCCAGTACCAATCCCATAATTGATGATTGATGCCAACACTAGATAGCAGTCCCTCTTTTTCATTGATGGCTACTCAGGATACAACTTTATATGAATGGATCATTAAGATGAAGTGGACATTTCCTTTAGGGCCCCAAAAGATTTTTTATTATAGGGTAATTCCTTTATTCCTGAAAAATGTCGATACCATGTATCAACGAGCCATGTATCGCATCTTCAATCCCTTCCTAGTAATGTTTACGAATGCTATCTTGATGACCTAGTGGTTAAATAAAGAAAACATTTACAGAACCTAAAATATATTGAAATAGTATTCAATATGTTTTGAAATCATTGCTTGAAAATTAACCCCTTGAAGTGTGATTTTTGTGTTACCTCAGGAAAATTCCTCAACTTCATTTTTACGTCATCGTTACATCGATGTCGTCCATAACATAACAAAGGTCATCCTTGAAATATTTCCACCTCATAACCTCACTGTGTTAAGGGGACTAAAAGTAAAATTGTCCTACATCTAGAACTATATAGTCCACCTTATTAGAAAATGATTAACCTTCACTATATTAATGAATAAAGGGGTAGCATATCAATGGACTGATGATTGTTAGGAACTGTCCAACAATCTCAAGAAATATATCTTACATTCATCAGTTCTAATGATTCCTGTTAAAAGAATACCACTCATACAATACCTGAACACCCTAGAGAGATCCCTAGGTACCTTATTCACACAAAAAATTGGCGTTGGTAGGGAAAACAACATCTAATATATCATTCATACAATGATCGATACAGAGACTCGATATTAAAATATTGAAAAGAGCTATTTGGCACTGATATTTTCTATCCAGAAGTTGAGACACTACCTGCATCATCCTGGGGTCCACATGGTCTCTCATAATAACCCAATCAGGTACATTCTCAATTGTCTAATGTTAAATGGAAATATGTTGTGGTGGGAGGTCATTCTATATCAGTTCAATATCATGTTCATGCCTCAAAACAAAATTAACGTCCAGGTACATGTTGACTCCCTACAAGATCACCCCTCAAAAAAATTACATCACCAAAAGTTGAACTACCTGATGAATATGTTCTCTCTATAATGAAAGATCCCCAATCATGGGAGATTCAATTTTTTTGTGTATCCAGAATCCTAGTAGGGAAAATAATGGAGGACCCCATGATCAGTAATGTGGGGTGGGGAATTGTGCTCATTTCTTCAGAAAAAGAAATATTTCCTTACTCCTTCCTATTTTTGGAGGGGTGCACCAACATTGAATAATAATACTAGGCTCTCATTCTCGAGTTAGAGATCACACTTCAAGCACAAGTAAAACACATGTAGATAAATTTTGATTAAGAAATAGTCATCAAGTAAGTCAATAGAGACTACGCTATCAAGAAGGAAGAGCTAATACCTTTGTATGATTATGTATGAGGATTGATTGCAACATTCCCTTCAAATCTGGTATTATCCTATGTCCCATGGCCCCAAAATGCTCGAGTTGATGCATTAGAAAATGTAGCCATAGCTCTAGTTTAACTAGATCGGGATGAAATGATAATCAACACCACACAATGTCGGATTGTCTCATCAATCGTTGAAAGTATCACAGAAGAAATAAATGAAGTCAATACCTTCTCTAAATAGTATGGAAATACCACTAGATAGATTGATCCCAATATGAACTATCTCTAAAATGGAGAACACCCCCCATTCAGAGCCAGGAAGGAGCATATCCGAATAAGATAAATTAATATTGTTATATATGAGGGACCAAATCTGCAAAAGGTCATCATCATGTGGGCTCCTAATGTGGTCCTTCTCAGGTTTATTGATGCAGATGAGACCTTCTCATCATGAATGAAGTACATACTAATGATTTTAGTGCACTCTAATCAGGATCCAAGAATTTCCACTAAATTTGAAGGCATCAGTACTACTAGACCACTATAACATAGGATTGAACTGGCTTCCCCATAAAGTGTCATTTCTGTCAGCTGTATGCAAATTCCATTCACAATACCCCAGAGTTAATTCACACATCTATGTACTAATGTACATTTCCTATATGGGTAATGGATGTTGTGAGACCATACCCACCCACTAAGGCTAGGTAAGACAAGTTCATTCTCACAACAACTGAATTCTTTTCTAAATGGACAGAATCTATACCCCTCAAAGTGGTCAGGGTGAGTAATATCATCAGCCGTGTAAAGGATAGCATTATTACCATATTTTATGTTACTCACACCATATTGATAGATAATGGCACCAAATTTTATTCAATTTAGTTGGAGAAATTATATTAAGATTATGGTAATAAGACCAAATGTTCTTCCCACTATCATATAGTGGATAACAGACAGATAGAGGCCTTCAACAGGACCCTATCCATTATAATCAAAATTATGGTATACAAGGATAAGAATTTATGGCTATAAAAGCTCCACCATGATTTTTGGGATTAAAGAATGACCACTCGAACTGCTACTCAAGAAAACCCATATTCATTGTTATATAGGGTGGAAGAAGTTTTCCCAATTGAAGTTCAATTTCCCTCATTCCAAATTTCCATTTATGATCAATTATACATAGATGAGAAATCTCAGAAGTGACTGGAGGAATTAAATAACCTCAATGAAAATAGATTGCACACCCTACACCATTTATAAATTTACCAAAACCGAATTTCATGGTCCTTTAACAAAAATTTATGACACTAATCCTTCCTCAAAGGAGAAATGGTATTTGTCCTCAGGACTCTGATAATACCCAAAAATAAACCTACAATGCTAGAACCAAAATGGGAAGAACCATATGTGATACAAAAGGTTTACTGTAATGGATTTAATTCAATAATTAAAATGAATTTCCAGGTTAGCACAATGCCTACCAATGCAAGGTTCCTAAAAATATATTTCATGCAGCCAAAGGAAAACTCATCCCGAAGACATTATGTTAAACTGTACCAATTCAACCTGATAACAAGACAATAAAATGATTGACACCACTCATCTTATCAATATGATGTTAATTTTTTTTGGAGTTCATCTTAATTTCAAGATGGCAAACTCTATGAAAAAGGTCCTTGTTGTATGACATTAAACTGCATAGCATTTCTTGTTTTAACCGCATGGCGTTAAACTGAAAGGTCCATTTAGAACTAGATATGGTTTGATTCTCATTTCAGTGAGATACATAGAAATGCCTAAAATCTAAATTTTAGGCCCAGCCACCACCATCAGAAAAAGTACAATGTCATCTCTCTCTGTGTACGTACTAGACCAACGCAGGGAAGTTTCATCCAAGAACTATATGTGGTTTGATTCCAGTGAAAATGGGTTACGTAGTGATGCCTAGATCCTTATATCTAGGTTCAACCACCCTAAAAAAGAGAAAAGTTAATAATTCCCATTTCTAGCATATGTTCCATACCTGCATTGAGAAACCCCCATGTCCTACATGTGGTTTGACTCTCATTCTTATGAGATATGCAGTGACACCCAAGTATCCATCTTTGTCCCAACCACAACATTTCCACATTAACATCGGTCCACTTTCATCCTTACTGTATGACATTAAACTGAGCAGGGGTTTCCAAAATAGTGTGTGTCTTGGTTCCTACCCTTGTAGAATATGTTGCGACACCCATACCCCATGTCATGGGACTAGTCGTGAACAATGGGAAAATTTCCTTCTCTACGTAGGGCTCAAACCTACATGGAAAATCCTCATTAAAACGAACTGGAATATAATGACCCCTCCTTGCATATGAAACATACCTATACAAGAGACTCCCCCAAAAACTATGTATGGATTGATTCATTCCCTTACTATATATGTAGCAATGCTAGGTTGACACATCCTAGCCCAGCCACCCCCAAAGGAATAAAATTATCCCCTATGTATATGATCTATGTCAATATAGGGAATTCAAAATTAGGTCCTATCTATAGGACGTCCTTAGAAAAGGGGAGGATACCAAAAAATGTCACCCCTTATACATTAATTAGATCTATACAGAGAAAAAAATAAACTTTTAAGAACTGTGTGAGTATTGATTCCTATACATACAAGATACATTGGGACACCATGATTTTTATATCCACATTCAGTGACCATGAAATCAAAAAATCCCCTTCTTGGAGTATAGACCATACCTACACTGGGATACCTTTAATAACTATGTGTTTTTTGATTCTCATTCCTATGGGATATGCAGTATGGCCTAAACCATCACCCTTAGGCCCAACCGAAATACGTCCACTTTCATGATGATTTTCCTATGTCCTCAATGTATGATGTTAAATAGCATGGTATCTCAAGAAATATGTACTTATTGATTCCTTCCCTCATAATATATGTAGTAACACCCTGATATTTCATCTTGGTCTTGCCACCAAAATGGAAATATGATCCCTCCTCGGAATACACTCAAATTAAATACAGGGGGCTCCTAAAATTGTCCCTAACTGAAGGTCTATTTTAGATATAAATGTCCCTCTATATGAATATAGACCCAACCTATGTGAGTGACCATCCAGTCAAGAAATAAGTATGGATTGATTTCATCCCTTGCAGGATATGTATTGATTCTTGGGTAAGCACATCTCAAGTCTATCCCCATCATGAAAGAAACATAAATTTAATGTCCCGTTCCTTGTGTGTAGTTCATACCTATGAAAGAGAATTTAGAACTACTCATGGCTTGATTCTTGTACTTATGAGATACATAGTGAAACCTAAGTCTCCATCATTGGTCCCAACTAAAACAACCCCACATTTTCATGATGATTTTCCTTCGCCCTCACCGTTTGACATTAAACTGTATGGGATTCCCAAAACTACATGTGGCTTGATTCCCATACTTATAAGATAAAAAGTGATGAAAAGACTTATTCCTTACTACTATACACAAAAAAATGGTAAAATTTCCCATGCTTTCTACACACATAAAGAAATTAAGAGGCCCATGCATGTAAGCCAGATCATTGTAGGAGGGTCCCTACATCATTTCCAATTTTGGTTTTATTAGTTTTTATGTATATTTCGATATATCCTTTACATGAACTAGAATCAAAGCCCTAGGAATATTGGATTCTCATAACCTCCATGGCCATCGAAAATGGGCACATAGTGTCCAAAGGACACCTATGCATGTCTATTCACATAATTCCCTGATGGCACTGCATACGTCACCCACAAAAAAATCCTATCAACCAGAGACAAGTTCTCTCTAAAGAGAGGATTTTCATACCTCTGTACTCCATAATAGATCTCATACCCCATATCATTCCTCCTAATCCAAGGGTCCCCAGGATCACAGATTACGTATGTCATCCCGTTCATGCTCAGAGCATACCAGAATAGCCTGGCCCAATTTTTAATCAAGTTACTCATGATTTCCATGGAAATAAGTCCCCACAACATGACATTAATATGTTCTTCCCTCATCCAAAATACACAACATTAAACATAATGGATGACATCTTAATCACATGACATTAAACTGCACGATATCAAAAACCAAGGGTGGTTTGACTATATAGCAATGCTGGGAGCCCTCATGTCCTGGTTTAGCCATACCAAAACAAAAAAAAATACCCCCTCTATGTATAGGTAGGACTTATGCAGAGAGCGTTGGCCTCAACATTTATGCATGGATTGACTCCAGTCCTCCTAGGATGCATGTAGACACCTGGACAAAATTTTTCAGGAATATCCATAATCCATGAAGGTTCCCACTAATAATTTATATGAGAAAGTCCTATATAGGAAAGTTTATACACGATAAAGAGTGTTGTCCATTTTACCCTCGTACCTAAAATAAACCCACAAAGTGGAGTCCAGTGTAAGATTTTCCCCACTGGTATGATCTTAATCAATAAAATACCCACTTCTATGCCTGATCCAGATCTACATGGGAGTGTGGGATGTAAGTCCTTACTGCAAGATGTTAAACAGCACAGCCAACATTCCATCCTCATGTATGGGTCAACCCTATGTAAAATACACATCCCTCACTAGAGTAGGGAACAATTCCCTATCATTTTCACTAGGAAATCATGAATTATAATACCCCATTCATGTTAAGGAACCACCCTTTCATAGATCAAACTCTGTGCACAAAAAGTTATGAATCCTCATATCCTCCCACGACCATCGGAAATGGACAGTAAGTGTCCTGAGGAAACCTCTTCATGATAATGCCGACAATGCCTCATCAGCTCTACATACATTTACCACAAAAAATTCTTGTCAACCAGAGACAAGTTCTTCCTTGGGAGAGGATTTTCCTACCTATATACAACATAATATCTCTTATTCCCCATATAATACCTTGGATTCAGAAACCCTCAGGTTACAGGTTACATTTGTTCTTTCCTTGTTCATGAGCATGGTATAACCTTTCATGTCAGAGTAATGTGAAAAGAGTGCATCATTTCCCCCTTGTTTGTTCAAAACAAAGTGGTAAACCCCGAAAGGTCCTAGATGCATGATGCTAAACTGAACCATGCTTCAACAAATCTTCACACAATCCAAATTTGTTTGGGAGTTATATCAAATTAATGACTCAAATCGACATGAATACCTTCATAATTTTTAGACACCACCCCTCAACTATCCACCTTTTTATGGCCTCCCAAAATCCCATGAAATCATCATGGACATCGGAAATGGACGGTCAGTGTCTTGAGAACACTTCTACTGGAATATTCACACAATAACCTGGTGGCTCTACATACATTACCCATAAAAAAGGCATGTCATATATAAAAAAATTCATCTTTAGGAGAGGCTTTTCCTACCACTATACATCCTAATGGCTTACATGACACATATCAAATTTCACACCCAAAAATCATGAAACAAGGTTCAATAAAAATCTTGTGTTCACTTCTGAAACGTATTCCTGTATTCTATGCTAATATGTCTAATGAAGGCCTTCACAATGTGAAATTTCCGGTCCAAGCTATTTGACCTAAACCATTAGTAATGATAGCTGGTCATACAAGACTTTAAAATACCCATGGAATGATATGTGAAACTCAGTTGTTGACAACCTACAATGGGATCCCTGGGAAAAATTAGAGTTCCACCTCGCTAGACCTACACATTGTAGGGTCTATAAAAAATATTGAGAAATAAAAAAAGAGACACAAATCATTTTTGGTTGAAAACTCACAAAATGATCCCTAGGAAAAAGATAAGTTATACCCACTAAGCTTGCATCATAATTGTCTTAGGAAAAAATTAGTGTTATTATAATAAAATCCCATAAATCATGTATGGATGTTCATGTGAGCCTAGAAATACTCATGTTATGCTCCTTGGGTCTTTAGCTCAGTCAAAAATTAGAGCATTCTTCGATTATTATAATTTAATTACCCCAGATCGTGATTCAAATTAACATATAGTGAATATTATCATATGAGGAAAAGGCAAAGGAAAAGCAATGAAGGGAAAAAAACTTTTCTTTCATTTCATAAAAATGGAGGGACATCCACAACTTGAAGCCACTCTTAATTGATGCATCAGTTACAAGGGTAACTCAAAGAATCTACATATTTGTATTAAAACTTGGTTGTCATCCTTTATAGGTCAGTGATGTTCCAATAGGGATTCAGTCATTCCATCTTCATTGGCCCACAACTCTTCTACCTTCTCAGTCTCATAAAGTATTGAATTTACCTCCTTCCCTAACCGGTGATTTCCCTCATTGACCACCACTGCAATGATTGTATTTTCATTCTTTAGATGGGACAAATATTGGTTCTGCCTCTCCATTTCTTAACAATTTTTCCCTAATAAGCCCTCTACTTTGTCAGTTCACCCTGTCACTTTGCAGCCACCGCAATATGGCCCATAGCCTCATCAAGAATAATTTTTATAACTATGATGAGATGAACTATGGATTTGGCCGAAGAAATGCGATAATGGAGCTTTTTATCCTTTCTATTATAAAAATCAACAGATTTCTTATGTCTTAAATTCCATGATAATTGAACCCTCCAAACCATAAGACTGAAAACAAATGATGTAATCTAGACAGCTTCACCAGCATGTATGTACGAAGTGTTTGAGAAATCAACCACCAAATGTTTTCAATGATTTTTTGTGGCTAGGATGAAGTTTGTATAGGCTCTCTTAGTCAGCGTCAGAATCATTCCCATGGGGAAAAACATATTCAAGAATAATTTTTACCATAGAAGGCCTTGACCCAGCAGCCTCAGTATTACTCGAACCCTTGATAGCTTCACTATTGGTAGTATCAGTAAGAGTCAGGTTTAGGGTATCACCTACAGTTGAAAGTGCTTGGGGTTGTGATCTTTAAATCAAGAGTATACCTAGTGATAACTTTAAATCTTGAAGATAAAAATATATAGAGACTAGTTGGGAGGGTGGAAAATTAACCTCCACCTATTAAGGCATCAATGCCTTCAACCTCCATGGTGGCATCACCACATCAAAAAAATTGTACTACTTCTTCAATATGTAATTGAGTATTTGGGTATTCTAAAGGTGCTTGTGGCTCAGGTAAATTCTCAATCGGGTCGACATCCAATAGAAGATTGTTTATAGAAATTATTCCCATATGGAAAACCAACTTGGAGAAAGGCATGGTGGCTAGTTCTAAATACCTCTTATTTTGGATCACTACATTCCCTATGGTTTCATCTCTAGTAAGAATAGGATTAGAATTATAAATTAAGGCATCAATGTCTGAGGACGCCCCCCCCCCCATAAGAGAAGGTTCAACTTGGTTTGGGATAATATATCTACCAAGACTATGAATCCCCCCATATTCTCCAATGGTTGGGGATCCCCACCCAGCTCAGATGATACCATTATAATTGTATTATCCCTCTCTATAAAGGCAAGGTTATCACACTCAATAAAAATATCTGAAGACCCCCCCACCATTGGGGAAGAGGTCATCTGATATGGAATAATTTCTCTCTATAGACTAGGAAAGATCTCAACATCCTCGGTCGACCCGGTTTCTCTTACATGTTTAGTCATTGCCATCAGTAGTATTTCATGTACTACTGAAGTTGTTCGAGTTGTATATTTCTGAGTGATAGCTGATTGGTTACTTATTGGTTATACATCAATATATATTCATGATAATCAGTCAATAAGTGGAATCACATAGTATGAAAACTAAAAAACGATATGGTGGTTACATGTAATCCTTGGGTTTATGATTTTCGATAGAAGAAATTCCTGACGACGTCTTGTGGTACACCACAGGTATGGATCTCTAGAAGGAGGATCAAGTTGAATTGGAGGGGAAATGACTGGTAGGATCTTTAAGGACTTCCTTCATAAACTCAGTACCTCTAGGAGATCCCTCTACAGCAACCCCCAAGTCTGAGGGAGAATGTTTCCTAGTAACAATACCCATAGGAGTGTACACCAGAGAATGTAATGTCTCTCAAGTCTATGTACTCTCCTATAATATTATGGAATAAAATTTGGGGTCCTTAAAACAAAATAATTTAATGTTAATGTTATAAAATATAAATACCTCCCCCTCGATATTGGTCGAATATGAGATTTTCAACATCCATGATATTAGATTCGACCAATGAAGTTGGTCCATGGAGAAATGAAGATAGGTTTCTATCTCATTATATACACTGCTACCTCCTATGGATGATAATGAGTGGAAATAATGTGGAAAGAAATGGATTCTCTAAATCCTAGAAGATCAAAGGGTCCTTTTTATAGCAGCTCCCAGATACCTTTATTGGAAATATTTTCCCTTAACTCATCGCAAACCCTCCAATCCTATGGGAATGAATTGGTGATGGGAATTTATAATGTAATAGGATCTTTCCAGGGAAGGATTTCCTATTTTGTTAGCTGTAGTTGTTTTCCATGCACCTCTTGTGACCTAGTTCCCTCTGTGGTTGGACGTCTGTGAGGCTATTAATGTAGAAAACGAACTTTCCCTAATTTATTTATAGGAGGAAGATGTGTAGTATCGTCACCTTCCCAGGGTGACCATCATCTTCATTATCCTTATCAACCTCTAAAGTCATCATGGAAATTTTTTGATGAGTGAATTTATAATGATTTTATTGAGTGTGAACCAGGGTTTCAAAATCCTGAAGGTAACAATTTACCCTTTTAGGAACATCATCATAGGAATTGTTATCAGGAACTGACACGTAACCATGATCAGTAAGTGCAACATTCCTCTCTGAAAGAAACTACCCAAAGTCATGAGGGGACTAATCATGAAAGGATTTACTACCCCTTATTGAATCTCATTACCTTAAATCTATAGGAAAGGCAGTGTCAGTAGGGTTGATGTTTGGCGCTTGGCAACAACACTGATAGCCTAAGATTCCAAACCATAACCTTTTAAATCCTTCATCAGCGGTTCATAAATGAGATACTTTTGAGGATGTTTTCTAAGTCTACAAATATAGATGATCTTTTTTGTTCTTCCATTTAGTTCCATATGATTTAGGGGATGTGACGGTAGAAACAAACTTTTCCAGCAAACTATTTGGGTAGGATTTAATCCAGACATTGGCATAATTTTTTGTAAGAGTGGGTAAAAACCATCAAAATATGGAATATTGATCCTGAGTAGTGTTTACTCTTAGGTAAAAATTAGAAACAATTGTTGGTATATAATGAAATGTTTTTTGGTGCACACTATTGAGGGAAAGAGGATACAACATGTGGACACAATTAAATTGGAGACCAAATCTGCAAGGTTCATATCCCTCCCAGATAACTTCCCCATCAAAACTGGCAACCAGGACACCATCTCTTAAAGAAAAGAGATATTCCCATTTGAATAATTCTTCTAATTCATCATTCACCACAATATCAGTGGAGGGAGAGTAAGGATTATAGGTAATGAAAAGGTGGAAGTTGATTCGGACCATCTGTTACCATTCATTCCATTCATTTTGCTCGTCCTGCTTATCCTGCATGGCCCATTCCACCAGCATAACCCGACTAGTATGATGAAGATATGGATGAAGAAGAGTGTTTAGAATTATAAAAGTATTGATGGATGTGTATCCCCATATATGGGATCCTATCCCACCCTATTGGATTTAGAAAGGCCCTACCTGCTGATGAGGCGGCTTCCCGTCACTGATCCGACCCAACAGGTGATAGATATTTTCCACCATCAGAATGGCTCGATTAGTAAATTTTCTTGTGGCCAGCTAAGACACCATAATAATGGTGGTTTCATGGACCATGGGATAGGAATCAGGTACCTGTAGGAGCTAGTAAGTCGTAAATATGTATATGAAGGCCACCAATCAAAACAAATGATCAACATTAAGAAAATGTTTCCTTCCCAATTTCTGGAAATGACCCTCATCCAAGGCCAGCCAGTAGAAACGTTCCCACCTTCGGGTCTCCATAGTCAGGTATGAACAAGGCTTGCATGCATGAGGCCCTTGACTAAATTTCATAGTAAAGGTATTAATCTAATCAGTAAATGGGATATCTTTATTTAGAAATGGGTTGATGTCATTTGAAAAAGATTTTTCTTTTTTGATAAGATCCTTGTCTAGGGGAAGAGTCCTCTCTTCATAATCCTAAGCTAAAGTAGGTGGAAAGAACTCATCATACATATCCCTATCTATGGTAACTCCTAAAATCAATCGGATTTCCCAAATGCTAGTATAGACCTCCCCATTAACTAGATGAAAATTGTTTGTATTTGGGCTTCAGCAACTTAGAAGATACAAAATGAGAGCATGGGTTAGATGAGCATAGGTCTGGGATACCCAAATGGACTCATACATACCCATGTCTTGTAATTTAGTATGGAACTCCTCATAGCTCTAGAGAACCATGAATGTCCACCCCCAGTCCAAAACAAATTAACCCCCTGAAATGAAGGTACCGTTTTTAAGAAAAATCATGATGTTCATTTTCTATTTTCCTCCATATAATACTATGATAGAAATGGGCCTCTTCATCTATCCCTCATCGTGTGTCTTCTAATAACAGTTGGTGTAGTTCAATAACGATACATCCATGGTGAATTTCAGTTCAGAGCATCCCTTGGATGAAATAGGATTATGAGGGATAACAATGCAATCTAGTATCCAAGATTCAGGGTGAATGGCCTAATGTGGTTTCAGAATCACCGTATCAAATGGCATGCTAGATCTATAAATGGGAAGACTATCTGAAATTGGATACTTTTGATCCTCACTAAGGAGTCAAGATAAAGACTAGTGCAATGGGGATATTGTGATCGGACTATCGTGAGAATTTATCATATCTTTTCTCTTCACATCCGTAGCCGAAAGAGCAGTAGATGTGGTTGGTGCAGTATGTGAATGGTTATGATCCATCTCATTTCTTCATCATAACCCATTCAAGGGGAAGAGTCATCCTAAAAACGTGTCTAAGGAACAAATATTTGGAAAAGGGATAGAAATGTCTACTTGTTGAAGGCTCTATGTGTGAATGATCCATGAGAATCATCGTCTGTGAACCAACAGTTCACATAAATATCATGAGACGCTGGGCCATGAAGCATTGGACATGAACCATCAGTTTATAGAACAAGTTATCTAGACATTGATCCTTACTATATGGAATTAAAAACTCACCATTCAAATATTCAAGGTTTAGTACATAGATTCAATGGTTTGTTAATAGAAAAGAGTGGCCACAAAGGGTATTTGGTATTCAGAAGCAAGTGAGCGATAGTGATTTGCAGAGCGCTTTGTTCATTGAGAATCATGGTAGGGAAAAAATGAGTTGGGGCCCATTTATATAGGCATAGTCCCCCCCATGGGTATATTATCCTACCATAAGGTTACTCATATCAGGACAAATTTCTTCATCAGAATACCCTCTTCTTTATTCCAATCGGACCCCAATTTAATGGGGGAATTTTTTGGGTCCTGAAAACTTTTTAAATGGAATAGAAACATTCCCATAAATTTAGAAAAATAAATAAACTAAACAAAAGGAATAATTGCGGGAAAAATATTGAAATGACCAAAACTGAAAAAGGAAGAATAAAACCATGAATAGAAAAGTCCTTCGCGGATCGCCACTCCATATGTTGATCCAATTTCGAAGGTCTCCCATGAGCTGAATAGTATGTGTAAAGAAGATGGTGATGCCAACTCTATGAACACAGTCATTCCTAGAAAAGAGGTGGAGAATTTATCCACATGTATGATCTCCCCTAAGAAATCAATGAGTTTACACAAAGGGATAAATTGATGGTTCCCCGAAAATAAAACATTGTTGTTTGTGGAAATGTTGAAGAGAAAATCACCTCACACACGATATTTTTTCAAAGACTCAAATGATATGTGGGCAGGGTAACATAGATAGTGCCATGTGAATGAAACTAAGTTATTCGTAGGGATGAGGAAGATATTTCTTTCACCTCTAACCACAACCTCGTGGCCCCCAATGACCAAGTCATCCATAGGTCAGGTAGTGGTTGATGGATTATGAAAAAGGGGGATCATTGCCCGACCCCCAGGTTCCCCGATTCACTATAAATATAGCTCAAAGGAGTTGGAAGAGGATAACTCTTGGATGGAAGACACACGCATGGATACTTTGACACTGGTTTTTTAATGATTGATGAATCGACGATTGAAGGAGGAAACCAGACTCATTCGACAATTACATATAGGTAAAACCTTTCGATATAGCATTAAGAAGAAGAATATAACTTCAATTTGGTAATCTTTGAAGAAATCATCCCTCAGGGGCATACTCCCCAATTGGCGGTGAACTAATTCTTCCTTAGTATTGATGCATCTCATGTACTACCACGATATAAGGATGGAACCCAACCCCACATAGCAATTCATTGCATGGGTGAAATACTGCCCCATGTTCCAACTTCGTACATGAAAGACATTTGATACCACGTAGCATCATGCTACATGGATGGAACCTGGTCCCTTGTACCAAAAAGCTTTGCAGACTCCACCCATGTCATCTTACCACCACAGTACATGGATGACCTCTGACAACGCTTTCATGACACGTCAAATTGATTATATTTTTAAGGTTGATTTATAGTCTAGGGAAGACCCTAGGTCGTCTCTCAAGGAGGATTGGTGGGTTCAGATTGTGCGTTTTTAATAAGAAGTTCTAAAACATGGGTGGATTTAAAACAGTTTAAATAAAATGAATTGATTTAAATAGTTTAATAGTTGATAAAAAAGTGGTGTTTTAGAATTATGAGATAAAACGGTTAATTGTGAGTTCACTACACACTTTCAAGTTCATCATTATTAGAGATTAATTTATGGTTGGAGTAATTCTTTGGTTGAAATTAATTGGAATCCCAATTATTTCCTAAGTCATTATTTCATTTCTTAACGAACCAAACCATGACATAACAATCGTATTGTGAAGGTCTAGAACATATGCATGAAATAAGAGCTTCCAAAGAAGATTGAAATATCTATAAAGTGGGTAATAATATGATTATTGTGTTACCCAAATCGGAACAACACAAGTCACACACTCAAAACCTCACACCGATCGGTTAGAAATTAAGAGCATCTCATCCGCACTCATCAAAAGAAGCATTAAAATATGAATGAATGTAAGATAAATTGAAAGAAATGTTTTAACACCCAAATTACTCCAAAAAAATAGCTAATATATGCATTGGAACTCCCTTGACATATGTGTAGCTCCCTCATAATGAACGCCCACCGTTTAGCTCGACATCGGGTGGAAGAAGAAGCACGGATTGAACTCTTTATTCATTGTTGATCCCCCTATGAGGATAGTGGCCTATAGAACTTATTTGATGAGGAGAGGACTCCTCTAGGACTCCAAATTGGCAACACTTCACTCCTTGGACGAAGTTGCATATGGGGAGCCCAAGGTGCCATTTTATAGGAAAATTGGAAGGTGGTTTTAGGCACACAGATTTCATCAATCCCCTTGTACCACGCATTTTAGCCTTCATACAGCCTTATCTCGCTTGGGAGAAAATAGAAAAGTTGTATCCCTACCTCATGAATGTCTCCATAGAGAGTTTGGAAACATTTGGACAACTAAAGCTCAAGATATTATTAAAATACAGAACACAGCATTTGACTTGGTCCGAATTCGGTGGCTTGGACAGATCAGTTCGGATGGGCCCCATAGAAGCAGAATGATGATTGGGTTCCTTAATATTAATTGTATCCAATGAAATTATGGACATTGACAAAAAATTTCAGCGCATTTGGATGAACAGATTTCGTTTAATATGCAACACAGTGGACAGATGTCCATGGATCCATGCAATTTTGGCCCATTTTTCATCCACTTCATCAAGGGCCCTCTAAATCACCTCCACCAACATTGAAATAATAAAAACAAGTAACATTTCCAATTATAATGTTGATTAACATTAATTAAATGATTCAAACACAAATTAAAATTTATTATTATATTCAGAATATTCATTACAAAACTAGTTTAAAACACTGGTGTAAGGGTGGAATAAAATAGTGAATTGTGGTACGATCACACCCCCATAGCTAAACATTTTCACTCCTGGGAAAAGTCACATATCCCAATAAAATATTCCATATATAAATATTTCCAACATCATGATGATTTAGTATTTGAGGAAATTTTAATTCACCAAAGTAATGTGATCAATGCACGAACCGTGACAAGGATTTTTTCCCAGTGAAAATGGAAAAAAATGTCTCATAAATCATATCACCATTAAATTCAAAGAGATTTATGACTCCCACATGAGAAGGGAATTCAAAAGTCAACCATTACACTAAATCTCCATTTGTGTGTGTGAAAACCATTCCATGCTATTCTTTCCATTTTCTATCAAATAAATATATGTTATTTTAACATTATTCAGCTTTAAATGATTTTTCACCGAACCTGTCCAACATCCTTTGCAATCATATTTCAAAACCCACTCATTTAATCATTCTGAGAAGTCAAACCATAATCTCCTAACCTAGATATCCCCATATTTTGCACATTTCATCATTCCCCTCATTTATTTTTTTTATGTTTCATTCAGAAAAAATCTGATAATCATCTCTCAACCCTTGTTTGATCTCCTCACGACACTAATTGAAATAGTTATAACAAGATAAAAGGTTGAGGAGTGGTTTTATACCTACCCAATACACAACCAATTTTTTTGTTTTTGTTTTTTTAGGGCGTACAACAGTCAGACATTAGGTACACATGCATAGGTCAATCTGGTACAGTAATGAAATAGATCGGATAAGGAACGAACATTTGGAAAGATCATTTAAAGCTGAAAATAATAAACCAACATATATTTACCTTATATTAAGCATGAAATATTCACACTTTGTGGTTTGGTGCAAATATTTGTGGAGATATTAGTGACATAGTTTTCTCAAAAACTACTCACACAAGGAGAATCAATCATCTCAAAGGATTCACATAGATACGACCATTTATATCATTGACATAAAACCAATTCACTAAAACAAAATCACTCCCTGATGTTAAAATCATACAAAAAAAAATTTATCCTTCGTTATGGTATTTTTACTTTCCCTCCTTTATGGTCGCCGAATCATGGAACTTCGAAATTGTTGATGGGGAAAATGAAAATACCATAAAGAAGGAAAAAAGAGAACACAAAAGGAGAAAATGATGAAATTTCCAACTAACCCAGGAATGTATCCACCCCCCCCCCCCACACCTAGAGTATGCAGTGTCCTCACTGTAGTAAAAGAGAATGTGGGAAGTAAGGATAAAACCTAGTGGATTTCATTCATAGTTTGCTTCTTGAACTTGGAGTTCCTCCATCGGGGACTTGAGAATGGATTCATGGAAGTGCTTCAGCCGCTACCTATTGATAGTGAATGTTTTCTTGGTTTCGTCATTTTAAACCTGGACAACACCAAATGGAGAGATATTAGTAACAATGTATGTTCCAAACCAGTGGGAAATAAGCTTACCAGGATGAAATTTCAGCCTTGCATTGTAGAGGAGGACCTTCTGCCCAATTTGGAACTCTCGTTGAAGCATAAGGCGGTCGTGGGCAGCCTTGGTCCGCTCTTTATAAATCCGGGAGTTCTCATAAGAATCTCAATGCATTTCTTCCAGCTCTTATATCTATAAATTCCTTTTAGAACCTACACTAGAAAGGTTAGAATTGCATTTTTTAATGGCCCAGTAGGCCCGGAGCTCAATCTCAACTAGGATGTGACAACTCTTTCCAAAAAAAGCCTATAACGTGACATTCCAATGGGAGTTTTAAAATCTATACGGTAATCCCATAATGAATCATCGAGTTTGAGACTCCAATCTTTCCTATTGGGTTAGACCATTTTTTCATGAATTTGTTTTACCTCTCTATTTGACACCTCAGCTTGGCCATTAGTCTGTGGGTGATACGTAGTAGATACTCGATGACCGACCCCATACCAATGCAAAAGTGATCACATTGTTCGGTTGTAGAAATGAGAACACTGGTCACTGATGATGAACCTAGGTAATCCAATCCTACAAAAGATCTGAGTTCTCAAAAATTCTACAACTTTTTTGGAATCATCTGTCCTTGTGGCACGTGCCTCTACCCATTCTGATACATAATCAACGAACAAAAGAATGTACAAGTGGCCAAAAGAATTGGGAAATGACCCCATAAATTCAATTCCCCAAACATAAAAAATGTCATTAAAGAGAAAGGGTTGTTGTGGCATTTAATTCCTTGTAGAGACATTCCCAATTCATTGAAAATGAGGAAATGATTTACAAAATTCAAGGGAATCTCGAAAATGTGTTGGCCAAAAGAGACCAGAATCAAGAACTTTGCGAGCAGTCCATTGGGGACCATAGTGGCCCCCACAAGTAAGAGTGTGGCAGAATCTAAGGACAGACTGAAACTTGCTATCAGGAAACTCACTATCGGGAACACAACACCTAAGGACCTGATCGCTACACGTGCGCCAAAGGTAGGGGTCATCCCAAATGTACCAACAAGACTCATGTTTTAGACGACTAGCTTGGGTTTTGTTGAAATCGTTAGGAATGCAAGATGCTACCAAATAATTTACAATTTCAGCATACCATGGAATATCATTTTGCACTTTGTACAATTTCTCATCAGGAAACATGTCATTAATGGGAATACAGGGGGATGAGACAATGTCAAAGGATCGGGGGATCCTACTGATATGGTCTGCCACCACATTCTCTGCACCTTTTTTATCTCTAATTTCTAGATTGAATTCCTGAAGGAGGAGCATCCAATGAATGAGACGTGGTTTGACTTCTAGTTTCTTTAGGAGATACCGGAGGGCTGCATGGTCTGAGAACACAATGAATTTGGACCCTAAAAGGTATGACCTGAATTTATCCAAGGAAAACACTATGGAAAGGAAATATTTTTTTTGTTTTGGTGTAGTTTTCTTAGGCAGGGTCCAAAGTATGTAAGCCATAGGCAATGACATGTGGAGCTCTATCGACCCTTTAGGATAAGACTACCCCAACTGTATAGTTAGAGGCATCACACATGAGCTCAAATGGTAAATCCCACCGAGGTGGTTGGATTACCAGGGGTGATGTGAGACTCTATTTTAATTTATTAAAAGCATCTTCACATTCCTTATCAAAAAAATATTCCTTTTCTTTTTGGAGTAAGTGGGAGAGGGGAAGTGCAATTTTACAAAAGTCATGAATGAAACGTCGGTAAAATCCAGCATGACCTAGGAAAGACCGCACATCACGTACATTTTTAGGGAATGGTAGGGAAGAAATGACAACCAATTTCTATTTATCTACTTGGATACCATCCCTATAAATGACATTTCCCAAAACTATACCTTGTCGCACCATGAAATGGCATTTCTCTTAATTTAATATAAGATTCTTTCGAATACAGCAACGTAGGACGAAACCAAGTCTACTTAAACATTCATCAAAAAGAGGATCGATAAATAGTAAAATCATCCATGAAAACTTCCATGCAATTCTCCAGGTAATCCGAAAAAATACTAACCATACATCGCTGGATTGTACCCGGAGCATTGCACATGCCAAATGGAATCCTTCTATAGGAAAATTTTCCAAAGGGGAAAGTGAAGGTTGTCTTTTTCTGATCCTCGGGGGCAATATGGATATGAAAGTTTCCAGAATACCCATCCAAAAAATAGTAATGGGACTTCCACAATAGCCTCTCTAGCATTTGGTCAATGAATGGAAAGGGGAAATGGTCCTTCGTAGTGTGTTGGTTTAGTCGGAGATAATCTATACAGACACGCCAACTATTATGCACATGAGTTGGAACCAATTCATTGTTTTCTTTTTTAATTACCATTAGGCCTATTTTTTTAGGAACTACTTGAACGGGAATGACCCATTGGCTATCAGAGATGGGATAAATGATTCCAGCTACCAATAGTTTTGTTACTTTCTTTTTAACTACTTCTAAGAGGTTTGGGTTCAGTCAACATTGTTCCTGCCTCACTGGTTTAGCCTCATCAATTAATAAAATATAATGTGTACAGATTCATGGGCTAATACCAAGAATGTCCGCAAGTGTCCATCCAAATTCTTAATTATACTCCCTCAAAAGTTCAAGCAGTCACAATTCATGCTTAGGAGGGTGTGAACTAGAAATGATGAGGGGAAACTTGTTTCCATTCTCAAGATATGAATATTTTAAATCTTGATGTAGTTGATTTAGTTCAAATTTTGGTGGATTTTGGATTTCTATGAGTGTGTGTGAATTTGAGAGGTCACTAATCTAATCTAACTACTCAATGGTATCATCCTCAGATGATGAAATAGATTTTACAAGCGTATCAGTATCATCGATGGTCATGTGATCCTCCATGTTCAAGAAATTATCAATTAATAAACATGCATGACACTTTTATAGAGCACTACAACAATCAACACATGATTCATTACCAAGAATTTCAATTAAAGAGGAAAATTTAGAAAGCGGATTAGGGGAAACAAATGAAGTGATTTTAGGGGAAAGGAGTACAACAATTGAATTTGCTGAGAGAGAGGAATGTTCTTATGAGGGGTGCTTCATGGAATCAAGGATTTCGAAATGGAATATGTCACCACCAAATTCCATAGATAATGTACCATTATGGACATTAATTAGGCTTTGGTGGTTTTCAAGAAAGGTCTCCCCAATATAATTGGTGTGTTTCCATTCATCATGTCATCTTCCATTTTGAGCACATAAAAATTAGAAGAAAATATTAAATTTTGAATCCTCACAAGAACATCCTCTAACACACCAGAAGGGTGTGCCGTACTTCGATTTTCTAGATGAACAACTTTTCCTATGGGCTTTAGTTCTCCGACCTACAAAGAAGAGAAAATAGAGTGATGCATCACATTAATAGAGTCACCCAAAACAAGAATAGAATTAGAAAAAGAATACTTCCCTATGGTACATGGAATTGATAATGTTCCAGGATCATTTCACTTGGAGGGAAGTGATGATTGTATCAATGCTGAGACATTCCTCCCCAAACATTCTTTCTCCTTCGATGTGTACACATCTACTTTAGAAACTTAGCATAATGTGGAATTTGATTCATGGAATCAATAAATGGAATGTTAACCTGCACTTTTTTGAAAGTCTCGATGATTTATTTATCAAGTTCAGTTCCCTTTTGTTTCCTTTGGTGGGTGGCTCTTTGGGAAATGGAAGTGGAATGCTTGGGCTTAGTAACTCATCAATAGACACACTCTTTTCTTTGGTAGGACTTCTCTCAAGATAAGGTTCCACCTCAATTGAACGTTTTTCAGTGGTTGGGATGGTGGTTTCTTTAGGAGAGGATGACTCTAATGGAGGGTTCATTTGGACTTTAAGTTGAGTTCCACTCCTAATGGTGATGGCACTAAAATTTCCTTTATCCCTAGGGTTTACAAGTGGTTAAGATGGTAGTTTACCAGATCCATGGATTTGGATTTCACCCACTGAGTTAGCTAGTTGGCCTAATTGGGTTTTGAGGTCTTGTATGGATTCTTGGGTGGTTTGTTGGAACTGGAGATTATTGGAAGCCATTTGTTTCATCATATCTTCTAGTCTAGGCACATGTTTTGGAGGGGGTTGTTGGAATGGCCTTTGGGGTGGTTGAAAATTTCTGGGTGGTGGTGGTTGATGACTACTTTGCCCTGGTTGGTTCCATGGTTGATGAGGCTAGTTTGAATATCCCCTTTCCTATAGGTTTGGTTGTCTTTCCACCCAGGGTTGGATGGATAGTAAGGTTCTTTCCTAATGGGTTGGTTATAGGGGTGTCATGGGAATATTTCCTTACAACTATCAGAAGTTTCTCTCAATTGGGGGCATTGGTCAGAATAATGGGTATCATAAGAGCATATAACACAATGTATGGGAGGAGGAGATTGGAATTTCCCTTGAGAAAGAGAAATTTGTCGTAGAAGGGTACTTAACTCTTCAAACTTTGTGTCCAACTTCTTCTTCAATTCAGTACTTTGCACCACATGGACACCTCAAATGGGTACACTAGACCTTGAACTGGATTGTTGAGTGTTCTATGCCATGGTCTCAATTGGGTTCCTTACAACGATTGGGTTTTTATCCACTAGTGCACCACCTACAGCAACATCAATCATGTTACGATCTATTGGAATTAAACCTTCATAAAAATATTGTATTAAAAGTTGATCTCTTATTTGATGGTGTGGACAACATGAACATAATATTTTAAAGCATTCCTAATATTCATGGAGGGTTTCTCCTTGAGATTTTCTTATCCCATATATTTATCTCCTTATTGTTGCAGTTCGAGAGGCTGGGAAGTATTTTTCATGAAAAAGTCATTTCATGTCCGCCCAACATCTAATACGTGAATTAACATAATACAACTAATCTTTAGTCGTGTCTTCTAATGAAAATGGAAATGCCCTACGTTTTACTTGTTCTTTATCCACATTAGCAGGTTTTAATGTTGAACACGCATTTTGAAATTCTTTTAAATGCTTATGTGAATCTTCTCTAGGAAGTCCATGAAATCTTGGTAATAAATAAATTAAATTAGATTTTGGTTCAAAATTGGGTGCCTCGCCTTGTAATTGAATGTAAGTGGGTCGGATATCAACATCATTTTAGGTTAGTTCTTTTAGTGTTCTATTATTTTCAGCCATGTTATACAAAGTTATGTTTAGTTTTATCTTTGGTTTCAGAAAAAGAAGAAGGATCATGAGGAATTTTAAGATGTGATGTCTCCTCCTTCAAAGTGTTGTCTTATATGTCTCAGTTTCGTTGATGTAGGATCCTCTCCGGTTCGGGTTCGAAATTCTGTAGGTATCCTGGAGTAGAACACGTCATACATAGAACCTACACAATAAATAAATTATAACACAAAAATAAATGCAAAGGTAGAAGATGAAACAAACAGATATTCACAAAAATTACAAAACTATTATAAAAAACATGCACAAAAAACAAAATCACTCCCTGTAAATGGCGCCAAAATTTGACCAAGCTGTCATGACATGTCAAATTGATTATATTTTTAAGGTTGATTTATAGTCTAGGTAAGACCCTTGGTCATCTCTCAAGGAGAGTTGGTGGGTTCAGAGTGTGCATTTTTAATAAGAAGTGCTAAAAGTGGGCTGGCTTTAAAACAGTTTAATGAAAATGAATTGATTTAAAGAGTTTAATAGTTGATAAAAAAGTGGTGTTTTAGAATTATGATATAAAAGGGTTAACTGTGTGTTCACTACACACTTTCAAGTTCATCATTATTGGAGACTAATTTATGGTTGGAGTAATTATTTGGTTGAAATTAATTGGAATCTTGATTAATTCCTAAGCCGTTATTTCATTACTTAAAGATCCTAACCTTGACATAACAATCGTATTATCAAGGTATAGAACTTATGCATGAAATAAGATCTTCCAAATCAGATTGAAATCTCAAGAATGTGTGTAAGAAAAGGATTCTTGTGTTACCCAATCAGAACAACACAAATCACGCACTCAAAACCTCACACCGATTGGTTAGAAATTAAGATCATCTCATCTGCACGCATCAAAACAAGAATTAAAATATAAAAGTATGTAAGATAAATGCAAATAAATTTTTTAACACCAAAATAACTCCAATCCAATTGTTAATATATGCATTGGAACTCCCTTGACATGTGTGTAGCTCCCTCATAAAGAACTCCAACCATTTAGCTTGACATCAGCTGGAGGAGGAAGCTCGGGTTGAACTCCTTCTTCATTGTTGATCCCCCTATGAGTATAGGGGCCTCCAGAACTTCATTGATGAGGAGAGGACTCCTCTAGGACTCCAAATTTGTAGCACTTCACTCCTTGGCCCAACATTCAAATGGGGATCCCAAGGTGCCATTTTATACGAAAATTGGAACTTGGTTTTAGGAACACAGATTTCATCAATGCACTTGTACCATGAGTTTCAGCCTCCAGACAGCCTTATCTCTCTTTGGAGAAAATATAAATGTTGTAGCCCTACCTCTTGAATGTCTCAACCGAAATTGTGGAACCATTTGGACAAATACAGATCATGATATTGATAAAATACAGAACACCTTATTTGACTTGGTTGATATTCGGTGGCTTGGAAAGATCAGATCGTATGGGCCCCATAGAAGCCGAATCCGGATTAGGATCCTTAATATTAAATGTAGCCTATTATATTTTGGAAAGTTCCACAGAATGTCATCCCATTTGGATGAACGAATTTCTTTTTCTACTCAAAACAGTGGACAGATGTCCATGGATCCATACTATTTTGGCCCATGTTTCTTCCACTTCATCAAGGGACCTCCAAATCACCTCCACCTACATTGAAATAATAAAAACAAGTAACATTTCCAATTATAATGTTGATTAAAATTAATTAAATGATTCAAAAATAAATTAAAATATATTATTATATTCGGAATATTCATTACAAAACTAGTTTAAAACAGCGGTGTAAGGGTGGAATAAAACAGTGAATTGTGGTATGATCAACCACCCTACCTGCGTAGCAACATGCTAGGTATAGGGGCGCCAATCCCACATGAGATCCTGCCATACAAAGGCGGTACCCCATTGAATTCCATCCTCTAGCCCTGATCACTCACTTCTGTCAAATCAGTACCTCCAGTGTCATCCTCCCTGTAAACCCTTTGAATGGAACTAAACCAATTCATTTTCCAAATCTTTCATACACGTATGTTGAAACCATTGGGTGAACAACATGACCTTTTTAGTTTACATACCCATGGTATGCAGAGGCATTTTGACTATCATCACAGTAATATGGAACATCAAAATGACCATAAGTTTACATTCCCATGGTAATGTGGGGTCCAACCCTGGGATACTCACACATACATTCCCATTTTGGGAAGGAATAGAGGAGTTAACACATGATTTCCCCTTCAACATGGAAAGAGACCCCTCCCCTAAAAACCAGGTCAGAGGGCAATCATCCTAAGGTAAGTCCCTATCATTTTCTTGTAGGAGGTTTCATCATTGCTCCTCTCTACCTCCCCCTATTACATGTATTGATAACGTAATCTAAATATCTAGGATACGAAAATAAAAGAGGTGATGTACGTAGACAAATCCCTTTATCTCCCCCTCCATCTAGGTCCCTATACCATCTATCAGTAGATGAAGTGGGAAATGAAATCTTCATAACAATTGCCTAATATCTTTTCTCACACCAAGTATGACTCATGTGGTATTAGAGGTGGGTGGTGACCATGACGCCCACATATTCCAAAATCATGGTCCATATCTATAGATGTAATCCCCAAAATAAAATTTTAATGGGCATCCTTTAAGGTATAATCCCTAATCAAGTATCCTAAAATGGTCCTTCTCTATAGATGTAAGCCTCAATTTCAATAAAAATTGGCCTCCTTGAAGGTGTTAGACCCAATATGTTGTCTCGAAATAGGCCTAATTGAAGGTGTAGGCCCCAATCATGCCCCCTTCATGGGTATTATCCAAATATGTAATCCAAAACATCAAATCCAAATTGGACTCCTTGAAGGTATAAGCCCCAATAAAGTATCCTCAAATGGGCTTTTCTAATGGTACAAGCCCTGAAGAATTATCTTCAAATGGGCCTTCTCTATATATTTAAGCCGCAACAAAAAATCCATTTGGGCCTACTTGGAGGTGTAAACCCTAATAAGATGTCCATAAATGGAACCCCTTGAAGTTGTATACCCTGACCATGCCCCCTTCATGGGAAACCTCTAAACTATAATTTCCAACTCAAACCAAACTATGTGGGCTTTAATTCCAACCCAAATGGGATAAAGAGGATGCCTCCCTGAGGTCTAAACCCAGCACTCAAGTCACTCTAATGTTCTCTAGGACACATTCCCAGTCAGATCACATTCCCTTATGAGACCATATCTCTATTGGTTATCTCAGGCCACTTTGGCATAATTCCAACACCACCATTGACTAGGAAGACTTTTTGTTAGACTCCTCATGTTTTAATGCTCACAAATCATTTTTTGGATTTTTGGACTCCACATTTTTTAATTATTAAAAATAATGATCTACACTCTTATAACTCATGTTTTTAAACTCTCACAAGATCATATTCAAAATCTCACAAATTATATTTTAATCTTCTGATCTATGTTTAATATTATTCTATTATGTTTTAGTATGATTATGTTTAATATTAATCCATTATATGAAGATTGATTCTTAAGAAAGCTTACAGATATTTGACTAAGTCTGTGAAACCGTAAGCTTGATACCAATTCCATATTTTCACAAAGTCTGTGGCATCATAACCATACTACCAATTTTAAAATTCATAAAGGACTAGAAACCTTAATTTTTCTACCGTTTCCATAATTTTCAAAGGACCGGACACTATAACCATGATTCCAGTTCCAGAATTCGCGAAGGACCAGACACCGTAACCGTGCTCTCGGCTCCAGAATTTGCAAAGGACAAAACACCGCAACCATGCTACTAATTCCTAAATTTTAAAATGACCAGACTCCGTAACCATGCTACCGATTCTAGAATTTGTAAAGGACCAGATATCGTAACTTTTCTTCCAGTTCGAAACCTCACCATGATTGTGGCACTGTGACTATCTCACTGTAACTGTGGCACCATTCAACACTTCATCATTTTTCTTACTTTTTTTAACTAAATTTAAAAGTTGTTTATAACAATCATATTTAAGTAATTTCATTAGACTGATATAAATAATGACCTTTTGAAGTCATGTTAGCTAATAGTATGAGGTATCAGGTGTGAATATCTTACACCTAGTCAACTATTACAGAAGCACCAGAAAGAAAATAATGTGCGGCACTCAAGCAGAAAAGAGTTTTAGTTGAATGCTTGCAAAACGGAAGAACAACCATACATGCAAGAATACACTGATGGAACAACTTAAAATTCATAGTATATTAAAATAAAGAATATACAATTGGGAACATTCTTGAAAACATACATACAACCACTCAAAGATGAATAAGAAGAACATATCACTATACTGAAAACCAGAACACTCAACTCATGAAAATATATTTTTAGAAGAGGAATGAAACATTCCATCTGATGCATCCAAAGAGTTGAGAGTAGAATTTCAAGACACACATATCCTTCTAAAATCTACATCATTAAATTTTTCTCTATTGTGCACTGATTTATTACTCTTCGAGCAGTGTTCTTATGTCTGTATTTAAAACACACACTGTCTCCTCCATTGAACTGGAGGATACAAGATATACTCACTATAATATCTTTTTACACCATGTTTCAACCAATAATAATAGTAGAAGAGGTATTGTGTGACCTAGCTACTGGTTTTCGCATGTAGAATAATGGTAGAGGTCTTGTGACTTGGACAGTCTTGTGTTCTATTTTTAACCCCGATCCAGGGTGTGGATCAACTATTTATATATATATAAATTTCATGGAGTAAAGTGATCACCAAGTGGAGTGGATTAGGTCTTGGATTGAGACTAAACCACTTGTTTTATCCACTGTGTCTTTCAATTTAGTCTTTCTCTATTTTAACTCATATTTCAGAAAACTAAATTTTACTTTGATAGTTAGTCTTGGATAGTAGTTATAACTATATTTCCTTATTATAGTAGTTTCAAAAGTTATATCAATATCTCATATTGTTATAACTAATAATTAATCAATTTTATGATAGACCATTTGAATAGTTAATCTATTATAATTTTACTACCTTGGTTAACTAGCCAGTTTTATTTTTAATTGGGGGAATCTTTTAAAAAAATTAACAAATGTTTTTACAGGAACTCAATTCACCCCCCTCTTAAGTGTCCAACTCCGACTAACACATTTTCAGGTGTGTCCTGGATACATGACGTTAAATTTCATGGTTAGGTCCTTATAAAATGACCCTAAAAGGGGATATATCAAGCAAAGTAACACTGAACTATGTGGGCGCTATGCCATTTCAAGTGGATAAATAAGAATCCAAACTTATTGGATCGATCTTGACATCAATACAAATCATTCCCCCTTGGATGATGATAACTTCAGAGCACCATCCCATATGTCTTAAAACTAGAATTGTCTGAATGAATGACCAAATAATCTCTAATATTATCATAAAATGGTTCCATTGAGGGATAACCTGAAATATATATAGAACCTTCAATTGATTGCGAACCTCATATACATACAGATGATACCGAACTCATGTGTAATCATGATTAATTGTGTCCCTAGGGATATGCTGCAGACATATTCTTGGGAATGAGCCAAGTATTTCTGGACATATAAAAATAGCTTAAATTTATAAGAGAGTCCATGAAAAAATTATAGTTCCTTCCAAAAAGTTGAGATGAGCCTTAGTTCCCATCCTATCGACCAATGTGAGTTATCTACATATCGTTGTCCAAATCATCTAGCAAGAACCTACCTTTGAAAAGTAGGTCCATGAATCATGAATATGAGAGTATTTGGGTGTTTCTATATCCTTGAAAAAACTCATTGGACACCATTAAATTTGTTATGACTGATGTTAATTATTTCACACCAATTAGCCCCATGCAATCAAATCAGCGGGAAATATTCCCCATCAGTCCAAAGCAATAACAAATTGCAGGAAACCAAATCCCTTTAATTGTATGTCATGGTGTGTTGATTCCTCATCCAAAATAGTAACAAGGTCCTAGGGTAATGTTCATACCATACATTACCATTTATAAATATCATTTACAGTTTTATTTCAATTAAATTCACATTTAAATTCATAATATGATTTTATACGTCAATTAACAATTCACATCCTAAGGAAATGGGTAATACATCATAACCCATTGGTATCCATTTCTAAGAGCCACCCATGGTGGCCTAGTTTATCTAATCCACACCCCCATGGGGTGGTTCTTTTTCAAGGTTCTTAAACATTTATAATTCATCAATGAGATACTTTAATTACATAAGTCATTCCTAGAAACATGATGATTTAATTTAATTTCAACGTGATGTTCGAAAATTGTGTGTGCATTACAAAGAAGTATATAAGCACATTGACTTTTAAATGAAGTGAATAAGACCACCTACCTTAGGCTATTAGTTGATAGATTTTCTAGTATCAACTTATGATTCGACTCATATTAGGAGAAAATCAAAGAAAATATGAAGAACCTAATAATAGGGTATATTAGCTTACACCTAAATAGCACAACCCATATCCAGAAGAACAAATAACAGCTAAAAAGTAATTGATATCTCACCAATGTGGATCTAATGAGATGAGCGGTGCCTGAATCGAAGTCCGGGTGAAGAAGATCTCTTGATTCATAGATTATTCACCTAAATGAGAGCCCTATAGGGGGATAATGTGTGTGAGGGGGAGTGAAAAATATAACCAGTTTAAATAATTAATTAAGGTTAAATGGACTTTTCTCTTAAAGTATATTTGTATCATGGTTTTGGTGCATGGTTAGCTATAAGGAAGGGCCACTCCCACGTTTTGAAAAACCATGCGAAGAATGTGAAAAAAACCCTCTATCAAAATTGAAAACACGGTCACACGGTCTTTCATCTCAAATGACATGGTTTTCATCTAGCTATATGGCTTGTGGCCTCCCTCTGTCCATCCTCGCATGATTTTTTCTAACTTTGTGGCATACCCTGTGCGATTTGAACTAACTGTGCACTAGTCTTATTTCACAGCAAAACATGATTATCGAGCTTTGAAACAACCACAGACACCCATCTACCTTTATAAACTCAAAGGGAATACATGTTATGACATATTTATACATTTAAAATGAGAATTTATGGAAATAAAGGGATCTGTACCTCAATGGAGAACCAATTTCATACACAATGATCTTGATCCTAATAATACTTGTTTCCTCACCCAATTCCTTCATTGAAAATCATTTATTCAACCATTCTGTATTAAATTATAAGACTAGTATTTTATTTCTAATATGTAAGATGCCATCGACATATACTATTAAAAAAATACCCCACTCCCACTAAACATTTTATAGACACATGGCTCACATTCATTCTTTATGAAACCAATTTTTGTTATGGCCTCATCAAAATGAATGTTTGATGACCGAGATGTTTTCTTTAATCAATAAATTGATATTCTTATCTTTCATACATTATAAGGCATTATTTGAATTCAAAAAACCTTCATGTTGTGTCATATAGACATCATTAAAAAGGGTCCATTAAGGAAGGATGTCTTTACATCCATTTTCCAAATCTCATAATCATGGAATACCATAATGGAAATTAGAATTATGATGGATTTCATAATTGGAACCGGTGAAAAGGTTTCACCATAGTCAATGACATGACATTGTTTAAACCCTTTTGCAACCAATTGCACCTTATCGGTACATAATTGTCCTTAATTTTCTAGTTTCATATTGTATACCCATTTTCAACCAATGGGATTTACATCTACTATATGGTCTACCAAAATACAATCTTTTTTTGGAACATGGAATCCATTTTAGAATTCGTGGCTTCTTGACACATGGAAACATTTGGGCCACTTACTATTTCCATATATGTTAGAGAATCATTATTATAAAATAGTAGTTAGTCAACATCCCTTGTGACTAGAAACCCACACTATTCAATTTCTCTAACCTCTCTAGTACTCCTATGTAGTAATTTTATGTCTTGATCAATTTCTTCTTCCATGGGGATTTTTTTTTATTATGCCATCTCTTGTGTATCTTGAGCCTAGACTTCACCAATTCCATCTCTCTACAACTATCTCTTCTAGATATAATATACTTGTCAATAAATTTGAGATTTCAATCAATAATAATCATTTTATATAAAGGGGTTTATAGGTATTATCCCTTTATTTCTTTGGGATATCTTATAATGATAAACTTAATATCCAAGGTTGAAGTCTTTTTACATGAAGAGACCTTAAAAAATGCTTCATAACCCCAAACATGTATGTAAGACATCACCAGTTTATTTCAATTCCATAATTGGTATGGTGTTTATTTTAACCCTTTTTTTGTAATATGGTTTTGTACGTATACTAATATTTATAACATGTATCCCCAAAAGTATAATTGAAGACTTTCATGAATCATCAATGATCTCACCACATCCAACAAGATGTGGTTCCTCCTTTTTCTTGAATCATTATATTGAGGTGTATTAGGAGGATTGAGTATAGATAGTATCCCAAACTCCCAAAAACTAATCAATGAAATATTGATTAAGAAATTATCCACCATGGTCTATATAGAGTTTCTTAATCATCTTTCCAATATGGTTCTAAAATTTATTCATTTATTCCTAAAATTTTTCAAAAAAATATGACTTATAAAAAATTAATTAGAAATATACATATCTACTAAAATAATCAATATAATTTATAAAGTATGAGTACTCACCCGTTTCTTCAATTGGAAATGGTCCACACACATCGGTATGGACTAATTCATGAGGATTTATAGCCCTTTCACATTTAACACTAGATATGGCATTGGTCATTTTTTCTTTGTAAAAATGTTTTTCATAGACCAAGTGGATTTAGTTAAAAATAATCTATATTTCTATCTTGTTGTAATTTAGTTAAAAAATTTCAATTACATGACCTTTCTATTCATTCCATAGTTGGGTGTGGTATGAGTCATGTGAATTAACATTGTTATTGATATCCATTACATGGTTCATGTAATACAACACATAAAGTATGTTATGTAAATGTTCATTTCTATAAAAAATTATATCTTTACAAAATAATTAACATTTGTCCCCAAATTTGAAAATAAATTCATATGTATACTGTCTTAATATAGGAATAATGTTTTTCGATAACTAAAGACACATAATAACAACCCGTTAAGACAAATATCATTTTGGTTGGCAACATGAGGTGGTAGTCTCTGATAGCTACAACACTATGTTTAGCTTCATTGGATTCTCCTGAATTTACCTACCTTTAGTTAATATTTCGGAACCAACATGGTTACTATATTTGAATAAATATATGGGAATATAAATCTATATCTGATACCAAATTTTTAGAAATAGATAAATTTCATTTGAAAAAACGCACCTAAATCTTCCCCTTACTTATTTGGATGGGTGTAGTTTTACATATAGTGACCCTTATTTCCACAGGAGAATGACACAATGTCATATTACCTTTCATTACCCTTAATATTCCTCTTCTTAGAAGGCTGTGGAGAGGATTTTAGATTAAATATCTTCACTTTCCCTTTCTGTTTGTTCACTATAATGATGGGTGGCCTTTCGTGCTTTGTATCCTTATGTACTTAATGAAGAAGAGTGAGAAGACCTGGTAGATACTTCTTAATATTGTTCATATTAAAATTTAATACAAAGCTTGAGAATATTAGAGGGTGTGGTTCTAGATTGAGATCAATGCTTAGTTTCACATGAGCCTCAGACCGGTTGGTCAGGACTTGGTAGGTGCATCTAGGAGACCCGAGATCAAATTTGGGTGGAGGCGTATTTCCGGGTACTGTAGCAGCACTGCAATAGTAATGTAGAAGTACTGTAGCAGGCACTGTAGTAGGTATTGTTAGGTACTGTAGCTTTCAGAACTATTCATCCATTTGTGCCTTTGGGCCACCAGTTTGGCCTCAGGTCCTGAAAGGCTTTCGAGCCACCCAAGTCCTTCGACTAAGATGATTCACAAGGTCTTCGGGCCACCTTAAGGCCTTAAGGCCACTTGAATTAAGATGTACCAATTTGAATACAAGGAACAAGGCTTCATATGAAGATTCAGGGTAGGCGAATTCACTAGAGCAGAGCTAACTAGATTTAGAATAATGAGATGGTAGGGCTTTGTCATTGGTACCAGGCCTGTGCAACTTTTCATAGGACATCTAGATGACCAGCCCTGTGAAGATGGAGTGCTGATATCATGACATATGCTAGGGAGGAGCAGTTCCAAGTTGTCTTGTCTGGGTGATTCCCTCTAAGACCTACGAGTCATGTAATTGTCTCTAAGCCTTCAGGACTTCTAAGGGTTCCACATCACCACTTGAAAGGTGTATTGTCAAAAATAATAAAAAATGAAGGCCTTCGGAGATCAATACTAAGTTAATTGTGGATTTTAAACCCTATATTCTCTAACAACTCAATACATCAAATGATGTTGACTTCGTGAGGCTCAACTGGGGGTCCCTCTCCAAGAAATCACTAAAAGGAAACCTTGAAAATATCAAATCGGTCATGTCTATATCTCTCTTCATAAATACCATGGAGGTTCTCAAGCATGCTATATGCATTCACATTTTCATGAGACTTCGTGAGTTCACTAGACATAGATGAAAGCATCAAACATTGAATGCTTCCCTCATCACTCAAATCTTTATAGACATTTAAATCATAATCACTTTCCTCCATAGCAGGTCGATTAGACATTGAGAATTCCATCATGTAATATTTATTTTCATTACATAGAATAACCCAAAAGTTTTTAAAATACACCTGGAAGTTACTGTTTGTTAGGTGGTTTTCTTTTTCAAATATTGATTGTAGGGATAATGTGGATGATGAACTTTCTATTTTATTCTTCAACTGAAAATAGAATATTGTTAGTACTTTTATTGATTAAACATTTGTGAGAAATATTTAATTAATTTTCTTTTATTAAATAACCCACTACATTATCATGTCCCAATATCCCTCCCCATTTACTCAGAATTTCCAGTTGTTATGAAATTCTAGTGTAACAGACCAGCATTACATTTCTTAATGATCGAGTATTTTTTCATGAAAACTATAAGAAATTAATTAGGTAGGCGGTATTTCCAACTATGGGTTTGAAACACCTTGATCTATTGAGTGGAATCCCCTATACTAAAATCTTAACATGGATGTCATATAACACTTGCCTCAAAATTTCTATTAAACATAATTTGGCAATTAATATCAATACCAGTCTGGTTAAATTATCCCAAAACCCTCCTAAGAATTCACTAATAAAATTAAGTGACTATACATTGTCCATGTAATAATCCTTGATATCTGGTTTCATTCCTAAAAAATTAATGGAAGGATTATTTTGACTAGATATTAGGTTAAAGTATTATAATTAATTGTGCATTAATTTTATTTTTATTTATCATTTACATGTCTCATTAATATTAATTGGATTTTATATAATTAATTAACCAAGTTGGATGAAAAATTTATTTATAATATTTTTATTTAAATTCCAATTTTTCATATTAATTTATTTAATTACATGACTATGATATTTCATACATAGAATAAATAATTCATAGATTGAAATAAATTAATAATGTAGACGACCGATCAAGATATTTTATAACAGTTTATTTAATGAGAAGACATTAAATCAACTTATGACCAAGGGGAATTACTAAATTATTTAGCCTTGGCATGAGTTATGGTATTCATCCTATAAACCCATGTATCATCAAGTTCGATTCATCAAGGTTCTATCTTTAACCACCTCCATACAACTTAAGATGCTACATTAATTACAAATATTTATTACTCACATGAATGTGATGGGAACCAACGAATTGGTTTAAGGGGATTACATAAATATCATTGAACACAAAGGTCGTACATAATAATGGAGGGAGGAATGACTCACATGCCATTATTTAATTTAATATTAAATAATTTCCAACCCATTAAATAAATTAACTTAAATAAATTCCAATATATACATAAGTCTTGGTTAAGCTTCTGATTGGCCATACATGCAAAGAATACACAAAATTAACTGGAATGAATTAATTTCTTTATTCATTATTTATTATTAATATGAATACACTTGAATTAATTAATTAATTAATTAATTCCCTTTCACTTAATGGTCATCCAACCTTAATTAGACATACCCGTAATTTATGGGATTCATGAAAAATAAACTGTAGAACCAATAATGACATATTAATTAAAGTATATTAATTATGTATTTAAAATTTATTAAAACCATTGTTACACTTTTAAACCCACAATGGTGTGATAACTAATAAAACAAGGTTTTAATAATGGAAATTTTCAATTAATTATAATTTTTAATCCTATCCCTTAATAGGAGACTAAAAAGAATGTACATCTGGCACATTGTTGTGTATCTAGGGTACATGGCTGGGTTTAAGGTATATACCTCTTCTAGAATACATGACATGTATAGACTAGCTACATATCATGTGTTCTTCTCATTGTGTGTCTAGGATTCACCACTAGTTCTTTGGAATCTATCTCAGTAGACTACATGGTGTATACAAGCCAACTATGTATCATGTATCTCTTTGATCCATGTGTCCATTTTTTTATTGAGTGGATCATTGTGTTCTTGGGATGTAGGATTTGATGAACTGCATTTCGTGTACACCACATACACATCGTGCATGTCATAAATTCTTTATATTTGTATTCTCATGTAGTTTTGACCATTTATAATGGCCGCATGGATTGTTCTATTTATGCTTTTATCCCATGTAGACTTGTTGTGAAGAAATACCTCAAGGTAACATTGAAATTTTTTAGGTTGGTTGTGTTTTTTGATAAAGAATATTTTTATGGTCAGTTTTGGAGTTCGAAATATATTTTTTAGAATCTATGTTGAAAAAGATCCAAGAGAAATGAATGGATACTTTGGAGGTAGTAAAAAAGTGCATATACATTGTGGCATTGTTTCCCACAGTTTTAAAAATATTTGGGGTCCAAAATATAGAGGATGGAAATAGTTGTTTCATGTAAAAGAAAAACATTTTGTTCAATGGTGATGATGATTCTCAATTTTTCACACAAGTAAATATTCATGATCATGGAATCAAAATATGACAAAGTAAAGATTTGTGTGAAAGATCTGAATTTTAGCAAAATAAGAACATACATCACTCATATCACATTTCAAACACGTATGAGATAAATATGAAGTAAACTATGTGAAATAGAGTTATGTTCCAAATGCGACATCAATATTGCACATCCACACACATGTAATAGTTGTGCGTAAAGAGGAGGGCACATAAGGATTTTTTATGTAGGTTTAGTCAGGTCTATAAATTGGAGGCTACCCCCTAATTTACATAGATTATCCCTTAGAGAAAATAAGGGCTCTGAATTGTGTATGAGTTGTGTGAAAGGAAGTAACATTTTGCACAAGTACAGTTTTGTAAAGCAAAGAATAAAATAAATGTTGTGTGAAAAAAGGGACTTGAGTCTGAATGAAAAGGAGCGTTGTGTGAAAATCATAAAATTTTCATGCAAGTTGAACTTCCAAAACAAAGATAAATGTTGCATGCATGGGGGTAAAGTTTCACACATGACATCCATGGTTTGCGCGAAAGAAAAAGTGTGGACCAGAAGGGACTTCCAAATAAAATTGAAGTAAGTGGTATTAATATTGTGAACAAATGTGGAACATAATTATACAATAAATGAGGTGTTAGAAATATCGATTCAAGCAATAAAAGTAGGGTCTTATGAATATGCATTGAGAACACTTTAGTTGAGAGAGTAGTGAGATTTCATATTATGATTGGTTTTAAACTAGGAGGGATGGTGAGTCTATTCCGAACATTGTATCTACAATGTACTTTAGTGGATTTGGTAAAATGTAATATTTCCTTTGTATTCCCCTTAGATATAGCCCAATGTGACTGAATAAAGTAATTTTTTTTGTCTCATGCGTGACTTAATTAATGTTCTTATATTTCTATGGGAAAGGGAGGTAAGAGTGTTTTATTTGAAGATAAAAAAATATATTTGAAGGCAAAGTTATATTAATATATCATTCGCTAATTCACTCTCGCCACCCACTCAGGTATTTAACCTAGTTGGACTAACAATACAAAATGGTTTGTACACTGATACATTCTATGTAATCTGAAAACCATGGTCTAGGATGGTCAACCAGCATGCGGTAAGTATGGGTAATTTTCCCTACAAGATCCTGGCTAGTATCATCAACTTCAGGCTATCCAAGATCCTTCCTCAGTGGACTTCAATCAAACAACATGGGTTTGTTAAAGGTCGGTCAATACAAGGGACCATTGGCATGTCTTAAGAACTCTTGGGGGATATGAACACGATGATTCATGCCTCAAACCTGGCTATCAAATTGGATATGAACAAAGCCTATGACAAAATATAGTGGGGTTTCATTAACAGAGTTTTTTCAGTAATGGGCTTCTCTCATAAGGCCTCAGACATCATTTTCATATTCCTTATCTTTTCTTGGATGGTTGTATCCTTCATCGGAAAGACTTGTGTATTTTTTTGAGGCTAATCAAGGGCTTCGGTAGGGAGACCCACTCTCTCCCATTAACTTTGTTCTTGCACAGGACACGCTTAGCCACCTCATTAGCATGGGACTATCCAATGGAGACTTACTCCAATATCGCAGGAAGTTGAACCTTCCTCCAGTATCCCACTTGATGTTCGTGGATGACACTTTTATTTTCATCATTGGTGGAGAGAGATATGTTAGTGTAATTAAGAAGATTCTAAAGGATTATTGTTGCTGGAGTGGGAAGGTTATCAATAATGCTAAAAGTAACCTTTACATCTCTAAAAGATGTCCTCCTAGAAGGGCTTCCTCTTTGTCTTGCAGGATTGACATGCACAACGGGTCCTTTTCCATGAATTACCTAGGAACTCAAATTTTTGCAGGGATACGCAAGATTCAAGACTATGATAATATTTCAAGTAAGATCACAGGAAGGGTTCCCAACTAGAAGAACGATTTCCTTTCCTTTGGGGGTGGATTACCCTAGTTGATAGTGTACTACCAACCATCCCCATTCATGAAATGGCCTCCACTACTGTTTCTAAAGGAGTTATTAGCTCTAATGATAATATATTGTCCTGCTTCGTGTGGGATGATTATTATGAAGGGAAACATCACTGGGTTTTGTGGGAATTATTGGAAAAGCCCATCCAGGAAGGGGGAGATAATGTGAGGAGCCTTAATTCCATGTTGCACTGTATTTATGCCAAGATGGAATGGGAAGTAATCAAAGGGAAAACACTATGGTGGAAGTCCATGTCCCACAGATGGGTGGGGGATGAGGAGAACATTGGCAGGACTGCATCCCCATTTTGGTCCAAGATCTATCCACTCATCAACACACTAAAACAGAACTACCTCTGGATTGTGGGGGAGGGGAAGATTCTATTCTGGAGGCATAATTGGGTTGGCTCTGTTCTTGGATTTCCAAGCTTCTCGGAACCTTGATATCCTTAATGGAAGATAGCATCCACCCCCACTTTCATCAAAGTAGTGCCGGACTCAGATCAGAAGGAGATCCTTGGTTTTATCATTATAAATTCAGACCCTAACACATGCATTTTCACTGAGTCCTCCTCGGGGCACTTCTCTACCAAGGATTTCCAGAGTCTTTCATCTTCGCACGACCCTCATGATACCTGGAACACCACCACATGGTGCAAGAAGATACCTTTCAAATTCAATTTTATAATATTGAGGATTAGAAATCGTCTTGTGGTGACGGATGATCAAGTCAAGAAGGAATGTATCAGTTCAGCCTCCAGATGCCACTAATGCCGCAACCTGCTAGAATAGAGTGCGATCCACCTGTTATTTTAAACAGAGTGGGCCCAAAATTTATGGCATTTCTTTGAAACCCTGACAACATTCTACTCTTTCTCAAAAGGTGGCACTTATTTCATGGATATGTGGTTCTATAGGATGAACCTTCTTTAAAAGTAAAGGATTGCGCGATCTATTATTTTCAGTGCAGGGTGTTAGAGCATGTGGCTTTCCAGGAACGAAGCCTGGTTCAAATGTGTTGTGCCCACTGGGAGGTCCATTATCATGAGCACAGAAAACCTTTTGTTGGACCTGGTCACACTCATCTATAACTAGAAAGAGGACCCCTCTTTGATGTTTTTGTAGGTTGGTGCTTCTCTGGTTAGTTCTTCCCGTAACAAGCTCTAGGGGCAATGGATTTGTAGGTTCCCTCCGGCTTCGGGGTAGAAGCTCAACTTATATGGTTCTTGTATGCTGGGAAATATGAGAGGAGGGGGAATGGTGCGGGACACGTGTGGTAGTTATGTGTTTGCATTCACTATTTTTTATGGGAAGGTCACCCCTCTTTAGGTAGAGGCCAAAGCTCTGCTAATAGGGCTCTCCCTTTGTGAACAGAGTAAAATTGTGATCACCCGAGAGGAGACCGATTCTTTAATACTTCACAATTCTCTGATTGGTAAATGTCATTCACCCTGGTCAATATTCTACATGGTTAGGAAATTCTATACCCTCCTCTAAAATGTCAGGGTAACCCATACATGGAGGGAGGGGAACAGAGTTGCGGATCAACTTGCGTCAATTGTGAGCCCGGGCTTCGAAATCACACGCATCTGTTCGATCAACTTCCTAAAATCTAAGGGGGTTAATTTGATTAGAGTATATTCTCATGGTTTACATTACTTTAGGCCACCCTAGTTCCCATGTGCCAGGTTTTATGATGTTTGTTGATTGTACCTTGCTTTTTTTATTTTTCGTCTTTTATGATTGTTCTTTTATTTCTCCTTGAATAAAAATTTTAGGTTATGATGAAAATATAACCATAATTGCACATAGATCAACAATAAAATAAATAATTATAAATTTAAACACAACATCACTTTTACACCACTTGAAGGTTTTGGGCATAACAGAAGTGCACGATGGGAAATTTGATAATTAATTTTTTTTTAATATCAATTGAGTAAAAACCAAATAGAGGATATATTACATTATTTTTTATAATTAATTCATTTATATATAAAGAAATAGATTACCTCACCTTCGGTTTTTTTCTTCATAGTTGATTTTGATCATCTGAAAAGACTATTTTTGATTTACTTCAATGCACTTGTGATGATCCAATGGTGGAATCCCTCTAGTAATGATTCCGACATGATCTAATGTTCTCAGAGCACACCACTCTATCTCTAGGTGCTTTCACAGTGAATCAAATATCTTTTGTTGTTAAGTTTTGATCTCTTGTTCTTTTGTCTTGAAAAAATATCTAATTCATTCTCCTTCTTGTAAGGGAGAGATATGGGGGAGTCAACAGATATCTTTTGTGAGTATAAATTATCTCTCTTTTTTGATTACCTATACAACAACCATAACAGGCTATTAATAGATGAAATTTTTTGATTGGAATATTTCTAAATGGAATTTCATCCCTTAAAAAATATTGAAACCTTTCATAAACCCTATTCCATCAATAATATTTTCTATCTTGTAAATAATTGTTTGTCAATAGATATGGTCTTCATCTGTTAAAACTCCTCAGTATTTATTATATACTAGAATAAATATTTTTTTAATAAATAAATATTTCATTCAAATACTAGAGAATTAATATTTATTAAATATTCATTAAAATAAATAAATACATTTTTATTCACATGTTAGTGGAGAAATATTAATTTAATTTATGTGATTAATATAATATGAATAAAATTATACCTTATCCATGAGAATAATATTTATTCAATTAATTATATTAAAATAGAATTTAATCGAGATCAATGGAAACACTTAGTGTGTGACCCTGTAGAATAATTTCTTGTTTTCATTTAGTGGTCTTGCCTATAGTCCAAGATTACTATCTCGTAATTGGTCAAGGCACCCAAGAGAAAGAACTTAATAACACAACATCTAAAACCACATATGAACACTATTTGTGTAATATAATCCCTTTTTAACAATATGAAATCAATAAGGTTTCACTTCTCTATCACCAATATATATTCCTGATATTAATTTAATAAACTATCTTAAATAAACTCATCAATACACTATGGCCATGGAATTTAATTGGATGGATCTATTCCAATAAAAGGGTAGAGATAGCCACATCTATAAAGATGGAAGGGAAAATACTTCGTTGAATTATCATTTAATGACATGTCATCAGTGACTCACCCAATGTATCCAACTTCAACATAAAATGTCATCATCATGGTTTTTGAAATACATCTTAGTAAATGTGTCATAACATGCATTAATAATAACAATAAAGTGTAAGGACCATTACTCATGCTTGTAGTTAGGAATATATGATGAAAATAAAATATAAGGAATTAATAAAGGTGGGTATTTTCACATAATCTCTTGGAATAGAGAATATAAAGTGTGAACTTCATGAGAATAATCCTCATATGCTTGTGATTAATCACACTAGATGGTCTATATACTATGTGTCCCATCATATTATGTTATCCTTCTGTAGAACTTTATTAAGAATATTTTTATATCACTTCAAGGTACTCATCGTAGTATGGAATAATACCACCATATCAATGTGAAAAATAATATAGTCCATCATTACATTAAATTCATGCATAATAATTAACAATATATAATAAGTTTTTTAATTAATAGTCAAAACATTAAATATACATGTAATTAAAGTAAAAATAGTTTTTCCTAAGACACCAACTCCGCCAGGAAAATATTAAACTTGATTTTCATCTCCTATATGGAAAAGTCATCCCTGGGTGTAGGCTCATCCAATATCTAAGTTGTAATATGTTAAACTGCATAGCTCTCTGTCTTAGTTGCATGAATTTAAACTGCACGACAATATCTTCGATATGCGACATTAAATTGTGAACCTACCACAATTGTTGAACATTAGATTCCCCATGTATGAAAATCATGGGATTACACCTTCTCCCCAATCATGGGATGAGACACCTGCACTAGGAATCCCTCATGTGTAATCCCAACACCATCCCTCAAGTTTTATCCTTTTATGACTCAAGCATGCTTAATACATAATGTTAAACAACATGGACTAGTCCTGTCATAATACCTAATACTATGACATTGATCTATGTGAGTTTTTATCCCTTTTTTTCTAATAGAGTATGTTGGATTCCTCAATGAGGTTCAATATTGACATCCTTACACATTTGGGATACCTCAAGGAGGTCTAATCCAGATCCCCCACCAACACCATTAAATCTAAATGCCTCTCCTTATAGGGTAGCGTATCTCATGTGTGATCATTGTTCACCCCTACGGCACAGTCAACCTTTCCCCACAAGAGATTAAACTTATGTCCAACTTATCCCCAGAAGATGTTAAACTTGTGACCCATCTTTCCGTATATGACTTTAAACCTATGATCAACCTATTCACACAAGATATTATACATGTTATATGTCTATCCACACAATATAATGAACATGTGACCAACCAATCCCCACAATACGTTAAATATTTGAACAACCTATCCAAAAAATACATTAAACCTATCACCCAAAAATCCTCACTTGATGTTAAACCTATGATCAAATTTTTTCCACAATATGTTAAACATGTGACCTATCTATTCCTACAAGATGTTAAACATGTGACAAACCTGTACCCAAAAGACATTAAACATGTGACCACCCCATCTCCACCAGCTGTTAAAAAAGTGACCAACAAATCCCCACAAGATGTTAAACATGGGACCCATATGTCCCCAAAATACATTAAACATATCACCCATTCACCCCCACAAGTTATTAAACCTATGACAACCCCATCTCCAGAAGAAATTAATCTTTTGACCTAATTACAAATATCTACCTCCTGCAAAAACACAAGATTCTAAGGTAAAAACCCATCTAATCCTTATACCTCTAGAAAAAAAATACACCATGATGAACATAGTATTCGTTTGGTCTCATATAGAGAATGACTTGTATATGAAATGAATTGACTATGAAAGAGGAAGACATTACAGGTCCCCAATAAGCCCAAATTCGGAACAATGTCCAGATATGAAAAACAACACCACCTACTCCAATTGGTGGTTGGTTACCTATTTATACAGAAGTAGTATAATTGACTTTTTTCCACCTTGAGATAGAGCCCAAATTGAGTTTCATTGTCATTAATAAAATCTAAAAGGGATACCTAGAATAGGCGATGAGATCTAGTGAGTAATCCAGGGAAGGATTAACCGACTTCCCATAATCCCATTTTGATAAAGGAGTTGATATCATCAATAGTGATAGGAGCTATCTGCATTTAGAAATTGTGAACACTGTGTTGCAGACCACTAGAGGGATTCGTGGCCAGTACTTGTAAGAAAATCACTGTAGGGGATAAAGGACGTGCATCACAAGAAAACATCCCAATGCATGGGGTATCGGTAGAAAAGAATTGAAAAACAGAATTTTAAAAGAAACGGATCAATTGGGGAAAATCTTTCAAAGAATTATCTCAGTGTTTTTTATTTTGATTATGTTTGTTGACAAACCCAGATGACTGAGAATGAGTATGGTTAGTGTTTTCAAATGAATGTGTTTTGGGTGGCATAGTTTTCTAGTGTTTTCCAAAATTTGGGGCCTCAAAATTGGGAAATAGTTTTTTTGGAAGAGGAATATTTTTAAGAAGAACATAGTTCACAGACTTTTAAGAATAATTCATGGACCATTAAGGGAGTTTTCATAATAGTGAAGTAAATCCGCAAAGTAAGGGGTTTTCACATAGCAGCGTAATGCGGACTGCGAAGTTTGGTATACAAGCCACACAACTAAAAAATACCACATGAGGCTCATAGTTCACAAGAATCTTAAAGTTCGAGGGAAGTCCTGTTGTTTGTGGATGAGAGGTGGGGATCCATTTGCAGATGGAATTGGCATCCACAAGGAAAGGATAAACATGTTATGCGCACTATATAGCATAGTTTTTGGTGATGGATGTACCATATTGAAGAATTAGGTATCTCAGATTACAGATTTTATGGTTATATTATCCTATATAAGGACCACTAATCATATCCATTAGAGTGATATAATTCCATTATAGAATACCATCGCTCTGGGAAGAATTCGGCTATGTCTCGAAGTGGCACACGAGGAAGTATTCTATGAATAGTGAATTTTTTCATGGGACCGTCTACAAAAGGGGGTTTGAAGATAAAATTAGCTCACAAAGGAAGAGTTGGTCCATAAAGAAATAAATGGTCCATGTAAGTAAAATAGGTTCATGGAATAATAGGTGGTATGTGGAAGTGAAGGCGGTCCATGGAAGGAGAGATAGTCCATGGAAGTGGAGGCAGTTCAAGAAGGAAGAGGTGGTCTATGAAGAACTCACGCCATGTATTGAAATTCATTGCATAGAGAAAGTAGGGAAGTTTAAAAAGGATTCAAGAATCCTAGAATTCAATTTCCACAAACTAAGTGAAAAATAGTATTTCATCTATGTGTGAAGATTGGACTTCAAAAAAGCATCTACCTATAGTTGAGGATGCGTGCCTTCATGAAAATGAAGGGACCTACAAGCCCATAACCTGTGTGTGGATCCCTTCCAAGAGTAGTAAGAAAAGGAAGAGTAATATGGTGATCCTTTCCACAGGTAGTGAGAATTAGAAATAGGTATTGGTAGTGTCCCTTGGAAAAGTAGTGAGCTGACCCTAAACTTTGTAAAGGCAGTGAGCCTAGGAAAAGAAGTGATCTAACCCAAACCTTGTGCTTTGGCAGTGAGCTTTAGTGGATTTACTATATCAGAAATTTTATGTTGTGTGATCCTTGGTCGTAGCCTAGTAAGGGTGATCTAAGTGAAATTTTTGTGTCTTATGCATGCTTTAAATTCTATTTATACTTTTCTACATGAAATAGAGATAATATTTTTTGTTTAATAATGAAACAAGATTAGAAGGGGAATTTATTTTAATCTATCATACCTTGATTCACCCCCTGGGGTATTTAACCTAATTGGGATAACATTTGGTATTAGAGCCTATTGGTTAAAAGTCAGTTGTTCGCTCATAGTAGAAGAAATGGAGGTTTTAAATCACACATGGATTTTGATCTTTTATGGAAACAATTTTCAACTGTGAAAGAATCATATGAGTCACTAATTTCGATCATTAATAATGGATGTCTTTATAACAGCAATGCATGTAATCTCATCTAATATTCATAGTGGTGATTTATCAGAATCTGGCCTAAGGAAATTAGCTATTGATTCTAAGGGAATCAATTATTTTTTGGGATCCTTATCAAATAAAATAAATAAATATATATATAAATATATGAAAGTGATTCCATTTAACTCATTTCATATTATATGGTAAAAGTAGTTGAATATTTATAACAGAGAATCAAAAGTCCGAGAAGCAAAGCTACAAGTTCTATGGAACAAATATGAGGTTCTCATAATGCTCCCTAATAAGACTATTGATACATTCTATGATAGGGAAAATATTTATGTGAAATACATGTGTGGTATTGGTGAAATTATTAAAGATATAAATATTATCAAGTGCCTCCCAAGAAAACTTCCACCTCATTTTAATCCAAAATTTTCTATATTAGAAGGAAAATATCCAAATGGGCTATCATTGGATATCTTTCATAGTACTCTTGTCACATAGGAGGTGAGAAATGATGTTTATAAAAAGGGTACTTCCAAATAAGTGGTATTCAAGAACATGAAAAACCTCACTATGGATTATGGTCATGAAGATGAAGAGACAGATGAGGTGATGTCATGCCTTTCATCAAATATCCAATAGAGTAAAGGGAATGTTCAAAGGGAAACTACCTCTTACATGACTTTGATGTGGAAATGTCAGACATCATGCAACATGGTGCCCCAAAAAGTTTCAAGAAGATGAATAGGATGAATTTGAAATTACCATAAAAAGGTATTTAGCCTTTGTGATGGGGAAGAAAATTTTTAAGAAATAATTCTTTACAAATAAGATTCTGGTTTCAAAAGAATATGAAATCTCATAGGAAACTGAGGATGATGATAAAGAAGACTATATAAATCATAATGCAGATGTTATGGTCACAATTGTGTGTAAATTCCAAAACAAGGAAAGAAAGTGATAATGATGAAAGTGAAGTAGAAGGAAGAGGTCATATTCAAGTTGAATTTGAAGATTATCTTGAAGAGATAGATGATTGGGGAGCCAAAATTAAAAAATCCAAAAATGTGGTTTATGATTCCAAAATTATTCTACAGTGGCAGGAAGAAGAAAAGTATGATTTGAAAGAAGAAAACAAAAAACTAAAGTAATCAATACCAGAGAGCACAAAAATTTATGTTCTTACAAACTCAAAATCGATGAATAGAAAAGAAAGATCCATAGTTTGATTAATAATAGAAAATATAAAATCAAATCTATCAAAGATCTTGAAGAAGAATTTTTCATTATGAAAAGGAAAGTGAAAGATGGGGATAAACTCTTGATTCTAGCAAACTTGGCTATATAGGCAACAAAAAAGGTAAAAGTCGAATTCCAAGTTCTAGTAAAGTAGATAATGGAGTTTTTAGAAAGGAAAATGATTGATCAGAATGATTTATTTGGTATGAGGCCTGATAAAAAACAAAAGGGTGTGATGACTAATGTCATACCACAAGCACGCACTCCAAAAGTGATGACTGATTTGGGTATGTAGAAGAGTCAAAAAAATATTCATAGAACCCAAGGGTCAACCAGTGGTTTAGAAGTGACATAAAGGAATGCACCTCACATCGGGTGTTATTGTTGCAGAAATATGGGACACTCACAAAATGTGTGTTCTATATCTAAGAGTTACTGAAGGTCACAAGAACAATAATGTAATCCAAACAGAGTGCAATACTTTAGAACATATTTCATGGGTCATTGTTTTTGGTGTGGGAGATTTGGAGACATGGAGAGATACAATACATCATGCATGCTGAGGAATGTGCTAAAGTAGAACAAAATTGTTTGCAATAATCAATTAAAGGAACCATCAAGTCATCAAAAATAAAAAATCATTTTCCTAGGTTTCAAGATGAATATTTTCCATCACACGCTGAGGATGATAAATATTTTCAATCTATAATGGGTATGAAGTCAAAAACATAGATCAAGAATAAAAAATATGAGCATGTAGTGGTAGGAGAGATTTCTTTTATAGCATCAGATTGCACTGGAATATTGATAATTGAGAGTGGATGCACTCCTTATATGATTTTAAATATGGATCTAGTGACCGAAATCATTTACAATAAGAAAGGTATCATAATATTTTGTAATAATGAAGGTCTAAATATTTTTGGATTAGGGAAATCCATGTTTGGGGAAAAATACATGAGATGTGTATTTTTCTTAGTTGTTTAAGGAAACAGTCAAAACTTACTATGCGTCATCCAAATATGTGATTCCAGAAATTCCATAAGCTTTTCAAGGAAATCATCTGCCATCAAATCAAAATATGATGGATTTTTTTATAGGGAATGTGTAAGAAATGAAATCTATACCTTGTGAGTGGAAAAGAAGATATGTTCTTTTTGTCCATGGAAGAGGAAAAAATGTTATGGAATAAGCATCTTGGTCACATGATCCAAACATCCTTGGATGATCTGGTGAAATATGATGTTTCCTAATACCTCTCTAAGTTATCACATGATCATACTCATATTTGCGATGCTTTTCAATAAATCAGGGAAATTCAAAAGTCATATAAGGAAAATTAGAAAAGGTTGTCAAAATTACTTGAATTGGTTCATATTGATGTGTATGGACCTATATCATTAAATGATATTGATTGGAGGAGATATTATATTTTTTTCATTGATGATTTTTGCATAATGGACTGTGTTTCAATCATCACCCATAAATATGAGGTTGTCATTTTCATAACACTTATTGAATGTATGTTGATAAAATGTTGGGTGAAACAATTCGGATGATCTAAACAGATAATGGAACAAAGTACACAAATTTACAAGTAGATAATTATCTTGAGAAACATGAGATAAGGAACCATGTTTCAACTGTAAGAACTATATATAATAATAGAGTAGTTGAGAGAATAAATTGAATTATCAAAAAATGACTGGAACAATACTCATTCAAAAATAACTTCCTGATAATTTCTAGAAATAAGAAGTGATGAAATAAGTCTACACATCAAATATAGGTTTATTATGTCCAAAAGAAAAAAAGACTCTATATGAGATATGGAATGGAAAGAATCCATTATTGAAGGACTTTCAATTATCAGGAATTAAGTGTTTCGTTATAAAAAACTATAAAAATAGGAAGTTTGAATCCTATGGAGATGAAGGTGTATTTCATTACTAATCAAAGAAAATTTAATCATATAAGTTCTGCAATAAGTGGATATGAATGATAGTTGAGAGAAATGATGTGACTATAGTAGAAAATGAGCACAATCTTCTGCAACTACATCACCAGGCTCAAGAGTATAGTGATAAAGAGATAACCAGATTAGGGGATGTTCCAGTTCCATAGGCTGATTTAGAAGAAAACTCATATAATGAGAAGGATGAGAATATTTTAGTATATACAAAGAAACCAATTATAAGAGATGACATTTATAGACATAACAAAATTGGTGATCAGACAATTCCATTGTAGAAAAGGAGGATGAATACTCTAGATTGAGCATTGTACTTATCATAGGTAGAGCCTAAATGTTTTGATGAAGCAGCTAGAGATGGGAATTGTGTTTGGGTTATAAATAAATAGATTGACCAAATTGATAAAAATAAGACACGAGATTCTATTTTGAGACCAAAAAATTATAATGTCATCCTGACTAAATGAGTCTTTCACAACAAGATGAATGAATATTGAGTTTTGATTTGAAACAATGATTGACTAGTGTGGAAAGGGTGCTCTTATATAGAGGGTATAGATATTGATGAAACATTTTCACATGTTTTATGGCAACAAACAATTTGAATATTCTTTCCCATAGTAGTGAAAAAAAATTCAATGTTTTTCAGATAGATTTCAAGTCCACATTTATTAATGGGGTTATGGAAAAAGAATTTTAAATTGAACAGACAGATGGTTTCCTCATTCATGAAGACGAGAGAGTTGTTTTTGGGATGATAAAAGTACTCTATCGGTTGATATAGGCACCAAAATATTGGTATTATATGCCTGATCTGTTTCTGAAGAAGCTCATCATTTAGCGTGGTGGAGTTGATTACAATCTTTATGATAATAATAACAGTAATGAAAGGATGATGGTGCTCGTGTATGTCAAAGACATAATATTTAGTGGAGCGGATGAAGTGGAGTGCAATTAGATTGTTGAATTCCTGAAAAGTGAATTTTAAATTTCAATGATTAGTGAATTGACATTTTTCATTGGTTTACAAGTAACACTAGGAAAAATTAGAACATTTATTTCTCAATATAAATATTAGTAGGAGGTATTGAGAAGATTTGGAATAGACAATTCTAAAGAGATGAATACTCCGGTAGCTACCTGGATGAAATTTTCAAGGGATGATGAATGCAAGGTGGATAATGAAAAAAAAATATATGTAGATCATTTGAATCTTGTTGTACTTAATAGAAACATGACCAGATTCTTTTTCATATGTCAAGTATCATATTTTCAAAGTAATCCCAATTAAACCCACTTACTTTCAGTGAAAGGAATAATTTAGTAAATCAAGGGCGTAGAAGAATTTGGTTTGATGTACAATGAAACATTTTATAAAGAGTTATAGGGATATATTGATATTGATTAGGCCAGTTCAGAAAATGACAGAAAATCAATTTCATGTGGTGAATTCTATCGATTAAGATCTTGTATTTCATTTCTAAGTAAGAAACATGGCTGCATTTCATTAAGCACCATAGAAGCTGAGTATATTGTGGCTACTAAATAATTCACTCAGTTATTATGGATGAAGCAGCAACTTGGTGAAATGGGAGTTGAAATGAAATATCCGATTGGAATCTATTGTGATAATTTAAGTGCTATAAATAAATTTAAAAAGTCAATTCCATCACTCAAGGACAAATAACATTCAAGTAAAGTATCATTTTATCAAGTAAAAGGTCGAGTAAGGGCTTGTCAATTCAGAGTGTGTGCATGTATAACTATTGGTTGCATACATTCCAACAAAGTATTTACCCAAAGAAGTATTTGAATAGCATTGACTAGATCTAAGAGTTTAGTCAACTATAAGAACATGAAAAAGTTTGGGCGTGGGACGCTATCTCATCAAGGTATGGTGTGTTTTTACTAATGTGTTGATATGTGATCTTTACCCTAAATCATACCTCAAATGAGTTACCTTTGGGTTTGTTGAAAATTGGGGAGAAATTGTGAATATAAATAGGGAGAAAATGTATTAATTAATAAATGAGGAAAGATGATAGGTGAGTAGTGAGATACGGGGAGATGAATCTGTTAGGAGGAGTAGCGTTGTAGTGGGTATTAAATCATAAGATGGTAAAGGTGATCTCTCAAAGATTAAATATCAGAAAAGATGTGGTTCATGATCGAATTAGTTGAGTGGTATTATAATGAATTGTATCATTGATGAACTTTGAATTATACTATTTTTTCTTACTCCAAGCATTGATCATGTGTTCATAGAGTATGTGTTTAGTAAATCATTGATTAATATATTAATTTCAAGAAGCGAATGTTGGATAAAGATGGATGAAGCATTAACAATGTATCAAAATGATAAGAGTTGTGAAAAAACCCAAAGGGGGGGTTTTTTGGGAAAAAATTCCACAATTAAAACTCTCAGTATTTTTGGGTGTGATTCTAATTGTTGAAAAATCCAAAAGACCGTGAATGATTAGGATTGGGGTTTTCTGAAGTAGGTTTTTAAGGTGGTGTAGTTTCTCAGTGTTTTCCAAATTTTTGGGCATCAAAATCAGAAGATTGTTTTTTAGAAAGGGAATGTTTTTCAACAGAATTTAGTTTAAAAACTATGAAGCATAGTTCATGGATCATAAATGGTGTACACGGAACAATGAAGGAAATCATCAAAGCAAAGTATTTCCACATAGTAGTGATATGTGGACTATATAGTGCGGTACCAAAACCATGTAATGAAAATAGTTCATGCGAGACTCACAATTTTTGGGATGATTGCACTTTGAGGGAAGCCCTATCATTTGTGGCTGAGAGGCAGGGATCCGTTTGCAGCTGGAATTGTCCACCGCGAGTAATGGAGAAAGGCGCTATGTGTAGCGCATTACATAGTCCATGGTGATGGTTATACTACATCGATGATTCAATTGTCTCATATTAAAGGATTTTATAGATCTAATTTCCTATATAAGGACCTATAATTATATCACTAGAGTGAGAAAAATTCATTAGAGAATACCATTTCTCCAGGAATAATTAATCTAATTCTGAAAGTGGTTCACAATGAAGGCTTCCAAAAATGGTGAATTTGTTCACAGGACCATCCACAGAATGAGTTCTGCAGATCATAGTAGCATTCAAAGGTTGATTTGGACTGTGGAGGAAGAAATGGTCCATGGTAGTAGAAGTGGTCCATGGAAGAATAGATGGTTTGTGGAAGTATAGGTAGTTTATATAAGGAGAGAAAATCTATAGAATATGAGGTAGTTCTCGAAGAAAGAGGTGGTATGTGAAGCACACATGCCATGTTGTGCAATTCAGTAGAAGGAGGAAGAAGTGCAGTTCATGGATGATTCAAGAATTTGTGAAAGTAATTTCCACAAACTAAGTGTAAAATATGAGTTCATCTATGGGTGAAAATAGGAATTCGATAGAGCTTATACCTATAGTTGTGGATGTGTGAATTCATGAAAATGTAGGGACCTACAAGTCTATAAATGTTATGTGGATCCCTTCCTTGAGAAGTGGGAAGAGGAAGAGGAAGATAGTTATTCGTTCCACCGGTAGTGAGACAGAGAATGTGACATAACCAGTGACCCTTAGGAAAGTAGTGAGTTTAACCTAAACATTGTAAAGGTAGTGAGACTGGGAAAAAAAATTGATTTGTCCTAAAACTTGTACATTGGTAGTGAGGTTTTATGTATTTGGCACATCGGCACATCATTTTTGTATCCTCCATGGACGTATCACTGGAAGGGTGAACTACTTAAAATTAGTGTGACTCATTAATGATTTCAATTATGTTCATACATTACTATGGGAAAGAGAAAGAATAGTATTTTTTTTAATGATGAAAAAAACATCCTAAGGGGAATTTTTGAAATCTAGTATACCCTGATTCACCCCCCTCAGGGTATTTAACCTAATTGTCCTAAAAATATCCTTAAAACACAAGGTAGGAGACACATCCAGTCTTGGATATACCTTAGTAATAGTAAATTCCAATTAGTTATTCTTGTACTTTCATCCTTGCATGGTAATTCTCTATTATTATATTTGAATTCACTATAAAGATGAAATATGGAATTTAATGTTTTCATAGAAGCATTAAAAGATCACTCATGTACTTCAACGGTAATAAATACCAAGTTGTAGTATAACATAGCCAATTACAGCAAGATAGCTGAATTCATAAAATTAGAATTAACATAGCTAATTTGAACCACATATCTGAAATGATCTTCGTAGCTAAATTTCACATAGTTTAATCCACGTAGTTGATTTAATAGAGTTTTTTATTTTCAACATATAGTCAAATCTGTAATATCTGAATTTAATTACATATCCTTTTAGAATTTTATAGAAGAATCCACCACGTATTTGAATCATATAGATGATTACTCTACATAATGATCCATGTAGACAAATAATCATTATAGGAAATTTATCATGTAGGAAATTCAATGACGTACGTGATTTACATAGGGAAATTTCTCTTATTGGAGAATTTTATAAAAAACATAAAAATATCGATGAATTAAGAAAATAACAACAAAAACGCTTAAAATAAAGAAAAAATATGATGAACACACATACAAACAAAATCCTGAGTATATTATGAAGGTTATTTGAGATCATAAAATCAAAAAAGTACATAGGATATATTGGAACAACATTAGTAGTCTAACCGATGTGATATTCAATGTGTTCTATAACATTTCCCATTTGGGTCTGGGATATGTCTTGACACAGTAGTACTAAATGATCTAATAATGGCGAGGGTAGTTATATCCCCTAAAACATAACTATACCACACATGATGTAGAGTTGGATGTAGTGTTTTTTACTATAATGTTTTGGTACCATTACATCATTCATGGATCACTTTATAGTTTAACTGACCACAAGAACATGAGGCATATTTTATCTTAGTGTGAATTATTCAACAACAACATGTGTGGATGAACATTATCCAAGAATCTTAATCTAAGTTATCCTACACCTCAATAAAATAAAATTTCAGTGATGATTCACTGTGTAAGAAGCTATAAGGATGTTTTTTAAGATTCTGAAGATTCTGGGTAGGTAATGAATGAGTTGGAAGTGATGCACCTTGTTACAAGGGAAGTTAGTTGTAGATATTGCCTATTCCAGATTATAGTGTATTATTCCTTGATGAAGCATGTTGATGATTCTTTATAGGGACACCAAAAGGTGGAAGTGATGTAGGATAAAGTTATTCATGGCGATTCGCCCAAAGGATGGTTAGAGAATGGCCAACATTAGTCGGTGTTTCAGAGGATGATGTTTGTTCCAATGGTGATGCATGAAAAATTTATTCATGAGCATAAAAACTCACCATTAGTGGTATATATCAGTGTATAAAAGATAAATCATGTCATGAGGAATAATTTTTGTTATCCTAGGTTGAAAAAAGCTATGGCCGAGTTTATGGAGTGGTTTCTGACATGCCAACAGGTGCAGAAAAAACATCATGTTCCTAGTGGGTTTTTATAGCCTTTATATTCTCCCAAGTGGAAGTGGTTGGACATATCTGTAAGAAACCGGTTTTTGGCTATAAAATACTTTGGAATATTCTTGATATTATTCCAGAGCAGCGCCTTCAGATGGAGTGTGATTCCAAGCCCCGATGTGGCCGAAATTAAATTTTTCAGTGCATTCACACTGGGCACACCAGTTAAATGGGATAACTCCTAAACGGAGATCAGGATCAGAAATCTGAGTATACAGATGGATCTGAAATGAGGTGTTTACCCTAGGAATGACATGAAACACGTCAGCACGGGACGTTTGGACCCCTCGCTCGCTATCAGAGCGTGGAACAGATAAATTAAATAATTAATTTATTCGTTGAAGGGTTTAACTAAAGTATCTCATAAACGGCTGCTCAGATTGAAAAAACAAGGGAACCGTTGAGTTCGGAGCGTGTCTTTTACCCTAGGACAGTTGTAACTTTCGTGGGCGCCGCCCATCTGTGAAAAATGGCCCCAGGGGCATTTTCGTAATTTCGCTGCATCGGACGTTAAATTTTATAACTTTTGAACATGGCCTCAGATTTAAATTCTGAGACCTCCATTGTTCTCGGTATGTGGTGTTTACCCTAGTGGAGGATTAACCCCGACCCCGTCGAGATTTTCAGAGGTGGGTCCTTTCGTGGGTAATTAATAAAAAATTAAATAAATTAATTTTTATTTCTACATAAGCCAACACCCTCCCCTCCTCCATCCATTTGCTTTGGCAGAAGAAGGCTCAAACAAGACCTCCATTCACCCTCCTCTCCTCCATCTCTCTGGCAAGGCTCGGATTGTGCAGGAAGTGTCGGGAAAAGCCGTACGAGGTAGGCTTCGTTGCATTTTCATTTTCACACCCTCTTTGAATTTGATTATTTTCATTGAAATGCAGTTCATATTTTGAACGAAGCCCTTATCTGCATATCTTATGTTCTTTTCTTTCCATTACCTATTTCAGATCGTAAAACTGAGTTCCGAGGACCTCACAAACATCCACCAAAGATTGCGGGTTTTTGAAGTCTCCGGCGGGTTTCTTTTTTTTTCGGCAATCTCAGCCAGCAGCGGTGGCCTCCCAAGCGGCGGCGCGATGTCTTTAGTAGGTGGCGGTGTGGGCACCGTCTTCAGAGTGAGGCGGCTGGCTTCAGGGTGAGGCGAGGCTCGTGGGCGTCGTCGGTTGGGTGAGCGGGCGACCTGCGTGCGAGGGCGGCTGGGGGCGTGCGACTCTGGCGGGGTTGCAGGGTCGTCGGCAGCGAGCGCCAACGAGGCGGCGATGCATGCAAGGACCATCTTTGGCAGGTCGTTGTGAGGGATGACTGGGGTCTACAGAACCCGGATGGCCGACAAGGACCTGCACGTTGTGGGTCCTGTTGTGAGGAGAAGACCGGCCGAATGGCCGGTCTGGTTTTAAATAAATAAATAAATATATATATATATATAATAAAAAAATTGTTTATAATAATAATAATATTATTATTATTATTATGAAAAATGATTTATACCTCATAAATCATCCGCAGTGCGACCGGTTTGGGCACTATATGCAGAGAACCATCCCTTGAATCGAGGTGGACTTTTTCAAATGGTTTCGGGGAATTTTAATTCCCGAAATGAGGGGCTCGGGGGTGCGACATGACCATTAAGTGGACGGGCATTTTTCTAGGAATCTGGTTTTGGACGGCGCAGACACATCCGATGTATAAATTGAGCGCCGTCAGTGGTGTTGCGACCCTGGCATTGAGTCTGAGTTTTCCAGTATGGTTCCGGGCGTCGAAAACGGAGTTGATGTGTGGGCCCCACAGGCTGTCATTCGTGGTGTACGAAACTCTTTATAACTTTCTCATCAGGCGTCCGTTTGGGGCGTGCGAGCAGTCAATTCGGGGTGTTTTTTTTAGGGCGTTGCAATGGCTCAATCCACCCACTTTAATTCTGCATGATGGTGTGGGCCCCACGCGGGTCATTTGGGCGTTGACGGTGATTTTTCCAGCTTTATCATCGGATGTCCGTTTCGAACAAATGAATAGTCAAACTTCTGTAATTTTTCGAGATGATCGCAATAGTGTGGTCCGTTCATTGTGCTTCGAGACCACGATGTGGGTCCCATGTCGCACCGCTCGTGTGTGGTGCGCCAGAGTGCATCTTTTTCTCCGGATATCCATTCCACTCAAATGAGCAGTCCTTTTGACTTGTTTTTCCGAGGGGATCGCAATGGTGCAATGCACCTGACTGTTTTCGGGGCTGACGCACGAGATGTCGTTCAGGCGTAAAGCAGTGTTGGTGACTTTTCCATCGGATATCTGTTTGAGGTGAGTATATAGTCCATCTCGCATGTTTTTCTGTGAGGATTACAACAGTGTAATCTGTTCATGCATGAGAAACCTCTTATGTGATCCTATTAAATGTGGAAATATGAGTGTGTACAGGTGGAGGTTCTTCCTGCAGTGTTTGCAGAGAACCCATGGCGTGTGATCATGTTCAGTCCTAGGAGAGTGATGTTGGTGTTTAAAGAGATGTGGTTGGTCGTGCCTCAGCTATTGAGTTGGAAAGTTGGAGTTGTTACGTTACGCCTTCGTTTTGATGTTGGGTGCCGTGTTCATATTAGACTTTTGGCAGGAGACATGGTATACTCTTGGAGTATACGGGAACACATGGAGGTAAATGTGGTTGTTAGTACCTGAGAATGTTTGTGCGCATGGTTGGGGTTGAATTGGGGTCAAACATCATGTGGGCCCCATGTGTGTGTTGTGTTCTACTTTACGTACGTTTGACTTCTCACGACGTAGAGGATTCCTCTATTCTTGTTTGTTTGACCAGTAGGGTTGAGTTTTCCCCTGGTGCTATTCTCGTTTGTTAACCAGCAGGGTTGAGTTTTCCCCTGGTTATGTTCTCGTTTGGCCGAAAGATATGGTTTAGTTCCTCTGTTTCATTAGCTGTGATGGGTTTCAGTATCGCCCCCTTTTCACCGGACTATGACACCATTTACGACTACGTGTGCTCATACAACGTGGGGGTTTTCAAACTTTTTGGTATGAGTTGTCTCAGTCCGCTTCGACAGTGACTCAACGGATTGGAGTGTTATCATGCTGAGAGGCCCGAGGAGTTTCTCCCGTTCTTTCATGTTCCTTGGAAGAGTTCTTGTGGAATCAGTGTGACCATCAATTTACACGGGCACCGATACTCTACCCATGAGGTTGTTTCCAGCAAGGCTGGCCAGGAGGTTATTTCCAGCAGGGATGGCCAGTGGGTTACAATCCAGTAGGGATGACCAGTATAGCGGTGTTCACTAATTAGTACCATCCAGCAGGGATGGCCAGAGCAGTTATGGGATTATCTCCAGCAGGGATGGGAAGTGGTCCCTGATACCGAGTTTACCTCCAACTGGGATGTGAAGTGGTCCCCGATGACGGTTCCGAGCCTCCCTCCAGTGGAGTACCCTTTTACAGTACTGGGAATTGGGACTCTTCGACGACTTTAGACGGGTCACCCTCCATTTGATTACCCTTTTACGGGACTGGGAAGTGTGGCACCCGTCGACTCTTACCGGGTCTCCCTCCAGTGGGAACCCTTCGACTTCTAGGGATTACCCTCCAGCGGGGCTGGGCAGGGGGTCACTTGTCGACTATGATGAGACCTCCCGACTACGGGGCAGTGACGAGGTGTGGCTTGACGTTCCCCCATAACTCTCAATTATGAGGGGTGCTTTCCCCAACGAGATGTGTCCTTGCGACGTGACCTAAAACCGTGTAGGTGAGTCAGTGCCACCCAAAGTAGATAGTTTCGAGGTGCAGTGATTTGAGCCCTTGACTTGCAGTTCGAGGCAGACGTGTGGGATGCTGGGCATCGATGGTGTTTACTCCTAGGACTGTTGGCTACTCACTTTCTTGGGCTGAGCTACAGGATTGAGATCCCCTTACGACCTTGTTTGGGATTCTTGTTGAGCATATGTATATGTATATACCTTTTTCTAGTACCCACTTCTTGGGTTAGGTTACTCTCCTTCCAGGATAGGCAAAGACGCACGGGGTATGCCACGTGCTTTCAGTGTCTATATTATCGTGGTTGGATGAGTCTACTCTCCTGCTATAGGTAGCAAAGACTCGACTGGAAGTTCATCTTCTCACCGTTTCCAGCTCCTTGTGTCTGGAGGAGTCTACCTTCTTTCCTCTTGTTGGGTTGAGATGGACTCTCTACTGTTACTCTAATGCACTCTCGGTTGTACTCCATACATTTTCTTGTTCAATCTACTTCTCACCCATCGATACCTCTTTTATTGCTCCCTCGAGCCTTCAGGGTATCCGACTTTGTATTTTAATACTCACCCCTGCTTGGGCTTTTCCCGCACTTGGTGTGCCCTTGCAGATGACGGACAGGTGGAGCGTGACTTCAGTGAAGCTTAAGAGCTCAAGAGCTTGGACCGTGTGCGGTGGTCGGAGTCGGGTTCCAGGTGGGGGAACCTTCCAACTATTTACTTTTGTTTACCTGTTGCCAGGTTTTGTAACTTTTCTGGTTTGGCACGTGTTAGCCCCTTTTTCATTTTAGTTTCCTTACAGCACCTGCTTTGTACTGTTTATATGTCGATGCACTCTTGTTGTATTTTATAGCAGTTGCACTTTACTTTCCCTTTTACTTTTCACTTTTTCATTGAGTGCGTTGTGTCTGTGTGTACAAGTACTCAGGAAAAGGCCTCCCAGAGTTTTTTAGCCATCGGTGCTTATCGCCAGCCCCTATCCTATGGAGGCGTGCTTGGGGTAGTTGCCGCTCGAGACCGGTGACAAAGTGGTATTGGAGGTGGATCATTCCTTGGGAAGCTGTTCGGACGTACCTAAAATAAAAGGAATTGGTTGGGATTTAAGAAAACGATGTTAACATGTCTCCAGAGTGGCTCTCAGGCCAGGGAGTCCAATGATGGTGCGGTGGCCGACGTATCCATTCACCAGGACCCTGATAACCCTCTTGTCGACTCGGTATGCTGAGACAATTGTTATAGGGAAAATTGGTTTGTGCAGCACATAAGATTGAGTCTTTGACTGGCCTTCTTGAGTCATCTCCCCATCGTTGTTGTTGTTGTGATATACATATATGCTCATATGACCGCGGAAATCCTTGGTAATATTCATGATGTCACCGCGAAGACAGCCAGCCAGGATACCAACTTTGGTTCGTGACGACGACCCTGTGAGCTACAAGGCCACAATCTAGGACCCATCATGTGAGCCCCTTTCTATGGGTGGGCCGGTAGCAGCACCCCCACATGCTGAGCCCCAGACAGCTTCAGTAGAGTAGGCTGAGCTTGAGCGTTGGTTGAGCGCGCTCCATGAGTTCAAGCGGCAGAGACTGCTGAGGTTCAGTGGAGAGCCAGACCCTCAGGCAGCAGATGTTTGGCTAGAGACAGTGGTTTTCCTTTTCAGGTTTCTGCAGACACCAACAGATCAGAGAGTGGATTTGGCTTCCAACCTTTTCCGCGGAGCTTCTTGGCATTGGTGGAGTCCGGTGACTATATTTCTTGATGATTCATCGCTTTCGTGGGGAGACTATCAGTTTTTGTTTTGTAAGGAGTTTTCACCTCCTTCTTACGCTCTGTTTGGATTCAGGAGCTCCTGCAGTTTCAGTAGGGAGGGATGACGGTGGCCGAGTACGCGACTAGTTTCGCAGACCGTGCACGCTTTTACCCGGACATGGTCCATGACGACAACATCCGAGCGCAGAAGTTTGAGAAGGGTCTCCACTGAGAGATTCATGCTTTCATAGTACCCTTGGGAATATCCACATATACCGTGGTGTTAGAGCAGGTGCTACTGACAGAGAGCTTCCTGTCACATTCTAGAGTTGGTTGTGGCAGCAGGCACGTTGGAGCCAAGATGTCTACCATAGCTAGCGGTCTTCAGTAAGAAGAACCTCGATGCAAGTGGCTTTCTGACAACCGGACTCAGGGGTGTGGTCGTACACCAAAGTAGCGCTGGAGGGAACCAATGTAGCCTGGAGAGAGTCGGTTCTATGCTTGCGACGTGCAAGGTCACATGGCACGGGACTGCCCGACCAGGCATGCGGAGAGCTTCGGGCAGGCAGTAGGTGCACCTCCACGACATAGGCAGCGTCATGATCGGAGTAGAACTCTGAGAGGTGGTCCTAGTCGAGGAGCGGGAGGAGCTGGTAGTGGGGGACAACTTTACATGGTCTTATCATCACCACTAGGTGGTCCACGTCAGGCTTTGGGAGTGGACAGTTGGGACCACAGACAACCACACGCATTAGATATCTACAACCCTGCAGAGCATGAGAAGATAATAGGTACACTCTATGGATCTTCTACTTTTTGCAGTAGAATTTTTAGACTCTGTATGTGAAATTATTTTCCCCCCGCTCCTTTCTTGAGGTGTTACCAGGGTGACGCGGGGCATTGGTGTAACCCTTTGTTGGTAAGGTAAAAAGGTGTGGGACCGTTTTCTTTAGTCGATGGTGGAAACTCTTTCTCTTTTTGAGAATGTAAGAGAGTCTTAGTCATGGGACATCGACTATGAAGTCTTTCCTGACCAAATATCCTTGGCTATTTCACTATATGGATGTTATGAAGGAGGGAATCAACGGGCATTGTTCCAGGTGTGGGCGGTGATTCCAGCCGCGAAATGTGACGTAGAGGTTTGATTAGGGAGGTGAGCTTCCCCTGAGAGCCACCTTGACCTAACCCCAAATTTTGGTTTGGGTGCATAGCGTCTCCCACGTGACTCACTCGAGAAGAAGTGTGCGTGCTCCTATGCATGCCATCAACAATGGTATACCACGCGTGAACAGATCAAATCCTTTGGTCTGTGTGCGGTGACACAGGACATTGCAAGAGTTCTTCTGGGTATGGGAGAGCCAGGTATGGGCTTAGTACCCTGATTTGTTCCCTAGTTTTCCTTTTCGGGGTTGAAAATCTTGAAGGAGGGAATGATGTAAGAACCTGTAACGACCTAAAGATTCATTAAGGGAAATCCCTCTTGATCTAATTAAATGTCTCTTTATGTTTATATAAAATGTCAACCTCATTGGCTTTATGTTATGAATTTTGACCGTTTCTAATATAGTCGTTGAACAGTGATCACATGATTAGTATAAATATAAGACTTTAACAAATCCAATTTACTCAGACAAAAGAAGTGATGGCCTCATCAAGTATAATTTCCCCATACGAAGCCCATTTGTTGGAGCTTGGAAAAGAGGTGACATCCTTGGGCTTCACTCTTGACCAAGCCCAAGATGAGCTTCATCATGTCAAGCTCGAATGGTACCGTCTATGGGAGAAGTGGAAGTTGATAGAAATTATCACTCGAGCGATGTTATCCGAGCTACCCCAAGAGTCTTTCACCATCACACACATTACCCTTAGATATTATGCAGCTGTTTTAAGGGGTTATGTAACAAATAAGTAGTACTATGTTCATGTACATTATTTTTTGTATATAATATTGAATATAAATTCTAGTCATTTTTGAAACATTAATAATAGTTTTTAAAGTACAAATGGTGTTTTTAGTTATCATTTAATTATCAAATATATTTTATTAAATTAAACTATTTTTTGAATTAAATAATATTTTAATAGAATAATAATAATATTATTAAATTAATTTTTATTAAATATAAATGATCTTATAATTTTATGAATGCAATTAAATTTTTTATTATGGTTTGAAATCCATTTCTGTCAAAACCTGTGAATTTTCGATAAATGCCAGTTTTTATTTTAAAAGTGAAAATTAACATATTTAGAAAATAATTTAGATAAAATAAATGATATTTCTGGAATCAGGACGTCGAAATTATCCAATGGTGAATTTTTTATAATTTTGTGAGAGAGTTAAATTTTTGGGTAAAAATTAAATACCGTTCAAATATATAATGTGCTCTATGACATCATAATGACCCAATAGTGAAGTAATAAAATACTATAATCTTTATTTTCTTCCAATATATGTTTTACCATTAAATTAATGTGATTTTGGGTTTTTTGACTTACTTTTCAAAGCATTAATGGACCCCTCAAGACATATTCAACACCTTGCCTTTTTAAATTAATTTCCATGGGAGTGTGACTCACCTCCACATAAGCAACCCGAATATTTTAATAATTTCGGACTTTGGCCTTATAAAATATTGTTTTCCTCTTCCATTTTCCAAAACCCATGGGCAAAAAACATGGGATGGTTTGTGGTTTGGATTAATTTAATATAAGAGGTCCCAAACCTAAATAATAAAGAATTCTCTCACCTTTCCTATATAAACCCAACCAAGCTCTCACTTCCTCCTCACTCAAAACCTTTTGAGTTTGTCCAACCTCTACCCTACTCTCTCTATAATCCTCCCAAGGTACCCCAAGCTCCCAAGAAGCCTCTCACAAGCCTCACTCTAGCCTTTGGAAGCACACTTCCAAGTAAGGGTTTTTTCTTCCTTTCTCATTTTTGTCCAATTTTCTTTAAGTTGTTTTTTGCCTTTTAATTTCAATTATGAATGTTGGGGTACGATTTTTCACCTCCCTCATACTTCCATCTTTATGTGTTAATGATGGGATACCCCTTTCTCTCTCATTAATTGCCTCCCATGTACACCCGTTACTATGCTGAAATTCCGAAAGGAACTTCTCTCTCCTCATTTACATTCAAGCAATACTTTTTTATCATGAATCTAAATTCCATTACAATTGTTGGTACATGTATCTATATGAAATCCCTACTGCCCATTACATGTAAATATGATGAGTAACCCATTTCTGTCTCATCAACCTTTTTTATGAATTCTTACGTCACGTCGTTACGCTGCCGAAATCGCACCGATTTTCTAAGCCAATGCCATTGTGTAGTGAATACCATGCCCTTTTATCCATCAAGGGTATTCACCTTTATGCACATTTACTTATTGATTATAATGTTTCATGTATGAATTCCACATTCCTTTATTGTGGAATAAATAATTATGTTTAATGAATCCATGATTTATGATCCATGTGGCACACTTATGCATGAAATGAAATGTTTAAGAAGGGTACGCCCTTATAGTGCTTCAATGCATTGGGTAAATTATAGTATCATGATACGTCATGTTAAATGAGTGTTGAATCATGCTAATTAAAGTGCAATAAGGGTTTACTCGTGCTTTATGTGCAATGATGATTTACTCATGCTCCTTGTGCAATGATCCTTGGCTCAAGCTAATTCCATGTTTAGTGTTGTTGCCACATTTCCATGTCATGATTATCATGCTTTATCGTTACTTTATGTTCATGTTTCTTTTATGCTCCATTGATATTCATATTGTCTATCATGTATTTTACTCCTCATTTTATTCCATGTGTACTCCCTAACTGGGATTTATAGCTCATCCTTTTCTTATGCATGTCCTCAGGTTATCCCATGAAATGCTAAGTACGAGCAAATGTAGTGGTCATGTAAAGTACGTTTTCAATAAAGATGTTGTATTTCGTGTTTTCTATTTTTATGTAATGATCCTAATCCCAAAAGACACTAAACCTCTCGATCTTCTTTTTTGTATCAAGTTATTTTTTATGTAATAAATCATGTTTAAGTTTTTAATAAAATCAGGGTTGTGATAGTTGGTATTAGAGGATAGGTTTGGTTATTTTTGGGATTAGGATTAGAAAACCCTAGTACATCCTTAGATACAAGACTAAGTACAATAAAAACGTTCCTAGATTTTGGTGAGTATTGAGTAAGTGGGTTATCAAGCGAATACATCCCTGTATGGATACGAGAAGGTAGAGGCGGCTCTGGCACAGATGTATCCTAGGGGTAAAACCCAAAAACACTGCTTTGAGCTAGACTCGAACGAGAACAGGTGCACGACAATGGGCATTGCTGCACTCTTGGTTACGACACTCCTGGGGGATATGCTTTGGTAAATTCACAAGCTTAGTATGAACCCTTATTAAAGGAATTAAAAAAATTCCCCTAAGAATATATGTTAGAAAGTAGATCATGAAAAGCCTAGATTGAAACCTATAGACTCATGAGATAAGGAAATAAAAGTTTATTTATAAGTCATCAACTTTTGTCTTTGGATTACCCTTTATGTGTTACCCCTAAATTTCCTTTTATTCCAACCAATGGCCGGTAATAGGAGGACTCGGGCTAACAACCGTTGTGAAGATCAGTGTGATGACTGTACTAATGAGATGCCCAATCCCATGGGAGTGGGAATCACAAACATTGTCACACTTCTCTCTCAGCTAACTCAAGTTTTTAATAGAATCACGGGTCAAGAGGAACGTTCAACCCCCCCTAAGAAGGAATGAGTCTCTATCGAGATCTTCATGAGATGAAGGCCTCCTACTTTTAGTGGATCATCCGATCCCACGATCGCTGAAAAATGGATCAACTCCATTGAAAATCTATTCTCCATCCTCCAATGTTCTGAACAAGAGAAGGTTCTCCTAGCGGCTTATCGTATGGAGGGTAAAGCTGATCAATGGTGGAAGTTGATCAAAAATACAAAGCCCGAGGAGGAGATCGAGGCATTGGAATGGTTGGATTTCCGGAAGATTTTTTACGATAAATATTTTCCGAGCACCCCCCGGCTTAAGATGGAAAGGGACTTCCTTTCCCTTAATAAAAAATACGAAGAATCTATTGGAGAGTACGAGGAAAACTTCACAAGGATTTCACGATAGGCTTCAGGATTTGTCGTTACCCCCGAATGCAAGGTTGACCGCTTCTTTAGTGGGCAGAAGCCTATCTTGCGGAAAGCATTAGCGATAAGTGACTTCGACAGCTATGATGAAATTGTCCAATGTGCCCTCAAGGTCGAAATGGAGATTAGGGAATCACAGGGGTATCATGGGGACAAGAAGCGTAAGGTGGACTTCAATGCTGGTGGTCCGATGGATAAATCCAATGGTGATAAGAAGATTCAGCACCCCACTTTCCAAAAGTGCGGAAAGAAGCACCCTGGAAATTGCCTTAAGGGGACAAGAAAATGCTTCAGGTGTGGAAGAGAAGGGAACCTAGCTGTTAACTGTCGGCAAGAAAGACCCACGACGGCGACAGAGGAGAGGAACACTCCATTCGAACCTCAACATGTTGTTCAATTCTAAAAATGCAATGAACGAGGTCATTTTTCAAATCAGTGACCTAATCCAAGGGTTTTCGGAGACAACCAACAACCTCCAAGGCAGCAAGGAAGAGTGTTTTCCATCACTTCTGCCGAAGTGAACCCCGACAACGAAGTGGTGACAGGTACGCTAGTTATTCATTCAATAATAGCGAACATACTTTTTGATTCAGGTTCTACGCATTCTTTTATATCTCTAAATTTTAGTAGAACAATCCCAGCACCACCACAAATCATGGAAATGAAGATGTCGCAGAGTACGGAAAATGGGGAAATCATTGCATCCCATGAAAATAAGTCCTCCCCTGTTATAGTCTGTGGAATGAATTTCCAGGCAAACCTCGTCATACTCCCTCTCGTGGAATTTGATGCAATTATTGGCATGGATTGGCTTTCCTTATATAGAGCCAACATAAATTTTCGGGAGAGTAAAATCACACTCCATATGGATAATCGACCCCCGATTCTTTACAAGTGTCAGGAGGAAGATGAATCTCCTTTAGCTTCATCATCTCAAGCATTGATATTACTGCATTATGAGAATGCGTATTTGGATTAGATGATTGATTCCAAGGAAGAAACCATCCTTTAAGAAATGCCTATTGTGAGGGAATTCGCTGAAGTGTTTCCCGAGGAACTTCCTGGTCTTCCTCCTAGAAGAGATGTTGAGTTCTCAATTGAACTTAAACCTGGGGCGCTACCAATAACCAAGACTCCATATATAATGGTTGTTGTTGAGCTTGAAGAGCTAAAGAAACAACAACAGGAGAATCTGGATAAAGGTTTTATACGACCAAGTGCTTCACCATGGGGTGCACCAGTCCTCTTCGTCAAGAAGAAGGGTGGGTCATTGCGACTTTGCATCGATTATCGTGAACTTAACAAAATCACGATAAAGAACAAGTATCCTCTCCCAAGAATCGATGACTTGTTTGATCAGCTGCATGGAGCACAATACTTCTCCAAGGTGGATTTTCCGTCGGGATATTATCAAGTAGGTGTGAAGAAGGAAGATGTCCCCAAGACTGCTTTTCGTACAAGGTACGGGCACTATGAATTCATAGTAATGGCTTTCGGACTCACCAATGCTCCCGAAATATTCATGGACATGATGAATAGAGTCTTTAGAGATTACCTTGAAATTTTTTTGGTAGTCTTTATAGATGATATTCTAATATACTCCAAAACCAATGAGGATAATGAGGATCATTTAAAAACTGTTCTAGAGACTTTGCGCAAAGAGAAGCTCTATGAAAAGTACAGAAAGTGCGAGTTCTGGTTGAAGGAGGTCTCATTCTTAGGCCATATCATCACAAGCAATGGGATATCTGTGGATCCCTCCAAAACAGATGAAATTGAGGGATGGCCGAGGCCAATATTGGTTATAGATTTCCATAGATTCTTGGGGTTAGCTGGATGTTATCGACGATTTGTGAGAAATTTCTCACGATTGTCCAACCCTCTTACCAAGATAACTTGAAAGGGATTATAGTTTTCTTGGAGTGATGAATGTGAATAAATATTCAAGAAGATGAAAAGGAGGCTTATCACTGCACCCGTGCTCACTTTACCCACAAGTGGGGAACTTTTTTTTTGTTTTTAGTGATGCTTCACAGAATGGCTTAGGCTGTGTGATGATGCAGAATGATAATGTTATATCCTATGCCTCAAGTCAGTTGAAAATCCATGAGTGAAACTATCCAACACATGACCTGGAGTTGGCGGTTGTGATCTTTGCCTTGAAAATCTGGAGGCATTATCTCTATGTGAAGAAATGTGAGATATATACTAACCACAAGAGTCTTAAATATATATTCACACAGAAAGAGCATAATATGTGCTGGATAAGCTGGATAGAGCTCATCAAGGATTATTACTGTTCAATCTATTACCACACTAGTAAAGCGAACAAGGTGGTGGATGCCCTAAGTATAAAGGATCCAGCGATTCTATCAATGATGAGAATTGAGAAGGATCCAATCCTCTTAGAGTTGATGATGATGGAATGGAAATCATAGAGAAGGGAACATCATCAATCTATTAACAAATGATTTCTAAACCTCCTTGTTTGGAAAGGTTAAAGGATGCTCAAAAGGATGATATGGGAATTCAATAAAAATTGGAAGCTATCGAAAAAGGGAAATCCTCGGAGTTTAATGTTAATGAAGAAGGAATTGTGCGGTTTGGGAAAAGAATATGTGTTCCATTAAGTCCGGAGCTGAAGAAGGAACTTTTGGATGATGCACATAGTTAAAATTTATCTATTCACCCAAGAAGCACAAAGATGTATCGATATCTCTGAGAAAACTATTGGTGGGATAATATGAAGAAGGAGATTGCTGAATAAACATCAAAGTGCCTGGTGTGTCAGCAAGTGAAGGCGGAGAGGCAGATGTCTAAGGGGATGATGTAACCATTGCCCATACCATAATGGAAATGGGAAAACATCACCATGGACTTTTTCACCGGACATCCGAGAACATCCAAAGGCAACAATGCAATATGGGTTGTTGTGGATCCACTTACACAGACTGCACACTTCATTGTTATTTGGGAGGATTTATCATTGGATCAACTAGCACCGATATATATCAGGGAAGTGGTAAGGTTTCATGGAGTACCACTATCTATTGTGTCCGACTGAGATCCAAGATTCACCTATATGTTTCGGAAGATTCTTCAACATGCTCTGAATACTGAACTAAACTTTAGTATGGCCTATCATTCTCAAACTGATGGCCAATCCGAGCGGACTATCAAAACACTTGAGGATATGTTGAGAGCATTCTCAATGGACTTTAAAGGAGGGTGGGACCAACATCTTCCTCTGCTTGAGTTCTCTTATAATAACAGTTTCCACTCGAGCATCCAAATGGCACTATATTAAGCCCTGTATGGGAAGAGGTGCAGAACACCGACATGTTGGGATGAGGTCAGTGAACGTAAGCTGCTTGGACCAAAAATGGTCGAGGAAATGCTGGAGAAGGTGAAAACCATTTGGTAGCATATCAAGGTATCCTAGAGTCGAAAGAAGAGTTATTTAGATAATCGTTGATGAGGCCTTGAGTTTAAATATGGAGACATGGTTTTTCTACGCATATCTCCAAGGAAGAAGGTCAGGAGGATTGGAAAGAAAGGGAAGTTAAGTCCAAGGTACATCAGCCCCTTCAAAATTCTTGATCGTGTCGGGGCTGTGGCCTATCGACTAGCACTTCCTCCTACTATGGCCAAAGTACATGATGTCTTTCATGTTTTCCCCTCAAGGAAGTACATACCAGACCCTTCACATGTACTATGGTGGTACAATTGGAAGACAATCTTTCTTATGAGGAGCAACTAGTGAACATCTTAGCTCATAGAATAAATGTTCTATGAAATAAGACAATGCCCCATGTCATGGTGTTGTGGAGAAGCCACAAGTTTGAAGAAGCTCCTTGGGAATTGGAGGAAATTATGAAGATGAGTTACCCACATCTATTTTAGTGTGGGAAAAGGAAAATTTCAAGGGTGAAATTTCCTAAGGGGGGAATAGTGTAACGACCCAAAGTTTCATTAATGGAAATCCCTCTTGATCTAATTAAATGTCTGTTTATGTTTATATAAAATGTAAACTTCATTGGTTTTATGTTAATAATTTTGACCATTGCTAATATGGTCGTTGAACAATGATCACATGATTATTATAAATATAGGACTTTAACAAGTACAATTTACTTAGACAAAATAAGCTCTGGCCTTATCCAGTAGAATTGCCCCATACGAAGCCCATTTGTCAGAGCTCAGAAAAGAGGTGGCATCTTTGCGCTTCGCTCTTGACCAAGCCCAAGCTGAGCTTCATCATGTCAAGCTCTAACAGGACCGTCTATGGGAGAAGTGGAAGTTGATAGGAATTACCACTCGAGTGATGTTATCCTAGCCACCCCAAGAGTATGTCACCATCACACACCTTACCTTTAGGTCTTATGCGGCTGTTTTAAGGGGTTATGTAACAAATAAGTAGTACTATGTTCATGTACATTATTTTTTGTATATAATAATGAATATAAATTCTAGTCATTTTTGATACATTAGAAATAGTTTTTAAAGTACAAATGGTTTTATTAGTTATTATTTAATTAAGAAATATATTTTATTAAATTAAGGGATTTTTGGAATTAAATAATATTTTAATAAAATAATAATAATATTATTAAATTATTTTTTATTAAATATAAATTATTTTATAATTTTATGAATGCAATTAAATTTTTTATTAAGGTTTGAATGCCATTTCTGTCAAAAACCGTGAATTTCCGATAAATGTCAGTTTTTAATTAAAAAGTAAAAATTAACATATTTATAAAACTATTTAGAAAAAATAAATGTTATTTCTGGAATCAGGACATCGAAATTATCCAACGGTGAATTTTTCATAATTTTCTGAGACGGTCAAATTTTTTGGTAAAAATTAAACACCGTTTAAATATATAATGCGTTTTATGACATCATAATGACCCAATAGTGATGTAATAAAATACTATAATCTTTATGTTTGGCCAATATATGTTTTTCCATTAAAATAATGTGATGTTGGGTTTGTTTGACTTACTTTTCAAAGAATTAATGGACCCCTCAAGACATATTCAACACCTTGGCCTTTTAAATTAATTTCCATGGGAGTGTGACTAACCTCCACATAAGCAACCCTAATATTTTATGATGTTCGGACTTTGGCCTTATAAAATATTGTTTTCCTATTCCCTTTTCCAAAAACTATTTTCAAAAACCATGTGATGGTTTGTGGTTTGGATTAATTTAATATAAGGGGTCCCAAACCAAAATAATAAATAATTCTCTCACCTTTCTTATATAAACCCACCCAAGCTCCCACTTCCTCCACACTCAAAATCATTGGAGTTAATCCAACTTCTGCCCTAATCTCTCTATAATCATCCTATGGATTCCCAAGCTCCCAAGAAGCCTCTCACAAGCCTCTCTCTAGCCTTTGGAAACACACTTCCAAGTAAGGGTTTTTTCTTCCTTTCTCATTTTTGTCCGATTTTATTTATGTTGCATTGCCTTTTAGTTTCAATTATGAATGTTGGGGTATGGTTTCTCACCTCCCTAAAACTTCCCACTTTATGTTTGAATGATTGGAGACCCCTTTCTCTCTCATTAAATGCCTCCCATGTACACCCGTTACTATGCCGAAATTCCGAAAGGAACTTCTCTCTCCTCATTTACATTCAAGCAATACTTTTGTATCATGAATATAAATTCCATTACATTTATTGGGAAATGTATCTATATGAACTCCGTACTGTCCAGTACATGTAAATATGACGATGAACCCCTTTCTCTCTAATGAACCTTTTTTATGAATTCTTACATCACGTCGTTACGCTGCCGAAATCGCACCGATTTTCTAAGCCAATGCCATTGTGTAGTGAATACCATGCCCTTTTATCCATCAAGGTTATTCACCTTTATAAACATTTACTTATTGATTATATCATTTCGTGTATTAATTCTACATTACTTTATTGTGGAATAAATAATTATGTTTAATAAATCCATATTTTATGATCCATGTGGCACACTTATGAATTAAATGAAATGTTTAAGAAGGGTGCGCCCTTATAGCACTCCAATGCATTAGGTAAAGTATAGTATCATTATACGTCATGTCCAATGAGTGTTGAATCATTATAATTTAAGTGAAACGAGGGTTTAATCGTTCTTTATGTGTAATGAGGATTTACTCATGCTCCATGTGCAATGAGCCTTGGCTCATACTAATTCCATGTTAAGTGTTGTTGCCACATTTCCATGTTATGATTATCATGCTTTATGATGCCTTTATGTTCATGTTTCATTTATTCTCCATTGATATGCCTATTTTCTAACATGTATTGTACTCCTCATGTTATTCCATGTGTACTCCCTTACTGGGCTTTATAGCTAACCCTTTTCTTATGCATGTCCTCAGGTTATCCCATGAAATGCTAAGTATGAGGGAATGTAGTGGTCATGTAAATGAATTTTTCAATAATGAAGTTGTATTTCATGTTTTAAGTTTTTATGTAATGATCTTAAGCCCCAAAGACACTAAACCTCTCGATCTTCTTTGTTTTATCAAGTGATGTTATATGTAATAAATCATGCTTTATTTTATAATAAAATCAGGGTTGTCATAGAACCTGTTTTATGGCTATAAAATACTTTGGAATATTCTTGATATTATTCCAGAGCAGCACCTTCAGATGGCGTGTGATTCAGAGCCTCGGTGTAGCCAGAATTAAATTTTTTAGTGCGTTCACACCGGGCACACCAAATAAATGAGATAACTCCTAAACAGAGATCCGGATCAGAAATCTTAGGGCACTGATGGATTTGAAATGGGGTTTTTACCCAAGGAACGACATAAAACACGTCGGCATGGGACGTTTGGACCCCTCGCTCGCTTTCAGTGTGTGGAATAGATAAATTAAATAATTAATTTATTCGTTTAACGACATAACTCCATTATCTCATAAGCGGTTGCAAGTATTGGAATACTTAGGGAACCATTGAGTTTGTAGTGTGCCGTTCACCCTAGGAGGGGTGTAACATTCGCAGGCGCTACCCATCTGTGAAAAGTGGCCCCAGGGGAATTTTCATAATTTAGTGCCTTCAGACATTAAATATTATAACATTTGAATGGGTCTTGAGATTGAAATTCTGAGACCACCGTTGTGCTCGGGAGGTTGTGTTTACCCTAGGTGAGGCTTAATCTCAACCCGGTCGAGATTTTCGAAGGTGGGTCCTTTCGTGGGTAATTAATAAAATATTAATTAAATGAATTTTTATTTCTACTTAAGCTAACACCCTCCCCTCCTCCATCCATTTTCTCTGGCGGAAGAAGGCTCATCCAAGAATCCCTCCCTTCAACCTCCTCTCCCCCATCTCTTCGGCAATGCGCGGATCATGCGGGAAGCGTCGGGTGAAGCCATGTGAGGTAAGCTTCATTGCGTTTTATTTTTCGTACCCTCTTTGAATTCGATTATATTCATTGAAATGCCTTTTAAATTTCAAACGAATCCCTTATCTACGTAGCTTATGTTCTGGTCTTTCCATTTCCTATTTCGGTTCGTAAAACCGAGTTCTGAGGACCTCACAAATGTCCACCGAAGATTGCGGGTTTTTGAAGTTTCTGGTGGGTTTATTTTTTTTCGACAAGCTCAACCAGAGACCGTGGGCTCCCAGGCGGTGGCACGGTGCCTTTAGGAGGCGGCGGCGCGGGCTCCGTCTTCAGGGCGAGGTGGCTGGATTTAGGGCGAGGCAGCGGCTCCAGGCAAGGTGAGGCAAGGCTCACGGGCGACGTCAGCCGGGCGAGCGAGCGGCCTGCGTGCGAGGGTGGCCCGGTGTGTGTGGCTCTGGCAGGGTCATGGGGTCATCGGCAGTGGACGCCTGTGGGGTGGCGACACGGGTAATGACTGTCTTTGTCCAGTCGTTGTGATGGAAGACCGGGGTCTACGGACCCCAGATGGCTGACAAAGACCCGTACGCTGCGTGTCCTGTTGGGAGGGGGAGACCGGCCGAATGGCCAGTCTGGTGTTTAAAATATATATATATATATATATATATATATATAATAAAATGGGTTAAATAATAATAATAATAATATTATTATTATTATTATTATGAAAAATGATTTATACTTCATAAATCATCCGCAGGGCATCCGTTTTGGGCACCGTCTGTGGCGACACATCCCTTGAATCGAGACAGACATTTTGATATGGTTTCGGGGAAATTTAATTCTCGAAATGAGGGGCTTGGGGGCTCGACATGACCGTTAAGTTGATGGTTGTTTTTCTTGGAATCTTGTTTTGGACGGCGCAGACACATCCGATGTCCAAATTGAGCACCGTCAGTGGTGTTGCGACCCTGGTGTTGAGTCGGAGTTTTCCGGTATGGTTTCGGGCATCGATACTAGAGTTGAGGCGTGGGCCCCACGAGCCATCTATCGAGTTGTATGTAGAGCTTTATAACTTTTTCATCGGGCGTCCGTTTGGGGCGCACGATTAGTCAATTCAGGGTGCTTTTCTGAGGGCCTTGCAATGGTGAAATCCGCCCGCTTTAATTCTTCATGATGGTGCGGGCCCCACGAGGGTCATTTGGGAGTTGAGGATGATTTTTCCAACTTTATCACCGGGTGTTCGTTTCAGACAAAAGAATAGTCAGACTTGCGTACTTTTTCGAGAGGATCGCAACAGTTCGGTCTGTTCGTTATGCTTTGGGACCGGGATGTGGGTCCCGTGTAGCACCACTCATGTGTGGTGCGCCGGAGTGCATATTTTTCTCCGGATATCCATTCAACTCAGGTGAGAAGTCATTTTGATCTTTTTTCCCGAGGGGATTGAAATGGTGCATGCTGTCGACTATTTTCAGGGCAGAGCCTCGGGATCACGGGACGTCGTTTGGGCGTAAAGCGGTGTTGGTGACTTTTCCGTCGTATATCCGTTTGAAGAGAGTAAATAGTCTATCTCGCATGTTTTTCCACGAGGATTACAACAGTTTAAAATGTTCAGGAAAGTGGAGCCTCTCATTCAATCATATTAAATGTGGAAATATGAAGGTGTACCGGTGGACGTTCTTCCTCTGGTGTTTACAGAGAACCTCTGGCGTGTGATCATGTTCACTCCTAGGAGAGTGATGTTGGTGTTTAAAAATATGTGGTTGGCCGTGCCTCAGCCATTGAGGTGGAAAGTTGGAGTTGTTACATTATGCATTCGCGTTGAATTTGGGTGCCGTGTGCAGGTTAGCCTTTTGGCTGGAGACGTGGTATACTCTAGGAGTATACGGGAACACTTGGAGGTACATGTGGTTGTTAGTACACGAGAATGTTTGTGAGCTTGGTTGTGGTTGACTGGGGGTCACACGTTTTGTGGGACCCATGTGCATGTCGTGTTCTTCTTTACATACTTTTGACCTCTCATGACGTAGAGGGTTCCTCTGTTCTCGTTTGTTTGACCAGTAGGGTTGATTTTTCTCCTGGTCCTGTTCTCATTTTTTGACCAGCAGGGTTGAGTTTTTCCCTGGTTCTGTTCTCGTTTTTCCGACATAGATGGTTTGGTTCCTCTGTTTCTTTAGCCGTGAGAGGTTTCAGTACCACATCCTTTTCACCAGATTGCGGCACCATTTATGACTACGTGTGCTCGTACAACGTGGGTGTTTTTACACTTTCTTGTATGAGTTGTCTAATTCTGCTTCGACAGTGACTCAGCGGATTGGAGCGTGATCACCCTGAGAGGCCCGAGGAGTTTCTCCCATTCCTTTGTGTTCCCTGGAAGAGTTATTGTGGAATAGGAGTGACCAACACTTTACACAGGCACAAATCCTCTAACCATGGGGTTGTTTGTAGAGGGCTGTCCAGGAGGTTGTTTCCAGTAGGGATGGCCAGTGGGTTACCATCCAGCAGGGCTGGCCAGTACAACGGTGTTCACTGAGCAGTACCATACAACAGGGATGGCCAGAGCGGTTCTGGGTTTACATCCAGCGGGGCTGGGAAGTGTTCCCCGATGCCGGGTTTACCTCTAGCTGGGCTGAGAAGTGGTCCCCGATGCCGGGTTTACCTCCACCTGGGCTGGGATGTGGTCCCCGATGACGGTTCTGAGCCTCCCTCTAGTGTAGTACCCTTTTACAGGACTGGGCATTTGGAATCGTTGATGAATTTAGTTGGGTCACCCTCTGGTGGATTACCCTTTTAAGGGATTGGGCAGTGTGGCACCCGTCGACTCTTTCCGGGTCTCCCTCCAGTGGGAACCCTTCAACTTCCAGGGATTACCATCCAGCAGGGGTGGGATGGGGGTCGCCTGTCGACTTTGAGGAGACCTCCCGACTGCAGGGCAGTGATAAGGTGGGGCTTGAAATTCCCCCAGAACTCTAAAGTACGAGGGGCACTTTCCCCACCGATAAGCGTCCTTGCAACGTGACCTAAAACCGTGCGGGCGAGTCAGTGCCGCCCAAAGAGGATATTTTTGAGGTGTGTTGATTTGAGACCTTGACTTGCAGTTCAGGGAAGATGTGTGGGATGATGGGCATCGTTGGTGTTTACTTATGGGATTATTGGCTACTCACTTTCTTGGGCTGAGCTACGAGATTGAGATCCCCTTACAACCTTGTTCAGGATTCTTATTGAGCATTTCTATATGTATATACCTTGTTCTAGTACCCACTTCTTGGGTTTGGTTACTCTCCTTCCAGGAGAGGTGAAGACGCACAAGGTATGGCACATGATTTCCATGTCTAGCTTCTCGTGGTTGGACTAGTCTACTCTCATGCTATAGGTAGAAAAGACTCGACGAGAAGTTTATCTTCTCAGCGTTTCTAGCTCCTTGTGTCTGGATGAGTCTTCCTTCTTTCCTCTTGTTGGGTTGAGCTGGAATCTCTACTGTTACTCTACTTCACTCTCAGTTTTACTCCTTATGTTTTCCTGTTTGATCTACTACTCACCCTTCAGTACCTCCTTTGTTGCTCCCTCAATCTTTCAGGGTATCCTACTGAGTATTTTTATACTCACCCCTGCTTGGGATTTACCCGCACATGGTCTGCCCTTGCAGATATCGAATACGTGGGGCGTGACTTTAGTGGAGCTTAAGAGATCAGGAGCTTGGACCGTGTACGGTGGTCGGAGTCGGGTTACATGTGAGGGAACCTTCCAGCTATTTAATTTTGTTTACCTATTGCTGGGATGTGTCACTTTTCCTGTTGGGCACATGTTTTCCCCTTTATCATTTCAGTTTACTTCCAACACTTGCTTTGTACTATTTAGAGGTCGATGCACTCTTGTGGGTTTTTATAGAATTTTCACTTTAATTTCCCTTTTACTTTGCACATTTTCATTGAGTGTTCTGCGTTTGTGTGTACAGGTACCTAGGAAAAGGCCTTCTCGATTTGTTTAGCCTTTGACGCTTGTCGCCAGCCCCTGGCCTATGGAGGCGAGCTTATGGTAGTTGCGGCTCAAGGCCATGTAGGGTCGGGTCGTGACAGTATCAATGGAATTTTTTATGTGGTTACCCTGGGCTCAGGGTGGATGTTATGTTATCTACATAATTTTATATCAAATGATAATGTTAGCTCAATTTTTGGTGATCCAAGAGTTGATTACCATATATGTTTTGGGGAAATGATACATGGATGATGTAGTAAGCCCTAATGGAGATGTGAAGACTAAAATTTCAAATAAATACCCTTGGTATACCTCATAATTCTAGAGATTATTATAGAATGACTTTTTCACTTAGTTACACCTTATCACTAATTTCCATCCTCATAAATATGGGATTAACGGGAAGACCATACAAACAATATAAGCCATATTGTGGGCTCAAATCTTGGATTTCATAGTATTATGTCTGAGACATAAAAACATGGATGATTTTTATTATAATAACATCTAAAACCCATCCATTAGTATGGAACCCTTTGAGGTGTTTTATGGAAAGCAATACTGATACCTGTTGTGTTCTACTGAAGTTGGAGAGTTAGTTGTTCTTAGTCCCAATGTGGTAGATAGTATTATTCAGATGTTCCATAGGGTTAGTGATAGGATTAGTGTTACACCAGACCAAAAAATTGATTATTTTGATTAGAGGAGAAGGTCCCTGTAGCTTTAGTTTGATGACGGTGTGTTCCTGATGGCCTCTCTTTTACGCATGCATTGGAGGTTTGGTCAGGGAAGCAAGTTGTCACCCCATTTCATCGGACCATTCAAAGCATTGGAGTGAAATTATGAGGTGGATTGTTGGTTGGAACATCCAAAATAGATTGTCCATATTTATCAAATATTTAACTTTCACTATATTTATTGATACATACATGAAAAATCCTATATAATCAACTTGGGAGTGTTGGATATCAGTGATGATGTGACATTCATAGAGTGACCCGTGAAGATTTTGGAATGACAAAGGAAGGATGTTTTGTGGGCATGTCATCCCTTTTGTTTGGGTTTTATGGTGGAATTGTGGCATGTAAAATAGCACATAGGAACATGATTCATATATGCACAATCATTACACTGGGTTTTTTTGATCTTTTGTTTTTATGATGTGATTTTGGAACAATTTTTTCTTATAAGAAATGCTTGGGTCCTTTAATCTGGTGATGTTTCATGTGGTGATGTAATTTTACTTGAGAGTCATATCTTGAGGGATTGTTAAAGGTTTATTATATGTTCCAATGATCTAGGTTTTGAATTGATTGTTGAGGTTTTGAATCATTTTAGAGGTATTTGATGTAACGATCTAGACACATCCAACCATTACTATATGGTTTCTTAAAGGATTAAAGGATTTTTTAGGGATCCTAGAGATTTTATAGATTCTAGGATTGAGTTTTAGGCTATTATGAGTGTCACTGTATCATAGGAATGTGCATGGTTATGAATTTATTTTGAGTTATGGCCTCAATTTAGCCATTTTGATTGGATATGGTGTAACCTCAAACATTTTCAGTTGGTCATGTGGTGATTGATGCTCCATGGCTAGTAAAATGGTTTGTCTATCCATTTCAGTGGGTGTTTTTTCTAGTGAGCTCCCCACTGGGAAATTGGTAGTTGGGAAACAACTGGTTGAGGGCATGTTGTTGGGTGTGGGGTATTAGTGGATTGATTATGTGAACTGGATAGTGAGGACTCACCAAATCATGTTCCAAGGAATTTTGAGGTGAAAAAAATGAAGGGAATTCAACCACAACATGGTGGTTAACCATGGAGTTGGTCCAAGTAAATTTATGGTTTTTTTAAATTTTTATGAGTTGAGGATCTTGGAATAGGGGTTTCAAACTCATCTTTGAATAAGGGGCCATAGTGTGTCTAGAGGTTCACCACATCATAATGGTGGTATTCAGGATCCATCAACAAATCGAGAGTTGACCTTCGCTTAAATTGACATCTTTTTCCTTCCGTTGAGTTGTAGCAGAATTATTTTCCTTTCTTTCCCACTCTAGTTATACCTTGAGAATTTTAACCCATTAAATCATTGGATGAATGTGTTGTGGATGGATTTATGATATCCCCTCTTATTCTTCCCATTTTCTTGACTTCATACCATTCTAGGAGATCAATGTATTAGGAGGCTCTGTTATGGTAGATTTTGAAATATGGTTTGGCAATGGCCAGTTGTGGACAGATTTTTGTGGGTTTACCTTCACTCTTAGTGAGGATTGATCACTTGTTTCATCCATTACAAGAAATGGGTTTTCTTGAATATTTAAAATGTACTACGGGATCCAATTTATCTCTTTAATATTATTCATATGTGACATTATAAATCATTTATTTCATCTTGGGTGAATGGTAAGAGTTAACCAAATGAAGATAATTAATCAGAATTAATGAATTGATGACTAAAAATTAATTAATTTTATTATGATAAGTCCCCCTTTAATGGGTAAGGGGTGACCCAACAAACTATAAAGAAATAAAAACAAAAAACCCACAGTACAATGTCCAAGGCCTAATATAATCCAATTCAAAGATGAAAAGAAGCAGCCCTCCCTAGAATCAAAATCATTAAGATGAGCTTCCATATTCTCATCGCAACATGAATAGTAGTCTCATGAAATAATTCATATGCATGGTACCAATGGAAAACAACATACCCTCTCAAACATCGAAATCCATACAGAAATGATCGGTGAAAGCTCTCTGATCTACACCTCTTCTGAAACCATACCTTGTAGTGAACTGGATGAATTTTCCCATAGACTGCAAACCATCGGACCATATTACACAAAAGAGCACAAAAATATTACCACTGATTCACACATTCAACAAAAACAAGACTCAATCTACAAGATCCCAAAAATAGCACTCCAAAATCATCAAAGCAAGATCCACCATCATGAATCCATCATGATTTCACCCCGAACAGTCACTAGAACTGAAGTCAGACCTCTATAGAGATGGCACCGTGCACCACCAGGAACATCGCATAACTAAAACCAAAAAATGAAATCAGATCAAAAGACATAATCTGAAAAAAAATGGGGAACTCCCATATTACAGATTCGCCTGAAAACCACCCCTCTTCAAGCCATAAGAGAAGATCCCATCGCCGCCTTCATAAATACACCTAAGTACCAGATCCTCCTAGTCACCTGCAGATGACATGGAATTCAACGACATCCTTAGGTCACAGTATCTGAACCCACATCCCCGATCAACACTGCACTATTGAGAGAAACCCTAACAAGATTGAAGGATAGGGCAAGAAGAAAACCATGCCATGATGCGGTTCTCCAAAGATGATGATCCCGCATGATGTTGCTACGGGATGATACCACACCACGAATGCCTTGAGAAAAGAACAAAGAAAAGATCCCTATGACCTGAGATAGTGGGGAGAAAGGTGGCAGTGGGGGAAGACCTAGCACCATGAAACCCTTTATGAGCTCATCAATCTAGAATATAACCCTCAAAATTAATGAATTTATGGGTTGGGTGAGTTTCAACTGATATTTACCTGATATATTGATGTTCCTCATGTACTTGTAGTGGAATGTTTTGACTAATGTGTTGATTTTTGTCTCTATCCTTTTGATCCCTATTAAAAAAACCCTTTCAAAAATGAGTAATGATACAAAGATCGTAATCAACAAATGAGCCTCAATCTTGTTGTTGTGGACTCCATAAGTGCATCCAGGAAACCCATGATCAAATCCAGGTTGAGGCATAATTTTCTAGGGTACTGTAGTAGGTATTGTAGTAGGAACTGTAGCAGGTACTATTTGGAACTGTAGCATCCTGGAATATTTCCCTGTTTGGACCTTCGGGACACCGATTGGGCCCCCGACCCCTCTAAGGCCTTCAGGACGCCCAGGCCTTTGGGTCAGGAAGGCCTTCGGGCCACCCCAAGGCCTTCAGGACACCATAAATGTAGATGAAACCCAGAAAACCTACAAAGAACAAGCTTCAGAAGGAGAATGAGCAAGGAGATTTCACCCTAGTAGAATCTAAAAATATTGCAAGAAGGAGAGGGTATGGAACCTGCCCTAGGGATAAGCATTTGAATGAATGGGAAAGCCTAGCCGAACAGTCATGCAAAGGTCAAGAGCTGATTTCAAGATGAAGATGTTGGGGAGGAGTAGTTCCAAGTAGTTATTCTGGGTTGTATGTAATGTTTGAAGCCTATGGGCCATGAATTCCTGTAAGGCCTACGAGCTATGTAATACTTACACCTACTGGCCTTGTAAGGGTTCCACCTCACCCCTTAGAAGGTGGATTATCAAAAATCGATAAAAAATCAAGGACTTCAGGCCATTGGAGGATATGAATATTGTAATTAAATTAGTTCAATGGAAATAGGATGTCGTTGTGATTCCATTAATTATGAGATTGATTGATGTGGTAGCTTGGATGATGTTTGGGAAGTATGGGTGTTGTTGCATGTTGAGTTTTTCTTATTGGTTGTTATGGTGCTTTGTCTTGTGGGGAGTTGATAGTGTTTTTAATGGATGGATAAGGAAATTATGCATGTGGGACTATGTTTGGTGGTTATGGTTGTTGTGGATAAGAATGGATGGATTTGTGTGTCAGAATGTGGTTGGGGTGATTTTGTGTTATATAGGATGTATGGGGTTTATGTGGTAATAGTTGATTTTATATGGTAGAAACTTGGAAGACTCTTGTTAGTCATATCAAACTTGAGATGGTATTGTCGGTAGCCATAATTAGGTTTGATTAAATGAATAAGGGATAGAAATAAATGTTTAATAAGGTAATAAATGGTAAAATGATATCCAAATTGAATGGGAAATAGATCAGAATAGATATAGGCCTTGGCTAGAGATTGATTTGTCTCTAATTAATGAAATTTATGGTAAATAGTTATGTGATTGATGTAGTAAAATGGAACTATGAATCTGATGTGTGGCTGTGTGCTTGGTAAATAGGGTTGAATGGGTGGTTAGTATTTTGGTAGTGTTACAGATATATAGTTGTCATGATATCATGGTTGAGGTGATCTGGTTGTGTTTATTTTGAGAACCCATTATGCATGACCATTATGTATTTTATTTTCATTATTATTTCTATACACACCCAACACATGTAGTGTGTTTACACCAACATTTAATGGTTTTGGGTTCTAGGTTTTTTCTCCAAATATACATATTAGCAAGGGAATTTGTCTGGATACCCCCCCTCTTCCATGCTATTTCTTCCATGTTAAGTTAATATGCATAGGATGTGATGGATTGTAGTTATAGAACACTAGAGTTTATGATTTATGAGAGGTTTAGGAGATTCATTGTAGGGGTTTTCATGGAAGGAGGAGGGAACATAGTAGATTCCCTCTACGTTTACAATAATCTACTATACTTAATATATGAAACGGGTATCTGTAACACCATAGTTTTCAAGAAAATTACCCTTTTATTATATATTTTTGGGTTATATAATAGCTGGGTTGCATTTTCTATGATTTTGTAAGGTTTTGCTGTGTTTTGGAAGGATTATTAAGGCTTTACAGTTTGAGCATGGATAACCGAAACCATGAACTTCATCTTGGAAACTGCTAATGAGTATTAGAAAGTCACTGTGAGGTGCATGGTTTTGTAAACCATGTGGCATAACCATGTGACATTAATTATATGATCCATAAATTATATTTTACCTTATTTTTCCCAAAAATTATAATTTTTCTCATATTATCTAAATATCTCTAAGTCCACTCTTTACCTGGGTATTCTTGGTGGTTCCCTTTGATCTAAAATCAATTTTCATTGAATAAATGTGTGTAGGATGTCTGGATTCATTGATATGTATATGTTTTCTCTTTTTCTCTTTTGATCTTCTCATCTTATCACACCTAGAATTATAGATCTATTCCATTATGGATTGATTGATGATCAATGCTTTTTTTTCATGAGATCATGATTTGATCTACCGAAGGGAAGGTGTTTTGATCTTGGATGTAGAGTTTTATATTGTTTCATTCTTCATTATCATAGGTTGCTGAGAGGTAAGTGGATTATATCAATTCACTACTTATTCTAGAAGTTAAATTCTTAGTTTTAATTGAATGTTTTCCATGTATTTTAAAATTTAATGTTGACCAATTTATTTTAGGATGCCCATTTTTTATGATTTAAGAATATAGGAATTGGAAAGGATTTTGAAAAAACACGTGTTTTTAAAATATTAAATTATGGTTTTTGGATTAATATAAGAATGATTTTTGATGAAATGTTTTGAAGGGAATAAATTGTTGATATGGAATGAATTGATATGCGAATTCAGCATATATGGTTAGAATGTTTTCATTTGCATTGGATGTGACCCTGAATAAAGGGAATGTGTCATTAAGGTACCTCGAGATTGGTCGCCAAGTGATGACATGGTGGATCGATGAGTAACCACTCATGTGTAAGGAAATATCATTTGACATGTATGTGTGTGTTTGTTTGTGTGTGTGAAACTTGGAAGGTCATGAAAAGCAGAACGAATGGATGGAAAAATTGATTTAGTTCAATTTTTTTTCTTAAACTGTTTAATTATTGATAATTTTCTCGAATTCCAATTTATTTTTCTTAAATTGATAAATTGTTTTGTAGTTCTTATTTTGATATAAATTGTATTTCAAACTATGGTCTAATGAGTTCATTCCCTAGTGGCATGAGTTGGGATGTCAATTAGGGAAATAATACTGGCCAAGATTACTCACTCTCTATATATACAATTTCGTGTGTATGTATACATTTTTCATCATGACACAGGTAAAGAAAAGGTCTCATACTTTTTTAGTGGAGTATCTTGATAATAGTTTCTCTGGTTAGGTTTGAAGCATAGATTGTCTCTTTTGGGGTCTTTAGTCTAATTCCACTTTTTTGATTCTGTATCGAGCCTTTTTTGGTATCCTTAAATCATTATTTTCCTTTGTCGATGCTACTATGATATTATTATTATTTTGTGGGTTTCCATTCGGGAAGTATATCGAATACTCATGCATCATTTAATCTATTTTGTTATTTTTATTTTATCTTGTCAGGTTACATTTTTTTCGTGAAAAAACATCCCCTAATAATCTATTAATCCCTTCGAATTTATTTCAAGATATAGGTGTCATGGGGTTGTCACCTAAATATAGTGAAACCTTCGACCTTGTGCAAGATAATATGTTGGTTGGGGATGTCACAAATGGTATGAGTCTCTCATCTTAGAATGGTACTAAGAAAATAGGAATTCCAGAACACGAAATGTATAGCTGAATAATATATAGTTAAACTTTTTATGTTGAACTTCATGTTACTAGGGTATCTAGGTGAAAAAGGTGTTCAAATACACTTATTAGTGTGTTGTCTTCTCATCATCTTGGGTTTAGATAATGAGTGTATAATATGATGCATTAGTGCCAATACATCCCACTAGGAGTGGATTATTAAAAATATGTTTATTGATTTATATAAAATGGACATTGTTGTTCACTACTACAAAATAAGCCTTTAAGAGAACTGGTCTTTATTGCCGCTAGAAAAATACACTAATAATGGAAACATTTATCACTACTTTATTTTTAGCACTGATAAAGGGAACTCTTTATCAGTTCATTATTTATAGTACGAATAAAGGGTATCCTTTTTCAGTGCATTTTTAGCACCAATTAATGTCTCGAATAAAATGAATCAATTAAATAAATAAAAATTTTCAAATTAAAAATAATATTAAAAAATATCTTGATAAAAAAATTATTTATAAAAATATATAAATTTTATATTCATATATATAAATTATAAAAAATAATAACTAGTATATATAAAATATATAGACAACTAAAATTAATAAAATGTAATAATCAAAAAATAACAATTAAAAATGAGTAAATTACAAAAAATATGAAATATTTTATTAATTAAATAAGTATTGATAAAAATGAACAAATTTAACATACATATATATAGCTTATAAATATCAATAATTATTATATATTAAAAATAGATATATAAAATTAATAAATTGTAATAATTAAACAAAAAAAATAAAAAATGAATAAATTACAATGTTTTTAAAAAGATTATTAATGAAACAATTATTTATAAAAATGAATAAATTTAATATATATATATATAGGTGCACTTTTTCTTAGCAGTCTCGTGATATGCACTGGATGTGATTTTCTTAGTTTTGGTGGTATTTTGTTTCCAAGTGATGGAGTTTTTGATTAGTGAAATTCATGACTTATCTGGCCTCCGATGGTTCCCCACTGAAGATGCGGGTGATAACGATGGTCTTGTGTGCCAAGCTGCATGGATTGAGGAAATGTGAGGATTTTTTTGAATAGTTTTTTTAAAAAATATTTTATAAAAACCAGTTAGGTTAAAATTTTGTTTAAAAATAAGCTCCAAAGGCGGAAGAGTAGGTGTCGCCTTTGAGCTTCGGGTGATAGGTGACAGCGGCGCTGCTGCCTTTCGGGTTAGGTCGAAAGGCAGCATCCGCGATGCCACCATCCCACTAAAACCCAGAAAAAAAAATTTAAAGAAAAAATTTTATTTTATTTTTTTTGTTTTTATATATATATATAACAAATAAAAAATCATTAGAATTTGTCTACTATTTAAAATCCAGTAGTACTGCGATTACAACAGTCTAGATTCTGATAGAAGCTCTCACCCAGTGCTTTATTTTAGAAGAGAACATAACCTAGATGACATTCTGCATTTCTGATGTGGGATTTTGGTTCTCCCTTTCCTATGCAAAAAATTCTGAATTTGTGATGTGGGATTGTGTTTAAAGTACGTGACTTTAAAAGAATTGAAAATATACACTATAATACCAACAAAAATCAAACATAAAACATTGATTAAACATATAAAAATAGTTGAAAACAAAAAAGATTTTCAAAAAAAATGATGATAAAAAATAATTTATAAGCTTTCAAAACCACTTACTTGAAACTTAAAAAGTTTCAAGTACGTGCCTTCAAAATCTTATAAAATATAAACTACAAGACCAATATAAATGAAACATAATACATGGATTAATCATATAATAAATAGTTTAAAATATAAATAATTTCGTAAGGAATTTTGATGGAAAATAAATAATAAGTTTACAAAAATAGCAACATTAAACTTAAAAATGTTTCAAGCTTGTGACTTTGAAAGATTATAAAATATAAACTATAAGACTGATATAAATGAAACATAAAACATTGATTAAACATATAACAAATAATTGAAAAAAAATCTGTAAACAATGTTCTTGAAAAATAATTTATAAGCTTTGAAAACCACCCACTTGAAACATAAAAATGACTCATGTTTGTGGCTTTGAAAGACTAAAATATAAACTATAAGACCAATATAATTAAAAGTTAAAACATGGATTAAACATATAATAAATTATTAAATTATTAAATTAATATTATTAATAGTTAATTATATAATAATTAATTAGTTAATTAATAATTATTAATAACTAATTATATAACAACTAACCATCTAATTAGTAATATAATTATTTACTATATAATAGTTAATTAGTTAATTAGTAATATAGTTATTTATTATTTAATAATAAATTAGTTACATATTAATATAATTATTAATTATATAAGAATTAATTAGTTAATTAGTAATATAATTATTAATTATATAATTGGAATTAGATAATTAGTAATTATTAATCATTAATTATATAGTATCTAATTAATTAATTAGTAATATAATTATTAATTATATATTAGTTAGTTAGTTAATTTTTTGAGAAAGATAGAGCCAATGCCCTTTTTATAATTACTTAATTAGTAATATAATTATAAATTATAATTATTCATTATAATTATTAATTAGTATTTATTAAAAATTATTATATAATAATTAATTAGTTAATTGGAAATACAATTATTAATTACATAATAGTTAATTAGTTAATTAGTAATATAGTTATTCATTAAAATTATTAATTAGTAATTAATAAAAATTATTATATAATAATTTATTTGCTAATTAGTAATATAATTATTCATTATAATTATTCATTATAATAATTCATTATAATTATTCATTATATTTTTTAATTATTATTTTCTAATTACTAATATAATTATTAGAGATATAATTATTAATTGTATAATAATTAGTTGGTTAATTAGTAATTATTAATAATTAATTATATAATAATTAATTTGTTAATTAGTAATATAGTTATTTAATTAATAATATAATTATTTAATTAATAATATAATTATTATTTATAAAATAAATAATTATTTTCTTAGTAATATAATTATTAATTATATAATAATTAATTAGTTAATTAGTAATATAATTTTTAATTATATAATTTTTAATTAGTTAGTTAGTAATTATTAATCATTAATTATATAATAACTAATTATTTATTTAATTATATAATTATTAAATATATAATACTTATTTAGTTAATTTTTTGAGAAAGATAAAGCCAATACCCTTTTTATAATTAGTTAATTAGTAATATAATTATAAATTATAATTATTCATTATAATAATTAATTATTAATTATTAAAAGTTATTATATAATAATTAATTAGTTAATTGGTAATATAATTATTAATTATATAATAATTAATTATGTAATTAGTAAAATAATTATGCATTGTCATTATTAATTAGTAATTATTAAAAATTATTATATAATAATTTTTTATTTAATTATTAATATAACTATTCTTTATAATTACTCATTATAATTACTAATTATAATTATTCATTATAATTAATACTTTTTAATTATTAATTAATAATTAATAATTATTAATATAATTACAAATTATATAACTATTAATTGTATGATAATTAGTTAGTCAATTAGTAATTAATAATAATTAATTATATTATAATTAATTAGTTAATTAGTAATATAATTAGTTAATTAGTAATAGAATTATTAATTAGTTAATAATTTAGTAGTTACTCAGTAACATATTTATTTTTCATGAACAATGTTTACAGATTTTTTTTATTATCAAATATTTCTTATATGTTTAATCCATCTATTATGTTTCATTTATATCATTCTTGTAGTTTCGATTTTATAATATTTCAAAGTCATGTACTTGAAACATTTTTATGTTTCTTGTAGGTGTCTTTGAAAACTTATAAATTATTTTCAAACAACATTTTTTTTAAATTATTTTTATTTTCAAAAATTTGTTATATTTTTAATCCATGTTTTATGTTCCATTTATATTAGTTTGGTAGTTTATATTTTATAATCTTTCAAAGTCACGAACTTGAAACATTTTTATGTTTCTAGTAGGTGGTTTTGAAAGCTTATAAATTATTTTTTATCATTATTTTTTACGAAATTATTTTGGTTTTCAATTATTTTTTATATTTTTAACCCATGTTTTATGTTTCATATATACTGGGATAATATTTTTTAATTTATAGTCTTTCAAAGTCACGTACTTGAAACAGAATCCCACATCAAAAATGCAGAATGTTTCGCGCAAGTAATGGAGAACTAGAATCCCACATCGGAAATGCAGAATAATTTCTAGGGTAAGGTCTCTTATAAAAGAGTGCCCTGGGTGAGTGCTTCTGTCAGAATCCAGACTGTTGTAATGGCAGTAATGCAATATTTTAAATAGAGGATAAATTTTTTTGTTTGTTTTTATTTTTTATTTTGTTTTGTTTATATATATATATATATAAAGAAAAAAAAACAATTTTTTTTTAAAAAAAATATTTTTTTCTGGTTTAAGGGAAAGGTGGCATCTAGGATGTCGTCATTCACCCGGGCTCAAAGGCGGCATCTTAGATGCTACCTTTGTGGCGAAATTTTAAAAAAACTTATAACCTATGATATTTTAAAAAAAATTCTTTTAAAAAAACTTAATTAAAAAAAACTCAACAAAGTGAAGCCTCTTGGTGATGTTTTTGAAGGAAGGGGAAATGGGTCCTATTGATGATCGGGGCTCAATGTCAAAGCCATGTTTTCCTTAAACCCTTCACTGGCATCCTGTTCTTCAATACCATTCCATGTTGTCCAAGTGTAGTGTTTTTTGATAATGTTTTGGGAGGTGCTCTTTGGCCATGGGACGATGTTCCAGGGGGTGCGGCCATCACAATCTTCTCTCCTTCCATTGGGTCATTATTGGTGTGGTTATTTCTTCTTCCTAGTTCATCATTGTCCAGTGTTCATCGTGATAGTTTCCTAGGAGATTCATGGTGTTTAACTTTGACTGATGACAAGGTCGACCTCAGGTTGGCCCATGCGTATTTTGAAGCCTTTCAATGTTTGACGATAGTGAAGAAGTTATGTTTTTGTGGTTTCTCATTACCATTAATGTGGATGATGATTATGGGTTGATTGCACAGAAGGGTGCATGGTTCGAGGTGGATATAATTATATGAACAAATTTAAAATGTTTTTATATAAATTATAATTTAAAATCCCTTATCTGAGCTACGGTTTTAACGCAAATAAAAATACCCACAGTCTATTTAAAGAACCCTAACACACTGATTTCAATCGTGATATCTCAAGATTTTGTGAAAGTACCCTACTGTCGGCGCTCCTCCTCCATGAATCCAAGCCTCAAATGCTCTTCAAATACGAGGGTCAAACGAATCCTATACTTTATCAAAAGCTCAAATGAATCCAAGACTTGAATCAATGCTTGAACGAATCTGAGGATCACTCATTAATTTCTTTTTTGGGATCTGCATAAGGTGCTTTTTCCAATTTATTTTCTAATAGCTGATCAATTTTGGAGTTCCTCAATTTTCATTTCTTTTTTCACTCATTTATTCATTATATCTCACTATTCATTGGGTTATTTCCATTGTGGTTCCATTTTAAGAGATCTCAATTCCCATTTTCTAATTCAATGTGTGTGTTACTTTCCGTTCATCTTCAAAATACGCTTGATGATTTCTTCCACTTGATTTAACTCAATTTAGATTTCCTCTACATTATATATTACAAGAACAATGTATAAGAGATCTCTTATAGATTCCACTAATTTTTTTCTTCCATTTTTCTATGTTTTCCTTCAATTGATTTAAATAGATTCTCAAAGGAAAATAATTATTTGATCCCCATTATGGGGTTATAAAAAAATTGATGCTACCTATATAGGCCATAAAGTGTTTTCATTGGGATCAAAATCTTATTTATAAAATGATTGATTTAATATTTTTAAGTGTTTTTTAAATGTATAAAATGATCTTCTAGATGAATAATTTGAATTAAAAAGCGTTTTCCCAATTTTAAAGTATAAAGAATGTAACCAATGGTTGAAGGGTTTAAAAAATAATTTCTATGATTATTAGTTGACTCTAAAGATTGAAATGATTTGTTTTCAGTTTGTTGATAACTATTCTATTTTTGACATATATTTATCCCATGGTTTTACAATATGATTTTAGGACTTTTGGTTATTTACTGATGGTATCCTTACTTTATAACTAGGATCGTTTTTAACTAGATTTTTTCCCTTATAGTTATTAAAGCCATGTTGTCACTTTAATAAAAAATGTTTCATTATGAATTTATCACCCTTATTAGGAAACCCTTTTGTTAGTATTTTTATAGTCTATTTCCCTTTTATAGGATGTGTATTGAGTATTATTTTGTGATACATGTATGGTGTGGTAGGTGGATATTTCTTGAGAGGGTGTTGGAGGTGAGATGAGGTTTATATTTTATGTTTTATTACTGATTTATAAATTGATCGAGTTTATATTTTATTTCTCATCTTAACTTTTACTATGCCATGGGAACCCCAGGTAACTATGTTAGTGATCTTTAGTGTGTCATAGTGTTTGGACATGATATCTTATTACTTTTCCCATACTATTACTGATGTAGTATCCATGATGCTTCACCTATAGTGTTAGGGATGTGATAGCCTTATTTACTTTTCAATGGTGTTGTTATATTTGGAACCCTTGGGTTGTTGATCCTACTAATATATGATTAATTTTTTCAAACCCTAGGATCCATTGATATTCCTATTATGATTTTTTATTTGATGATATTAGCTTAGAGATCCCCGCTACACAGATTGTTTTCATCCCTTTTTACATTTCATGGACATGTTGTAATAATTATGTTTTATTACAATTATTTTAAATCATATTTATAATGGATCTCTTTATATATATATATATATTCCATATTTAATTTATTGATGAGTTCACTTTTTTTATATTATTATAAAATATGTTTTGTGAAATGTTTTGAATGAATAAAATTGATTTTCATTTATTTTCATAATCTATGAAGTCAAAATTCTTAATATTTTAATGTGTTTTCACTTTTAAATGTATTATTCCATCCCATGGTAAAAATTGGATATTGAAAAAATGATTTTAAATCAATTTTTTTATATACATGAGTATAAATGTATTGATTTTAATCAGGTTTGTATTTTAATTTCCAAAAACCTTTACCATGGGATTTCGAAAACATATAAATATATGAAGGGTTTTACATGGATTTTGATTGAATTATTTTGAATTAAATGTTTTATCATGCAAAGTGTTTGATCGTACTAGTAGTTTTTAAACTAATCATAATAAAATAATCAATCCTTGAATTTAATTAATGGATTTTCTATAATTCCAGTAGGTGTGTTTTGTATTTTTCTAGTTAGTTGTCTATTTTTATAGACTCTGGTTTGGTTTTTTAATTTATTAAATGTTATATTTAATTCTAAGACTCTATAGATAAAAAAATCCCCAAATTCCCATACAATATATAGCGATGATTTATGACACCACTTTTTATAAAATCTCCCTCATTGTACCCTGATTTCTAGTTTCCCTCAATCTCCATCCAATCACCACCGATTTTCTGTGCACATACCAACGATTTTTGCAGCCAGTAGTGCGCCTTTATAGTTGACTCTTTAGTTCCTAGAGCATTAGCACCTCTTGGGTTAGCGTGTGATGTACAGACCTTTAGTGTGCCTTATTGAGGCTGCAATGCCTCACCATTGGTCAGGTGCACCAAGTGCACCTTGCCGTGCCTCACAATAAGGAGCACTGGCACATGCACCTTTTATAACACTAGTGTATGTATTGTTTAAACTTAACTAATGTCAAGCCAAACATGGTAATAAACATGAAATAAGAAAGGAATAATGAATTAGGTATTAATGTAGGTAATGTTTTAAACATAGTATTATCTATAACCAATGCTTAGTCATAATAAACGAAATAAGGCATAAGGTGTGACTTATGGACCAATTAAGATGTTCTAATAGAAAAAATTAATGATTCTAATTTAATTAAAATTTTGACTTTTAAAAATCTCTTTAGTAACAACCTTTTTTGGGTAAAAGAGTTCATTTAAAGTTAATTTGCACATGTATAACTCATATTTGATGAAAATAATGTTTTACAATTTTTATCTTTAAAATATTCAAATAACATTTCCTTTTAGTAATGTTAAATAATGATTTAGTAAAAAAATTAATAAATAAAAATACCTAATACTATGGTTTCATGAAAAAAAACTATCTATTTAAGCGATTTATATAAAACAAAATCCATATGTATTTATTTAAAAAAATAGACACATTTAGTACTTAATAAGTTTTTTTGGGTTTGAAAAATAAAACATGTTGACGATACATAATAAGTAATCATAAAAAATTATTCCTTTCCATTTAATTAACCTATCGATTATCGTATCACTGATATCATCACTAAATCATGTTTAAGCATTTTTCATTGACCCATAACTCATTTAGATTATAATGAAAATAAATGCATTTCAATGTAATACAAGTAAAGGTATAAAAGGGAATAATTAACTAAGTATATTCATAGTATTTAAACTCATGATTTAAAACTAAATTCATCTTTACTAAAATTACTCAAGATATTAGTACATAAATATATACCAAATAGTAATTTCCATTCTTAAACAAATTTCTAAGACATGTGAATATTCAGGTTACTTTTTCAAAATAAAGTGAGGTAACATAACCGAAACATATGATACCTGCTTTTCTTTATGAATATTAAAATGATTTGGAGATTATATAATTTCTAAGAATGAACTTATATAAATGAAATAATGTAATTAATTAAATAACACAATTCTAAACATTAATTTCATTGAATAAATAATTTAAAAAAAATAAACATGTTTAACAAACATTACACAATAAATCAAGAATAAATATATAATATCAACAACATGTGTGATGTGGTTTCCATCTCACTAACCCAATCTTATGAAAAAACAATATTCAGTCCTCCTCTAGATAAATTTTCATTGAAAATGCTCAATTACAACCATCAACATGCTATCTCATAACTCTATCACAATCCCTAAACAATTGAAATAATCAAATGTTATTCTAAACACCAACAACAATGTACAAACAAAAAACTTGGTGTAGCATAATGGTTTATTCAATACCCCAAAAAACCAAATCTGTTATCATTCTCTCACCCCAGGTACTAGTGAACTTCAAATTCAACTCACAATTAGATAAATTCAAATCAAAACTAATCCTAATATCAGACATGGACTTTTTCAAACACAACATTATCTTTTGGAAAATAGTTTCAATGCTAGGAGTATTTTTGAAACCTTCTTTATATTGGTTCTTTAATAAATTTTAATCTATGTGAAAGCTTGGATTTGTGGATTCTTGTGTGATAATTTATGTTACTGGTATTTAATTAATGAATTTTCCATTGATTGAATTATAAAATAAGCGCATGGGAACCTTAGTATTTAGGTAGGTATTCTTAGACAATCATGTTAGGATTTAAATGGTTAATTTATTATTTCCTTATAAAAAAATTTATTCATGTTATCTTTATAAAATCTGTATGAAATGTTTTATAATCATTCATTTCTTTAGACTAGGTGTAGGCCTATTTATCATTTTTTTGGTCATTCATATTTTAAATTTTAATATTAAAAATGGAAACATAGTTTTAAATGGAACAATGGGTTTTGAAATGAATAAATGAGGGTTTACCTTAAAATTAACTAAAATGTATTCAATGTTTTTAAACTCATAAAGTGATTTCAAAGTGAACCTATAACGTTTTAAACATTTCATGGTATAAATATTTCCCTTTAAACTATTTTAAATGTTTTATTTATTGTTAATGGTTTTGGGATATGATTTTAACATATTTCACTTGCTCCTAATAGTTTTTATAGAAAATCTCTTGTGTTTCCCATTAATCGTTTCGAAAAAAATTAGTCAATTTTTATGCAGAAATTAAAAAAAATTGATATTAAGCAGGGTTTTAAAAATTAATAAGTCATAATTTTGAATATATATAAACTTTTTTTGAGATGATATTTTAAATTTTTAATTAATATATGGTAATTTAAAAAGTTTTGGTCTCTTACAAAGTGTTTGGTAAAGTGGTTGTTTCCAATATATAATTTTGAAAATGTTCATAGTCATAAGATCAATAATTTATTATTAATTAATATCATTCCCAAAACCTAAATTTTTTTGATGTCATATGCTTATTCATCCATTAATTCATGGGATGATTATTTCTATGTTTTATTCTTTTTATACCAACTAGTATCCTCACCATAGTGTGTGACATAAGTGGGACAATGAAATCATGCGTCTATTTTCAATTGGATATCATATTGTAGTTTGGGTGTGATAAATTTTTCTATTAAAGGGATAGTAGTTCTTGTATACTCAATCCATGTTTATCATGTATATCAACCCATTGAGAATGGGTAAAGGGGTATAAAAGAGTAATGGCACTATGAACTTGTATTTTATGTTCAACCGATCAATCATAACATTGTGTGCCAGAGGAACTTTTCAACTTTAGGAAATAAACTAAGAAGTGTTATTTAGTGCTTCATCTACTCCTAGCCTAAGAAAAGTTATATTTATGTAGACAACTATAATACTCACCATATTCATCACCTAAATAGTTATTATTACATTATATTTCTTGATACTCATCCCCTATCTCTTCTAGAAATGCACTTATTTTTCTTGAACCACTCTAAGCAGTATTTATCCCATACCAGTACCGTTGATCATTTTTGTTGAATTTAGTGTATAACACCTACCATAATAGAGTAATTATTTTCTTAAATTTAGTTACCCATTTCCTTCATAGAATACTAATTTTTTTTAAATAATCTAATGTTGGGTTACCATTATTATAATTATCTATAACTTTCACATTTGATAATGAACATATTATGTGTATTTATTTATTTTTTGTACAATATGAATATTTTATTTACCCAATATGATTTATATGAATCAGAAATGGATACAGACTAATTGTATGAAAAAATAGTATGAACATGGAGTTAAAGAGTTCATCATGTTCAAAAATAAAATTCAAACGATCCTTCTCAAATCCTTTGTCCCTGTTTTTGATGTTTTTATTCAAGATAAATTAGTCCAGAAGCATTGAAAAACATTTTATTTGTCAAGGAATATACAAGAGTTAATCTTTTTGGAATTAACATGGGAAAAAACTGAACGTTCACACCGATTTGGATGATACTACAATTTATGGATATTTTAATTTAAATACCAACATAAATGATGATGCATATCACATGGAAGAAATGAAAATGGAAAATTGAATATTACATTTATGATTTTCCAATGATTTTTTAGAAGATAAATATATGTTCTAAGAGACTATTTTATATTGGTTGTACTAAATACACAACATTTTCAACTGTTTTGAAGTTATATAATTTTAAAGATGGCAGTGGACGGACTAACACAAGCTTTCCTAAACTACTTAGTCTTCTAAATGGTACGCTAAAATAGTAAAATGAACAACCATGTAGAATTTATATTAATAAAGGAAATATTAATTAAATATAAAATATATCTAAATTCACATGCTTGTCCAAATGATTTCATATTGTTTCACATGGAACATGAATCACCCATATAATTTCCTAAGTGTGGTGTGGATTAATACAAAAAAAGTGAATCAAGTACTTAGATTGTTATATGGTTTATTACTAACATTAAATGGTTTAGAATACTATAAGGGTGTCAATAAAATACAATAATATTGACCTAACATTCATATATAATAATTAAATATGTGAACCAACATCATTTAGCAGATTCTCCTCATTGGAAGAAAGATGATTATGAGTATTCTAAATTTTGAAAATGATCCAAAAAAGCATGGACATGAATTATATATATATGGAAAAAATCATTTTGGTGTAAGAAATATTACCCATACTACATGGACTATTAATTTGGTAAATTATAACTTTCCACCATGGTTAAGCATGAAGCGAAAAACCATTATGTTGTCTCTACCTATACATGGACCAATGCAGCACGATAATGATATATATGTCTATTTGGTACCATTGATTGAATATTTTAAATTGATGTGTGATATTGGTGTTACAATTTATGATGCACATATAAGTGAAGAATTCACATTGAGGTCCATGTTTTAGGATATGATAAATAACTTTCCTATTTATGGAAATTTTTAAGGCTATAAAATTAAAAGAACTTTGGGGTGTCCCATTTTTGAATAATTCACACACTCAGTTCAGTTGAAACATTACTCGAAAACTGTATTATTAGGAAATGAAAAATATTTAATTTTAGGACACAAATACTAATCATAGACGACATCATTCGATGTGAATATTGATCAAGGTACAAAACTATCCACACTAACGCATGATCAAAAATTCGATAGTTTAAAATATCATGACACTATTTTTGATAATTTCAAAAAACCTTATAAAATCATGATGGAAAAAGAGATCAATTTTCATTGAATTACTGTATTGTAATTTTATATACTTCAGGCATTTTCATGATGTCATGAATATAAGAAAAAATTATATGATAGTGTTATTGGTGTGTTACTAAATGTTAATGGAAAAAATAAAATATAACATGAAGGCTAGGTTGGACATTATTGACATGAAGATAGGGGAAGAGTTGGCACTGGTTATGGGTAAAGGGTATACTTTTCATCCTCCAACAAATTACACTCTATCCGGGTAAGAAAAATTGAAAATTATCATTTTCTTTAATGGTGTAAAAGGTCAAGAGGGGTATTCATCAAATATCAATATTTTTTCTAATGAATAATTTGAAGTTATAGGAACTAAAATCACATCACATTCATGTTTTGAAACAAGATTTTTTTCTTTTTGTTTTATATTACATTATACCTAAATATTTATTACATATATTAACCAGACTGTTCATATTTTTCAAATCCATGTAAAGTAAAGTTATAGACCGAGTGAAGTTTCCAATCATGCATAATGATGTTGTAGTAATATTATGTGAATTAGAGATATTGTTCCCACCAATATTCATAATGAAATCACATATACTGCAAGTATTTTATGTCTCAGATATATCAAACAATAATTGTTCAATTGACATGCTGGCTACTAAAACAACTGTAGTGTTATATAAAAATTCAAAAAAGGATGACCCTTTCATTAAAAGATCACAATCAGTTCATGGCAGTCCCAGAACATATAATGTATTAAACATTATTGAGGACCATCAAGAGGGGATTCCGATTCTTTATATAGGATTCAAAATCCTCCAACCATTAAAAAATGGATAGTTTTATGAGAATGCTAAAGTGTTTTTTAATATACTATTATATTCCTTATAATATTATTTGTTCTATACTGCATCAACATAATCTAAGTTAAATATTTTACTACACGAGAAGATAATTTCTTATACACATGATGATATTACTAATACTAGGGAAAAAAATCAATTGATGCCTAAAGTGAAGAATTATTAGGGGATCAATAGCATGTTGATGAAAAAATAAATAATCAAATAGTATCACAATGTGGATTAAAATTATAAAGGAAATAATTAGGGGTTTAAAATGTGTGGATGGATGGAATCAACATGGAAAACATGTTAAACCCAAAAAGTTAATGTTCATTAGATTATTTGTGGTCACAATAAGGATAAATGTAAATATTGATATTGATTTTTGGTTCCACATCTAGTCAATAATGAAGAAAATTATTTGAAAAGATATAGCGGTAATGTTATGATATACTTTCCCTATTTTACTAAATCAAATATAATGAAAATTGATTTAAGTTTCATTATTACTTTCATAGTATATTTATTTTAAAATATGTCCATAAGAAATATATCTTTATGCTCAATAGAAAATCCCATAAAGGATTCTTAACTCCTCATACCAAGTTTCATCGTAGGGGTGTTGAGAGGAAAGTAATGACCCACTAACCAATTAGTTATCCACAAATTATAAATAAGGAAACATAAGATTATTTCATTATTAATTGTGATGAAAAATCATTTAAGGTAAATTTTATATGATAATATATTTTTTTGACATTATTTATTTTATCCAATTTTGTTGAAAATTATTAATTTATGATATATCAAAAGATTTATTAGAATATAGAACGTGCCCCACAATCAATATACCCCTATCACAAAACATGGATGGGATACACATCACCATAGAATAAATTGGAATGTATTTTAAATTAGAAAAAAAAAGTTTTAAGTGACACGAAATAACATATTTTTTTGTTTATATGAATATTGATGAATCAAAATTTGAAGCCACTTCCATTCCATGTCATGTGCTATGGAATGAGGTTCATATAAATAAGAAGGGTAAAGTAGTTGATGAAAACTCAAATGGAGTATGACAAACATGTGTAAGTATGACATAATAGTAATTCATTAGGCATTATAAAACTATTACATAAAAATATCTATTTATGTTCATATGCTTTTTATATATTTTATACACAAGAATCTGCAATAATAGTACTAGAAGAAAAATTACTTTCAATAATTTTGAAGCAGATGAAATTATATGGTTGTGTTATAGCAGTATATTTTGGAGTAAAAATATTTTGAGGAGATAAAACTGCAAGAAGATACATAATATATGATGAAAGGATTGCAGACACAAATACATTATTTTTAAGATATTATGGTCATCTGGTTTGTTAGACCAATATATGAGACACGATCAAAGTGAACTGGTGGTGGAAAAAATATCCAGATATAAAGAACCAAATTTTCCCACTATCATTGAGGCTAGTGACTCCCCTCTACTACATAACTTGCCTAAGTACACCAATTTTTTAATTAATATTTCTCCTAAATGTGAATTAATCAACTTTCGATAACATTATATTACTAAAATTCAGCAGGGTAATGTTGTATGTGATTTCTATCTATCCACACTAACACAACACCTTTTAGAAAGTGGTATGTTGTTTAGTATCTTGGGATACAAGATACATAATAATGAACTCCAAAAATATCACATGAAATAAGGGATTGAGGTAGCATAAATCTGAATATTGAGTTACATTTTCAACTTGATGATTCACATATTATAATGATCAAAGAATCTGTTGTATCATTCATAGCATGGTCATCTAATCTTAGAAATACACATAAGGTATATATTTAACAAAAAAAATTATTATGGAAAACATATAACAGTTGATGAAAAATGATATGTAGTGAGGTACATTATTACATATGGATAAATAAATGGGGAAACATAAGTTCAGATCAAGACAATCAGTTGTATTGACCAAAAAATTTAAAGGACCTTCCCAGAGTACCTTATCCCTACCTATTCCACATTAACCATATTTATCATTAAAAATTCACACAGATACCACATTTAATGATTATAATATGTCTTTCATTGCATATTAAGTATAAATATATGAATCTTTTTTTACATACATTGTTTCTTTCAAGAGTATAAATGATATTATCAACATTGAATAGCTGGGAGCATCATTTGAGAATACATACATAACGTACATTTTCATAGTACATATGTCCAAATAGTGATATAATATGTTCATCAAATTTAATAAATATTCATATTTTCTATAGGTGTATAAAATACTACTATATAAAGGTAAAACTATGTAATGCAAGATTTTGATTCATTAATCCCTAAATTATTTCTATGCCAAAAAAATTAGAGAAGGAAGAAATTGATAAGAATAAAGATATGTTATACGATGAATTTGAAAAAAAAAACTTATTATTGACTATTTTTATGACTATAATGCAAGGGTAAAACGCAATAATCTAATCATATAAAATATATTATTATTTTTTTCATTAATTATTTGTTTTTGTATTTTAGGATGCACTGGATACAGATCACACTCAATCTGGATATAAAAAATTATTATTTTTTGGATCCAATGCATGGATATCTAACAAACAGACCAAAAAAGGTATGTATTGTGAATTTGTAATACGCTATAATAATTTTTTAAAGATAAACCTCAAATTATATGTTTTGGTCTGTTTTTTAATAAGAATTTTGTTATGATAGGGAGTTCTCTAAATATAGGCTAAATCATGGAATGATGTCGGTGACTTGACATAAAAGGATTGTTTATTAAATCAAATAGAAACAAATTATGGTATATATAGAAATATTTAACATTGAAAACATATTTCAAAACAATTTAATTATTTTTTTCAATGTTTATAATGTTTTTAAAGCAAGGCAGTGGAAATGATTTTGAATAATATGTTTTCAAAATTATGAGAGAGATCATGAACCATGAATTGACTATCATCCCTAAATACAAAGCTTCCAAAGGTAATTAAAATTTCCTTAAAAATATTTCTTAATCATTTGTTTGTCTATATTTTATCAGTACTATAAGGATTTCAAAAAAAATTCATACTCCAATGAAGAAGTAAATTTTTTTACATATGAGTAGGTAGCATACATGGTGTCAGAATATTTACCAAAAAAAAATTGAGGTCATTAACTTCTTAATTTATGATCTAGTACAGGCTATGACCTTAGAAATATATCTCGAGTGTGAAGAGTTAATAACATGATGCTAATTTATTATTTTTGATCTGTTTCTCATGGAGAATTATAATAGAGGAAATCAATTTATTTAGAAATGAGAAAAAGATGGCGTCCGAGTGTATACAAGTATCATGAAGAGGTGACTTCCTACTACATATTAAGTTAATTTTCTCATCGTTTTATCTATTTTTTAATTCAATTTAATTATCATTTTTAGAATTAAAATTTAGTAATTTCCTCTCTAGGGTTCCATCATGGATTTTGGTAAATGATAAATGAAATGAAAAATAACGTTTTTAATTTATATGGGTGGTGGAATTATTTTGTTCATTCGATAATTAATTATATACATGATATACTATCACAAATGCTTAAGGAATCCATACAAGTAAAACATCATGTTTACATTTTTGAAACAGATTTGTAAAAAATTATTCTTTGAATATGCAATGATGTAAAATTAAATCAACCCACTACTATATCAAATAAAATCTCCAAATAATTGAATTAGTAGAGGTGTTTAAAATAGACTTATTGTGTATATTTATACTTGTTCATCAGCTCACCATTAAAAAAGGCATCCACTAGTTTATTACTAATATGCATGTGCGCATACATTATGTAAAATGATTAATGTTTATAAGCTCATTAATAAGAAACCATCAATGTTCTCAATAAAAAATACACAAGAGTAGGGATGTTCCCATTTTGATGAACAAAAAATGATGGTGTTATGTTATAATTATTCATCACCAAGAATAATGAAAAGGATACACTAATCTATAGAATAATCTAGGAAGACTTAATAGATGTGCTAGATTTTATTTTCATTTGGATTCTATAAAGGGTTAAACTGCTATCTAGCACTAAAAAAGTGGTAAACAATTTAGGATGGAGATTAGTGTCTTATAAATATACATAATGGGTCAAAAAGAAGTTTTTTTTCATCAAAGAAGTTATATGGTTTATCATGGAGCCTATACTCTCTATGATGGTGAAAGGGAGAGATAAATTTTGTTATGTTCCATAAAAAATCAAATGTAAATATTTATTTTAGTTCAATCAATGAACTTTAGTAGGTTCACACTAATAGTTAATATTTTATAGGAATAAATGAAGGGATACACTATTTTTTAGTACAATCTAGGAATATATATTGTCTTATACTAGATTTTTGTAGGAAATAAAAATAGAAATGTTTATATATAATTTGTAATCTAACCTAAAAGTATATAACTTTTATGTGAATTTTTTGTATTTTGTGAATGTTATGTTATCGTAAAGTGATTAAATATATCATGTTTTCTAGATTGAGATTATAAAATATATCATATGTAACCACGGTGGGTGAATCCAAAATGTTATTATTTGGAATTATAGTTTAAAATAATGAGACTATTGATGCATTGTTTTGTATTTATGTATAATTTTTTTAGTTATAGTATTACTAACATTAGAATTGTTTTCTTATACATGTGGGTTCTTTTTCTGGCGTATGGGTGATTTTCTTGAAGCCTCTCATGCTCATGAAATATTGGACTTCGAAACTATAACTGAGATAGTGACAATAAAGAAATTAGACAAGAACATGTTCATTTTTTTATGGAAGCGGAAACCCTTTGCTTCCAGATATGTGAAATGTTTGAGGAAACATTATGTTTTATCTTCCATTGAAATGGAACATGATATTTCTTTTTTGAATTTTCTCATATATTTGAATGAAAAAAACATATCATATAATCAATTAGTTATACCTCAATCTGATATACAGTGTTCTTAGTATTAGTTAGACATTATGTTTTTAGTTTATAATTTACATTTTATTTCGAAACACACATCACATAATTAAAACTGAGAAAAATCATTAATATTTATTTGATACTTTAGGAAAAAAATATGAAAGTCATTTTTGACATTTAGGAATCATCTAGACCTCAATATAGTGCACAATGTGTTCAATATAACTCAATGTGTGTCTTTTTATTTAAAATTTAAATTAATTTTAGTAAAAATGACAAATGATATACTCAAAATTAAGAAAAATAATTCAGATTATTTTGATAAATTAAGAAAATGATCCATATGTAATTTTTGAAATGTTGGAAAAATCCACACCATAATATAACATATGGTGTGGATGATATAACTCTATGTGCTTCATTTTATTCAAAATTGACATTACTTTTAATAAAAAAGTAAAATGACATACCCAAAACATTGAGAACACATTTTTATTGTTTTTAAAATTTAATTAAGTGATGCATATGTAATTTTGTATGTTTATGAATCCTAAGTACCTAAATAAAATTCATAGTGTGGCCAGTATTGTAACACCCCGACCCCAGTTACCCAGAGTCGGTGCATTATTACATAACATTGGCATTATCACGAGAAAGATCAAGTCTCGAAAGACCGATTAGTTTAGTAGCCTTGGAGTAACTAGATACATCCATAACGTTTTACATTACATCACAAAAAAACATCATGTCTTCATATCCCCTCATACTATCCCTATAGGTCATTTATAAATTATTTCTTCATAATCCTGGGAAAAATAAAACATTGAAAGGGGTGAGCTCAGATGCTCAATAAGGATAACATTATAGCAGAAGCTTTCATAGATAAGCATAAACACTTAAGACATTTTATAACTAAAACAAAAGCCTTTTAAACTTGACCTTCAGCATAAAATGGAAAAGATAAAATAAAATAATTCCATTAACTTACTCAATGGATATTCTACTAGTCGAACAATCCCATGCAATATCAATAACCACTTTGATAATGATGGAATGCATATTGCCAGACTATCATAACCACATATCCAAGGCCTCGTGCCAAGACTACAAATAAGATTTTGCCAAGGCCTTGTGCCAAGACACTAGTTTGTCTCATGAGACCTACCGATGCATCGAGGAGCTATAGCGGGCTCCACCCGTCACTTATTAAGTCCAATTCATTTCTCATATGAACAGGTTTAAACATAACATAAACATTCGTATTTAAACTAGAATACGAAATGTCAATACTTTAACCACAAACCATGAATGGTATAAAAATAGAACATCCACAGTCAAACATAACTCATTCGATACAATATGGAATATTGTATTGGATCACATTAACCACAATCAAGAATAATGAAGGATGTTGACATAGTTAAAAATAATCATCAAAACTATTTGAGAGAAATATCTCCCTTTTTCTTGAAATAATTTAAAAGTCACACTATTTGTCAAGAATCCATTTAAAAATAGATTTTTGAATCAAAGTGTCCCATACCACTTTAAAACTTTTTAAAAGAAGTTTTAATTTCTAAACTTTAATGTCCATATAAATAAATCCTTAAAACCATTTTTAAAACATGGACATTAATGAGATTGATTTAGATGAATAAGACTTTAAAACATTTAAAAATGGTATTTTAGTTAGAGTTTCTAACCAAAAGAGAGACACTTGAATACAAATAATTGAGGTAATCAAAACATTGTACTATCATGAGAATAAAGGGATTCATGATATACTATGTCAAAGTACATTATATACACCACATAAAAGTGATTTTGTGTATATCAACAAAGAAGTCTCAATGGAATGTAAGTTGAGATGAAATCTCTCATAAAGGCCGTATCCTCAGGTTAAAGATAAATCAACGACATAATTATGTGTGACAAATATAAATAAACTAAATATGATTGGATATTCAGTGTAAAACAGTCAAAGGATATTCACAAATATTCTTGTAAAAACAACACCAACGAATTGGATGTTTAACTCAACAAATGGTGAATGAGTTAAAATTATTCTTATCAAATTCATTTCAATGACTTGAGAATTATCAATGGAGTGATTATGTGTATCAAAAGTATATCCATAGGAAGGGGAGTGGAAATTATGACATAATCAAATGAATAGTTATTCCACATATAATCTTGGGGTAATATAATCAATGAAATATGTGTAAAGCCAAATGAGTGGAAATTGAAATCTCAAATTCCCTTATAGATTAGGTAACTTACGAAAAATACACCCATGAAAGAAGTATCATACCATGATGATGTAAATACCCATAAATTAAAGTATATTACACAATGAATACAATCATGGGCAGTACACATACACCACATGCAATAATTAAGTGGTGATCAATGGAATTCTCACGGAATTAAAAGTGAGATAAGAAACCCCTTACCACGTTGTAATCAACTGAGTCGTATGACCAAAAGTTAATAACCACCAAATTATTTACAGAATAACATGAATATAAATAGAATAATGATAATATATATCAAATGGAAGTACACAATATACCACTTTCAATAAATTAGTGGCGAACAATGGAAATCTCACAGATTTGAAAGTGAGATAAGAAAATACCTTACTTTGTAATTTTTCCTTGGTCGATGGTAGGTTTTCCTCCTGTATAATGGTGAAATAATTTTTATTTAATTATACATGTATCATTTAATTTAATATGATATCATATATGATCTTTTAACATTGATTTGTTAATAATATCTTAGAATTATCGTCATTTCGGGTGTTAACAGGTTCATTTTACATTATATTCTTTGTTATGTGAGCCATATTCGTTATTAATGGGATGTATATTATTAATATACATAATGATATCAAGTCCTTAGATACAATTTTTAAATCATCAAATTATAATTATACTTGAATGGATATGAAGGAGAATGAATCTCATCGCGTTCGTGGAGACTGTAGTCCGTACGTACGCACGAGCGACAATATCATTCTTTTGATATTAAAATAATATATAATTGGGAGGTATATAATATATACAGAATCATTATCATGTTATATTTATTATTTACATGAGTTACACATCATTATTATACCCATCCAAATAATAATATATTGAATAACAATCACACCACGACGTGGAGACGGTAAGCCGTACGTACGCACGTATGGTGACATGTTATTCAAAGGATGGATAGAATACTGAATATGGCTGTACCATATTTATAATAACATCACAGTATATATATGATACTGGAGTTATTATTTTATAATGGTAATAACAAAGAAAGAAGAAGTGGAAGAAAAAAAGAACTTGAAATGGGGTGGTGAAAACATTACCTCTTCTCCGGGTTCTTCCTTTTGATTTGATCAAAAGGGCTCCTTAAGTTGGCTTTCTGATCAAACTATGTCCTCTAGGTTGTATTTAGGGAAGTTTAGAGAGTATTTGGGAAGGGGATGGCTGAACCCAAAAGGCTTTGAAGGTGTGAAGAAATGAGGAGGAGTTCCCTTTTATAAGAGGGGTGAGGGGCACCTTTGTAAAAGCTAGAAATATTAACTTATAATAAATTCATATTCGGTTTTAATGTCTCCAAAGTTTATTATTTAAATTATTAGGTGGGTATGGGTCTAAAACAACTCAACCAATAGAATTTATACAGGTTTGGGTCATTATATTAACCTAATCTTTAAGTATTAACTCTTAGTTAATTAGTTTCACTTTTACAATGTCTCTCTGTATTTTTATATTATATGGTTAATAAAATTACTATATACATCCAAGAGACCCCCCAAGTGGTCCATTAATGATATAAATATCATGATATAAGTCTCTTGGCCAATAATTATATTTTTAGGAATTTAATATCAATTAATAATATAATATTTTTTTAAAAACTCTTTTATGTGAATTTTGACAGTATTCAATAGTTCATTTTTGTGAGACACATAACAGAATTATTACTTCGAAAAAAGTTAATTAAATCAATAATAATATGTCATGTTAACCTAAAAAATTAGTTTAATTCAATAAAAGTCTCAAATTATATTTATTTGGGTATTTATAATATCAATTATTCTAATTTTTTACTATTATGGTAATTACTGCATAACCAGTGTGTCATAAATAAATTACCTTATTTAATGTCTAAAAATTATAAATAAAATATAATTATGTAGGAAATCGTTTTAGCTTTCTAATTAATATTTATAGTCTAAAATAAAACATTTATAACCCTATGTAACAATTGTTTTTCTAAAAGATATATGCTTGTTTCATTTTTGTATTTATTTTAACTCAATTAAAATAAAGTGTCATTATCACTTACAAGTGGATCCATGGGGTCCCAAAATCGACCCAAAGATGCCCATGGTCGACCCTGTATCAATAAATAGTGTTAAGACACGTTTTAGGGTAATTTAGTATTATTATAATATTATTTTGTTAACCGTTGTTTACCGGATTTACCCTTTAACCATGGTAAATAAAATATTTACCAAAATAATTATCCAAAATGTCTAAAAATAAAAGTTACCTATTTACAAAATATGAAAATCCTGATTCCAAATATGGAATCCATTTTTCCAAATTCAAAACAAATAAGTGGCAGAAATTAATTTAAAATTAATTCATGTTGTTTAAATAAAAAGCGTGTTTTTAAGAGATAATAACTATCAAAAGATTGGCACTTGTTTATGTCTGGTTAATTGTGAAATTATGTTCAATGACCCACATTGTATTACATGGTAGAAATACATTCTAAATATACTTTAAAACCACTCAAATTAAAAATTTATCACTATTAATTATTTTGATTAAAAAAGTTGTTTTTAATTAAAATTTAGTAATTTTCACTATTCATCAAAATATGAAAGTTATCCGAAAAGTACCAAAATTTTACCCTAGGATAATTTCGATATTCCGAATCCAAAAATGAAGTCCATTTTAAGAGATAGAATTTATAAAATTTAATAAAGTAGGTATCACTATTCATAATGGCTAGTTTGATTGGTTATGGTGTGTTAAAATCTCGAAGTTGCGTACCATGCACGCCATTGCATTATTCGAAAGGAAACGTACCGTGGAAGCTTGGGGTGTTACATTCTCCCCTCCTTCAATAAATTGCGTCCTTGCAATTTTTAAAATTGTTCTTGGGAATATAATGGAAATTTTCATATCGGAAAAAGAGTCAATAAATCTATCACTTTAAAAGAAAGAAAGAGAGGTATAATGGTCATCCAAGTTAACCCGTACTCGGATTACATGTAGGAAAACATGGATATGGATGATAAACTAAGTGTCATGTTTTGATGGAGAGGGGTAGAAATCATTATCCAGAGAAAGTTAACAATAAGAAAACCACAAACTTGTGTTGGGACAAACGGCCATTAGTCTTCTAGTAGGAAAGTAAACGGACAACATTTTTTTTGTTTTAAGTTACATTACATAAGGAAGAGGAATTCATTTATGATATTCACTAAAAACAAAAAGAGATATACTTACTTTTAAGTAGAGATTCATTATTTAATAACTTTTTACCACTAACTTATTTTTTTTGAACAATCAGTATTCAAGAAGAGTTGGTCACAATAAAAGAGCTAGAATAAACTTCTATAGAAATACATGATCCATGTAGGATAAACTATATATTTAACTTGTCTTTAGAGATTAATCAAAACCAAAATTTTTAGTATAACATCTAATGATCCCCCAAATGTATATTCCATTAGAAAAAAAATACTAATCTTAATTTCTAAAATTAAACCAACAATACCCCAAAGTTAAATAAATACCATTCAATAATAAATGCTCCTTAAAATCATTCAATATAATCCAAACTAATATTGAAACCCAAAACTTATATGAATGTAGTCTTCCACGTTAAATTGTATCTCCAATTGACATCATCTACTCTTAACATCACATACTTAAAAGTAATTAACCTAATCACATATTCTTTATTATAGGTTAATCATTTCCATAAATAACCCAAATAACTATAGATCCACAATAAAAACATAGATAAAAATCAACCATTACCCCTCTAATGACATCCCATAGTATTCTATTTTCCATGGACATATAGTGTTCCCAACAAAGTGAACATCTTCCAAAATAACATTTTTCACTTAATCACCAAATCATTTTCCTATACTAGGGGTATTCATTTGAAAAGACATAAGAACCTAAATCAACATATTATTGATCAATAAAATCATTTAACTAAAGAAACAGTCACACTAAACAGGGACTTTACTTAGTCCAGTGGTAGGTGATAAATCCCATTCGTACTTTGGTTGTGGGTTCGATTCCCACAGCTTTTTCCGACGCGACGGGTTGTCACACGGTCTACGTGTTGTCCTTTTTCAAAAACTATATTTTATAATATTACCAAAATGAGATAAATTACTCAAAATAACATAATTTAACCACAAATGTTATATCATACCTTGCATTTTCATCCCAAATTATAATAACTTATAATTTTCTCAAACCCCAATGATCATATAAAACCAAATGGTTATTTATACATATATCCACAAGAGAAGAGACAATTCTTCCTCAAATATCATTCTCACATGTAAAACTTCGGGGTTACAAATACAAGAGAAAATAATTCCAAAGTAAACCCATCAACAAGGAGCGCTAATACTTTTTAAACATATCTCCAACCATTTATTTACACATAGATTCTTCTTTGACCAAGAAAATATCCTATATAATAGGACATTCACTCCGGTAAAGGCCAGGTCCCCTACATTTACGGGAAATGACTGTAAATGGACTCTTAGGACCATTTTTATATTCTTCCATAGTACTCTTCATTTTTCTTCGCAATTATTCACTTTATGTCCTTCTTTCCCGCACGTAAATCATTTCGTTGTCCCATTGAGACACTTTCCTGGGTGTCTCCTTCCACATTTCCTGCATGATGAAAATTGAGGGTTCTTTTCTCCATGGTCTCCATTGCTCGAGCTCTTATCATTTATCACCGTTCTCTTCCTTGTTGAGTCTGGGAGTTGGTTAATATACATGTTGTTGATCAAATTTTTGGAAAAATGATTTGGAATAAAGATGATATCTTTTACGCCTATCAATATTCCATTTTGTTGCTCATTTACACCACTATTCCCACCTTGTACATCATTCTCAAAGTCACTATGACTTCCTTGGAATCCATCCATTGACTAAAACCAGAAATCATTGTGTGAGTAACAGTAGTCGTAAAATCATTTAGAGATTAAAATGTCACCATATTCTCAATTTGAAACATATTAGGATTAACCAAGGTCATTTACTCTCATCATATATATATATTACATAAATCGGTTTGTAAAGAAAATGTAAATTATCCTAAGCATATCCCCCGGGAGTGTCGTAACCAAGAGCGCAGCAAGGCCCGTTGTCGTGCACCAGTTCCCGTTCGAGTCTAGCTCAGAGAGATGTTTTCAGGTTTTACCCCTAGGTACATCTGTGCTAGAGCCGCCTCTACCTGCTCGTATCTAGACAGGGATGTATTGCTCGGAAAACTCACAAAATTTCTACAATAACAAAATTCAAGGAAGTTCTTCTATACTAATCCTCAATGTTCATCTTAGGTCTACATGCTCCAATCAGTGTTTATCTAAATCTAGCTTCCAAGGTTTCTACTAAACTTCCTCTGATACCAACTGTAACTCCCCGACCCCAGTTACCCAGAGTCGGTGCATTATTAAATAACATTGGCATGATCAAGAGAAACATCAAGTCTCGAAAGACCGATTAGTTTAGTAGCCTTGGAATAACTAGATACATCCATAAAGTTTTACATTACATCATAAAAAAATTTTCTTGTCTTCATATCCCCTCATACTATCCCTGCAGGTCATTCATAAATTACTTCTTCATAATCCTGGGTAAAATAAAACATTGAAAGGGGTGAGCTCAGATGCTCAGTAAGGATAACAATATAGCAGAAGCTTTCATAGATAAGCATAAACACTTAAGGTAGTTTATAACTAAAACAAAAGCCTTTTAAACTTGAACTTCAGCATAAAATGGCAAAGATAAAATAAAATAATGCCATTTACTTACTCACATGGATATTCTACTAGTCGAACAATCTCATTCAATATCAATAACCACTTTCGTAATGATGGAATGCATAATGCCAGACTATCATAACCACATAGCCAAGGCCTTGTGCCAAGACTACAAATAAGATTTTGCCAAGGCCTTGTGCCAAGACACTAGTTTGTCTCATGAGACCTACCGATGCATCGAGGAGCTATAGCAGGCTCCACCCGTCACTTATTAAGTCCAATGCATTCCTCATATGAACAGGTTTAAAAATAACATAAATATTCGTATTAAAACTAGAATACGAAATGTCAATACTTTAACCACAAACCATGAATGGTATAAAAATAGCACATCCACAGTCAAACACAACTCATTCGATACAATGTGGAAGATTTTATTGTATCACATTAACCTCAATCAAGAATAATTAAGGATGTTGACATAGATGAAAATAATCTTCAAAACTATTTGAGAGAAATATCTCCCTTTTTCTTGAAATCATTTAAAAGTCACACTATTTGTCAAGAATCCATTTAAAAATAGATTTTTGAATCAAAGTGTCCCATACCACATTGAAACTTTTTAAAAGGAGTTTTAATTTCTAAACTTTAATTTCCATATAAATAAATCCTTATAACCATTTTTAAAACATGGACATTAATGGGAATGATTTAGATGAATAAGTCTTTAAAACATTTAAAAATGGTATTTTAGTTAGAGTTTCTAACCAAAAGAGAGACACTTGAATACAAATAATTGAGGTAATCAAAACTTTTTAATATCATGAGAATAAAGGGATTCATGATATACTATGTCAAAGTACATTATATACACCACATAAAAGTTATTTGGTGTATATCAACAAAGAAGTCTCAATGGAATGTAAGTTGAGATGAAATCTCTCATAAAGGCCGTATCCTTAGGTTAAGGATAAATCAACGACATAATTATGTGTGACAAATATAAGTACACTAAATATGATTGGATATTCAGTGTAAAAAATCAAAGGATATTCACACATATTCTTGTAAAAACAACACCAACAAATTGGATGTTTAACTCAACAAATGGTGAATGAGTTAAAATTACTCTTATCAAATTCATATCAGTGACTTGAGAATTATCAATGGAGTGATTATGTGTATAAAAAGTATATCCACAGGAAGTGGAGTGTAAATTATGACATAATCAAATTTATATTTATTCCACACATAATCTTGGGGTAATATAATCAATGAAATATGCGTAAAGCCAAATGAGTGGAAAATGAAATCTCAAATTCCCTTATTGATTAGGTAACTTATGAAACATACACCCATGAAAGAAGTATCATACCTTGATTATGTAAATACCCATAAATTAAAGTATATTACACAATGAATACAATCATGGGAAGTACACATACACCACATGAAATAATTAAGTGGTGATCAATGGAATTCTCACGGAATTAAAAGTGAGATAAGAAATCCCTTACCACATTGTAATCAACTGAGTCGTATGACCAAAAGTTAATAACCACCAAATTATTTACAGAATAAAATGAATATAAAGAGAATAATGATAATATATATCAAATGTAAGTACACAATATTCCACTTTCAATAAATTAGTGGCGAACAATGGAAATCTCACGGATTTGAAAGTGAGATAAGAAAATCCCTTACTTTGTACTTTTTCCTTGGTTGAAGGTAGGTTTACCTCCTGTATAATGGTGAAATAATTGTTATTTAATTATAAAAGAATAATTTAATTTAATATGATATCATATATTATCTTTTAACATTTATTTGTTAATAATATCTTAGAATTATCGTCATTTCGGGTGTTAACGGGTTCATTTTACATTATATTCTTTGTTATGTGAGTCATATTCGCTATTAATGAGATGTATATTATTCATATCCATAATGATATCAAGTCCTTAGATACTATTTTTAAATCATCAAATTATAATTATACTTGAATGGATATGATGGAGAATGAATCTCATCGCGTTCGTGGAGACGGTAGTCCGCACGTACGCACGAGCGACAATATCATTGTTTTGATATTAAAATAACATATAATTGGATGATATATCATATATATAGAATCATTATCATGTTATATTTAGTATTTACATGAGTTACACATCAATATTATAGACATCCAAATAATAATATATTGAATAACAATTACACCACGACGTGGAGATGGTAAGCCGTACGTACGCACGTATGGTGACATGTTATTCAAAAGATGGATAGAATACTGAATATGGTTGTACCATATATATAATAACATCACAGTATATATATGATACGGGAGTTATTATTTTATAATGGTAATAACAAAGAAAGAATAAGTGGAAGAAAAAAGGAACTTGAAAAGGGGTGGTGAAAACATTACCTCTTCTTCAGGTTCTTCCTTTTGATTTGATCAAAAGGGATCCATAGGTTTGCTTTCTGATCAAACTAAGGACTCTAGGTTGTATTGAGGGAAGTTGAGAGAGTATTTGGGCAGGGGTTGGCCGAACCAAAAGGCTTTTAAGGTGTGAAGAAATGAGATGGAGGAGTGCCCTTTTATAAGAGGGGTGAGGGGGACCTTTGGGAAAGCTAGAAATATTAATTTATTATAAATTCATATTCGGATTCTAATGTCTCGAAAGTTTATTATTTAAATTTTAAGGTGGGTATGGGTCTAAAACAACTCATCCAATAGAATTTAGATAGGTTTGGGTCATTATATTAACCTTATCTTTAAGTATTAACTCTTAGTTAATTTGTTTCACTTTTACAATGTCTCTTGGTATTTTTATATTATATGGATAATAAACATACTATATACATCCAAGAGGCCCCCAAGTGGTCCATTACTGATATACCTATCATGATATAAGTCACTTTGCCAAACATTAGATTTTTGGGAATTTAATATCAATTTATAATATAATATTTTTTTTTAAAAACTATTTTATGTCAATTTTGACACTATTCAATAGTTCATTTTTGTGAGACACATAACAGAATGATTACTTCGAAAAAAGTTCATTAAATCAATCATAATATGTCATTTTAACCTATAAAATTAGTTTAATTCAATAAAAGTCTCAAATTATATTTATTTGGGTATTTATAATATCAATTATTCTAATTTTTCACTATTATGGTAATTACTGCATCACCATTGTGTCATAAATAAATTACCTTATTTAATGTATAAAAATTATAAATAAAATATCATTATGTAGGAAATCTTTTTAGATTTCTAATTAATATTTATAGTCTAAAATAAAACATTTATATCCCTATGTAACAATTGTTTTTCTAAAAGATATATGCTTGTGACATTTTTGTATTTATTTTAACTTAATTAAAATAAAGTGTCATTATCACTTACAAGTGGATCCATGGGGTCCCAAAATCGACCCAAAGATGCCCATGGTCGACCATGTATCAATAAATAGGGTTAAGACACGTTTTATGGTAATTTAGTATTATTATAATATTATTTTCTTAACCCTTGTTTACCGGATTTACCCTTTAACCATGGTAAATAAAATATTTACCGAAGTAATTATCCAAAATGACTAAAAATAAAAGTTACATATTTACACAATTTGAACATCAAGATTCCAAATATGGAATCAATTTTTCCTAATTCAAAACACAGAATTGGCATTAATTAATTTAAAATTATTTCCCGTTGTTAAAATAAAAAGCGTGTTTTTAAGAGATAATAACTATCAAAAGATTGACACTTGTTTATGTTTGGTTTAAATGTGAAATTATGTTCATTGACCCACATTGTATTACATGGTAAAAATATATTCTAAATATAATTTAAAACCCCTCAAATTCATAATTTATCACTATTAATTATTTTTATTAAAAAATTTGTTTTTAATTAAAATTTAGTAATTTCCAATATTCATCAAAATATGAAAGTTATTCGAAAAGTACGAAAATTTTACCCTAGGATAATTTCGATATTCCCAATCCAAAAATGAAGTCAATTTTGAGAGATAGAATTTATAAAATTTCAAATAGCAGGTATTAGTATTCATAACGGCTAGTTTGATTGGTTATGGTGTGTTAAAATCTCGAAGTTGCGTACAATGCACGCCATTGCATTATTCGAAAGGAAACGTACCGTGGAAGCTTGGGGTGTTACAAGTATGACTCAAATCACGTTTCTTTATTTAAATTTGACACTAATTTTAGAAAAAAGGATAGTGGCATACTCAAAACTAATAAAAATATTTCATATTGTTTTTATAAATTATTAAAATGTTCTATTATTCATTTTTAATGAGTAGGAATAATTATCGCCTCAATCCGATGCATGGGGTGGCTGGAATGACTCCATGTGTGTCTTTTTTTTAAATTGTCAATAATTTTAGAAAAAAAGGAATATGACATACTCAAAACCAATAAAAACATTTTTATTATTTTTATACTTTAACAAAAAAAATAAGTCATTTTTTACATGTAGGAATCATCTTAACATCAATCTAATACACTATTTTACTGATATGACCCAAAGTGTCCATATTGAGGTAAAAATTGACATTTTAGTTCAAAACATGTGTCACTCCCTAAAAACTGAGCAAGCATGTTCATATTTTCTTCATAATTTATGGAAATGATTATTATTAATTTTAAATGTGTTAGAATTATTCTCACATCAAATAGACACATGATGTGACCGTTAAGACTTAGAGTTCTTCTTCCTAGCCTAAAATTACATTTCTGTAAAAAACAAAACTGACATACAAAAAACTGAGCAAAGACATTCATATTTTTTTTATAATTTAGAAAAAGACAGATAAATTTTTTTATACTTTTAGGAACCATCCTCACCTCAGTATGATTCATGGTCTGATCTATATAAATCCATGTATGTCATTTTATTTAAAATTAACATTTATTTTAGTAAAAAATACAACCAAAAAAATCAAAACTAGACAAAAACATTATTATTATTTTGATAAATTCAAAAAAGGATATATAAGTAATTTATAATATATATGAATCATTCATGCCTCAATCTGATACATGATGTGTCTAGTATGACTCAATGTCACTATTATCAATTTAGATTTGACATTTTAGTGTAAAAAGTATCACTCAGTGAAAACTATCAAAGGAAATTGGGTTGTCTTTATAATTTATTAAAATTATTAATAATTCATTTTTCACATGTAGGAATAATTTTCACATCAAACCAACACTTGATGTGACTAGTATGACTCCACAAGTGTGTTTCTAGTTTAACTGACACTTTAGTAAAAAAGTCAAGTGGCATACTCAAAACTAAGAAAGTGGATTCATATTGTTTTGATACATTGTGAAAATGATAAATAAGTCATTTTTGACATGTAGGAATAAACATAACCTCAATCCAACACATAGTGTGACTGGTATGGCTCCAACTGTGTCTTTTATTTTAATATTGACAATAATTTTGGTAAAAAAGGCTTGTCACATACACAAACCGAGAAGACACATTAGAATTATATTGATAATTTTTGAAACATACTGATAAGTCACTTATGATATTTATGAATTGGTCTCACCTCAATATAAAATATGATGTCCTTGGTTTGAATCAATGTGTTTGTTATAAGTTTAAAATTAACATTCTAGTTAAAAAAGTGTCACTCACTAAAAACTCAATAAACATGCTTGGATTTTCGTAAAAATTTTGAAAAATGATTTATATGTAGTTTACATGTTTAATAATTATCCTCATGTTGAACAGACACATTATGTGACTGCTATCAATCAAAGTAAGTGTTTACAGTAAAAAATGACATTTTAGTAAAAAACCTAAGTGACTTACTCAAAATTGAGAAAATGAACTTGAATTATTTTGATAATATAGTAAAATTATCCATAAGTCATTTCTGACATGTAGGAATTATCATCACCTCAATTTGACTCACAGCGTGACTAGCAAGACTCCAAGTGTATCTTTTTATTTAAAATTGACATTAGTTTTCTTAAAAAGGGAAAGGGAAATACAAAAAACCCAAGAAAATAGATTCAGCGTGTTTTAATACTTTAGAAAAAATATCCATAAGTAAATTTTATCAAATAGTAATTATCCTCACCACAATCTGATACCCGATGTTACAGGTATGACTCAAAGTCTCTATTATCAGTTTAAAATTGACATTTTAGTTCAAAAAGTGCCCCTCACTAAAAACAATGAAAACACCAATGAAATGTGTTGATAATTTTGTAAAATAATTTAAAATTCATTTTTGATATGTTGGAATCATCCTCACTTCAAAACGACACATGATGTGACCGGTATGACTCAAAGTGTGTGTTTCCAGTTTAAATGGACATTTTAGAAAGAAACACAACTGAACTGATAATAAACAAGAAAAAACATTTTTATTGTTTTAATACTTTATTAAAATGATCCAAAAATAATTTTTGATATGTATTTATCATCCACACCTCAATCTGATTTATAATGCGACTGGTATGACTCCAAGTGTTTATTTTTATTTAAAATTGACATTAATTTTAGTAAAAAAGATAACTGGCATACTCAAAACTAACCAAATTCATTTGGATTGTTTTCATACTTTATAGAAATGATCTATAATTAATTTTTTATGTTCAATAATCAGTCTTATCTAAATCAGATACATAATGTGTCCAGTATGACACAAAGAGATCATTATCAGTTTAAAATTGACATTTTAGTTCCAAAAGTTTCCCTCACTGGAAACAAAGAGAACAAGACCATATTGTGTTGATAATTTAGTAAAATGGTTCATAAATCATTTCTTGATGTGTAGTATTTAGTCTCACATCAAATTGGTACACGACATGACAAGTATGAATCAATGTGCAAGTTTCCAGTTTACAATGACATTTTAGTAAAAAACACAAGTGACATATTCAAATCTGAGAAAACACATTCATATTATCTTTATAAACTAGGAAAATAAAACATATGTGATTTGTGACATGTTGGAATCATTTGATCCTCAATATGATTCACTATGTGACTGGTATGAATCCAAGTGTGTGTCTTGATTGAAAATTGAAATTAATCTTAGTAAAAATACAACTGGCATACTAAAAACTAAGAAAACACATTCATATTGTTTTTATAAATTAGATAACTGATCTTTATGTGAATTATTTCATGTAGGAATTAGTTCAACCAATATATGATACATGGTGTTCTCGGTATGACTCAAAGTGTCTGTCCTCATTTTAAAATCGTCATTTTAGATCAGAAAGTGTAACTCACTAAAAACTGAGAAAAAACACTTGGATTGTCTTGATAATTTAGGATAATGATTCAAAATTAATTCTTGACATTTATGAATCATTATCACATAAAACTGACACACATTGAGACCGGTATTACTCAATGTGCATGATTCCATTGTAAAATGACATTTCAGTAAAAAACACAAGCGACATACTCAAAACCAAGAAAAGTCATTGAGATTATTTTTATACATTAAAAAAATATCCACAATTAATTTTTTATGAGTATTAATTAAACACACCATAATCTAACGCATGGTGTGACCGATAATATTCTAAGTGAATATTTTCAATATATAAGTGTCATTTTAGTTTAAAGCACACATCAAATCACGAAAACCAAGAAAATGAGCATAGATTGTTTTCTCATTATTTTATCTGCTGTCACATAATAAATTTCATTATAATTTTATCTTATAATTATTTATTTAATTTTTATAGAGATATTTCTTGAAGATAAACAATAAATGTTGTGACAAGCAAGAATTATCCACACCACTATCCTATGCACAATGTTCATGGTATGACTCCAAGTTTATTTCAAAATCAACACTTTCTATTTAATTTATTTCTTTATAGTATTACTAACATTGGAATTGTTTTCTTATATAGGTGCATTATTTTTCTTGAGTTGAGATTCCTTTTTCGACAATAGCATGAGTGGGGGTCATGGGCCAAAGAAAAAATAATCATTTATGTTTTTGAATGTATTTTATAATTTGTAATTACTCATGAAATTTTATAAACCAATATTTGAAATGTTTATAATATAGTCTTTTTTCTTATATTTTTGTTGTAAATTTTATTTCATTAATAATATATATTTGTACCTATTATCTATTATTTTGGGTGTTATAGTGTGCTGTAAATTTAATAGAGCGCTACTGTATCGACCTTTATCAGTGCTTTTAAAATCCATGATAAAGGACCTCATTTATCAACCCTTGTAGAATCCCCTGATAAAGTACACCATTATAAGTGATAAATAAATGTTCTTACAGAGGTACCATTTATCAGTTATTTTTTACCACTAATAAATGAGTCATTTATCGGTGCTTTTCTAGCACTGATAAACTCCTTGGGCTGTAATTGTGCTCCGATAGTTTTTGTACTAACAAAAGACAATTTTAGCACTGTTAAAGTATTGTTTTGTAGTAGTGGTTATTTATTTTGATTATTTTTTGAAATGTTTATTGCAATTATTGATTATTATAGTAACTTGTAAAATTCCAAGACTTTATTTGTTAATGAGATATTACTATGTGGTGTTTCGTTTTGGTTATAGACAAATGGAATTAGTATAAGTCATAGAGAACTTCTAGAATAGGTTAAAAAAACATGGTTTCACATTATCCATAGGTGAAACAATAATTTTCTAGAGTATTGTTCAAACTTTTCAATATATTGATAAGGGAATATAAACTAAGGAACTAAGACCAGTGGATCATTATTTTGTAGATTCAGAAATAGAATCCATTAATCTTTCAAGGGGATTTGAAACCAAAAAATGTAGATGTGTGTCTTAATATAATGAATTGAATATTCAATTTTCATAGAACACCCACTGCGCTAAAGGTGAATTAAGTTTCCTGCATGCAGTATTATATTGAATTCCAATGGTAGGATGTATCTATCTATTCCAAAGTTGATCATGACCTCATGTGGGGGGACATTAAATAATTTTTAAAAATAGATTATAACCTCACACCTTCAAGATTTCCCAAATGATATATTTATTCATCCATAAGAAAAAAAAATATATCACTTATGAAATATGAAGTTATGTTAATGAACATAGTCCCTTTTTCTAAAAATGTAGAAGTTAGTGAATCCTTGAAGGCACACATCTTTGAGTTTGGGATGCAAAAAAGTCATTCTAAGATGATTTTCCTCTGTATTATGAAATATATGGATATGGTCAATTGAGTGATAGTAACAAAAATGGATATCGCTGTAAATTTGATTGTAGGAAGTATGTTTTTCTATATGGGGATAAGTGTGAAATCTACATATAGAAAAAAGGTGAATAGGTACACATATTATCAAGGTGGTGGAATATCTCAGTAATAAACAACTGGATCTGTTAACCTTTTTCAATGACCCAAAAGAAAGCTTGGATATTTCAAATGTGTTCTTATAACATATCTTTACCATTTTTTAGTTACTTTATGAACCTTACTTTTATTGTAAATTTTTGGAGTTGATGTTAGGTTTTTTGGGTGGGTTTTAGAAAACATTGGGGATTTTTTGGGCAGCACAAGGTTGGAAAATGGTTTTCGCAAACTGTGAACCCACCAAGGTAAAACAGTGCACCCTATACAGTAGGGTTCACACATTTCATGCATATTTTTGGAAAATAAGGCTACCATCAAGGGAAATCCATGAACCCCAAATAGTGTGGGTGCAAGGATGGTGTATGGTTATTTAAACATAAACCCCACCCAGAAAACAATGTGTAAGAGATTTAATTTCTTCGGTTTTTATTTTGAAAATACAAAGATCATTTTTTAAGTTTCTAATCTCCCCCAATCAACAATAATTAGTTTGCTTTTATTTTTGAGGCTCTCTAAAGGATTCCTTGTCTCTCTTAACCAGTTCTCTAAAAAATCAAAGTGCTAGTTATCTTGTTTGATCTTCTTCTAGTAAGTGAGTATTCTCTCTTATGGTTTCCCCTAATATCATAATCTATAATGCATAGAGATTTATATATCATCATGATATTATTGTATATAATATTTTATTTTAATGATCATGTTCCTAGGTTTGGTTCCTTGATATTCTATACCATCATTCTTCACTGGCAGATCCCATTGTGGGTGTTAACCTCATGATCACTAATTTAAGGTAGGTGGTTCTATAAAACATTAACCTACAATTGAAACCTTGAATGTATTGATTGATTATAAATGTGTTTATAACAGATTTAAAACCTTTATTTGAGATTATTTATGTTTTATTTTGAGATGGGAAAGAATATTGATAAAACATAACAATTTCAAAAGAAGTGAAATTATTGGGGGGATTTGAATAAATTGATGGATTTTTTTGAAATATGATCAGATTCAATTGATTTAATAATGATCCATGAGAACATTAACAAAATTGAAATATTATTTGAAGAGGAATGAATTAAAGAATACCTATAATTTCTTTTTAAATTAGAAACACATTTAGAAAACTAAAATTGGACAATTATATTCACTACTAGAAATCCTAACAATACTAACACATCTACTCCAATGGTTTATACAAACTGTTGGGAAAGGGAAATTTGACACCACTTTTCCTAATGGTTTTCCCAAACAATTGGGAAAGGGTCCACTTTTCCCAATGATTTTGTCAAAAATGTCGGGAAAGGGTAATTTGAGAGCACTTTTACTAATGGTTTTCCCAAATCGTTAGGAAAGGGTCCACTTTTCCCAATAGTTTTGGTAAACTATTGGGTAAGGGTACATTAAGACCACTTTTAACAATGGTTTAGGCAAACCACTAGGAAAGGGTATACATTTCCCAATGTTTTTGGAAAACCATTGGGTAAGGGTACATTGAGACCACTTTTCCCAAACCATTGGATATATATATACATATATATCCAAATATATTCAAAAAAGGTATCTATGGGATAATGGTTATGTTTTTGATATATGACGTGTTGGTGGTGGGTTCAAATCTCCACTATAACTATTTTTAGATTTACCAATCCCAATGGTTTTCAAATAATTTTTATAGGTCTTTCCCAGTGCCAAATCAACTTACGGCTTCCCAAACCCTTCGTATAGGCTCTACCAATGGTTTGGGGACCTATAATAATAGTTATAAACTGTTGGTATAATTATTTTTTCCATTAGTGATTTTGAAATAATTTAAATGACTATTTTTCCCATGACCGATTGATTAATTGATGTAAGAATATGTGAACCTGGGTAGTTAGTTTGTAATTTGAAAAATAACTCTAGGATATAACCCACTAGTAATGGATTGATGATGAAAACACAAAAAACCTACTTCAACATGATTTTCCCCTGATGGGGACTTCAGTCCCGACAACCTAAGAAGAGGGACGTGTAAAGACATTGATCTGAGATCACTGATTGAGCAGTGTGAGGGTCCTATAGTTATAAAATAACATATTTTTGGGATTTTTTTATAGATATATGATATGTTTTATTTGATGATTACATTCCATTTTATTATTTAACTTTTTTTGTCATTATATCTATATTATATAAACTATTTTATATAATTTCATTTAGGCCTATTTTAATATATCTTCCATATTTTGAGAAAAATAATCTCATTTTTAAAATATTAAATGTCATATATCATGTGTTTTTTATTGAAATATAAAACTTTATTAGTTTATTATTATGGTATTATTTATGTAACTTTTGGTGAGACCCTACTGGGTTGTATATCTCACACCCTACCATTACCTTTGGAAATTTGTAGATTATATTTTTCTAGGTCTGAGAAAAGGGAATGTTCACTTTTTGGTGGTAGATGTTCTTGATCCTTAGTACCCTAAATTATTGAGGTGACTAGTAGAGATGTTATACATTTTTTACATGGGGTGTTTAATCTTTTATCTCAGTAGTTTTTGAATACTTTGATGATGTATTGATTCGTTTTTTATACCTGTTTGATTCCAATAATATCTCCTCTAGGAGTGTTGATCATACTAACTTGTATATTTATTTCTTCCACTTTGTTGTGTAAAAATAATTCCCATGTGATTCTTGTATGTTTTCATGTTAAAGTAACCAACCAATAGGGATCAAGAACTCTCTTTAGGTCATGTCAGAGCCAGCTCAGATAATAAGGAACCAAGGTATCTAGTTTGGTTTATAAAAAGGAGGTATCAAATGGAGGTTGTTCATCTTTCCATAGTGTCATTATGTATTTTGTGTAGTCCTTGTAGACAAAAGGTAGTATTTTTGAGACTTGTGATGGATTTTTAAGTGGGTTGATGGCCATCACTCATCCCAGAGATCCTTAAGTCACCATGTGTGTTTTCGAAAATCATTCTTGAGAAATAATTTGATTTGATTCTAGTCATTTCAATAATTTTTATTTGGGTATGCTGAGATCCAAATATTAAATTATATTGGTGAAATTTATATTATTGTACCATTGATTTGTGTATCACTAATCTGAGTATTATTATTAATGTTTTCATGGTTTTCTATTCATGTTGTGTATCATGATGCCTCTGATAATTCTTTTGAATAGTCTTTAGTAGGTTCTTTTTAATAAACCATGATGAATGGATCCTCTAATCGACCAAAACCTTGTAGAAATTCTGGTATGCACTATCCATGATTTCATACTGTTATGATTTCCCATTCCTATTTAGGCTCCAGATATTGAAACATTTAGAAATGAATATATTTATCATGATCAATGTTTTATTTACCAAAAACCACTAGCATTACAAGGATCTATTGATCCTCAATAGGCCGGGGATTGGTTGAATAAGATCAAGTATCTTTTTTATCTCATGGAAATGCATGATTCAATTAAAGTTATATGTTCTACCTTAAAGATTGAAGTACCAGTTGGAGATAGTGGTATTTGATGGTGATAGTGAAGAACAGTGGGGTTCTCAAATGGAAATACTTTAGAGTTAATTTAGCATATTAGTTCTATCTAGAGTTGATGGTCTTGGAAACATCAATGGAGTTTATCAAACTCCAGATGGGTGATAGAACCATAATACAATATTTGAACCATTTTGCTGAGATTTTTCATTTTTATTCTGAGGTGATGAAAAATAATAAACAAAAATCCTAAAGATTTCATATGGTTACTCATGATAATATTTGATCTCATGTTTTCCTATTGATGCTAACATATTATGTTGATGCACTAGATACGATGTTAATGGTTGATGTTGATCTGGATGGTAAGTCAAGGTTAATGTGAGTTCTCATTTCTCATAGTGAATGTTATATGGGTTTCATCAAATGGATGATAAATCATAATGAGCCATGAAGTGGATCTAGACAAAAGGTATGTTCCAGATCTCATCCAGTACCTAGTATATACCCTTTTACATACTTCCAATGTAGAAAGGTGGGAAATTTGAGAGTTTTTTCACTAAGGAACATAGGATATGTAGTTTATGTGGTCACTTTGGCCACCTATAAAAGATATCGTAAATATTTTATACTGCACACATTGGAATGGGATTATTAGCACCTAAAAGTACAACGATGTAATCATATTCTTAAATAATTAATGGCTTATATACACAAGAATCCAGAATGATTCTTTTTCACATGGTGGAAGAGTCTCGAGAGGAAGTTGACATGCTTTCAATGACCGTGACAGGTATAATCACTATATCATCATCTTTAGTGACGGTTTTATTTGATATAGGTGAATCTCACTTATTTTTATCGAATCAAATTGTGAACTTTATTAACCTTTCTAGAGAATTTTTGTCTTATGTGATGGATATTATAATGCCCCTCAGAGTAAAGAGGGAGTAGGTTCTTCATTGACCTTATTTTGTTTTCTTTTTATCAATTTTGGATATTACCTAGAATTTTATTGTTCTCACTATGAATCCACTAATTTTCATTTTTAGGATGAATAAGACCCTTGAAAATAAGGTTTGAATTGACTATTATCTTTGGCGAGGTCTTGTTACTTCACATGATGGAGTGTGTCATGTTTTCAGGGATAATGGGACCCGAGGTTGAGTAGAGCCAGAACACCCGTTCTAGTGTTGGGTAGAGTAATATTGGTTTTTGTATTTTATCTAGAGAATAAATAATATATTTTTGATATCCTCAATTTTTCATCGAGTTTCCTGAAATTATTACTTATGATATTTTTTTTCTCATTCGTATAAGATATTGTGTTTTTCCATGATTTGGTACTAGGTACTAAGCAATAGTCGATTACATATTACCATATGGAACCATGATAGCTGAAAGAGTTTACAATTCAATATGATGATCTCCTAAAGAAAGGATTTATACAGCTGAGTGTGTCACCTTCAGAAGTTTCAATTTTCTTTGTGAAGAATCTAATGGAAAAATTCAACTCTTGGTTGATCACAAAAATCTAAATTGATTTATGTTAAAGAATAATATTTTTTTACCTCATATAGATAATCTATTTGACTAGTTGAAAGAGAAAATGTTTTTCTCAATGATTAATATTTGATCTAGTTATCACTAGTTGATAATAAAGGAATCTACCATTATAATACTACCTTCTTGAGTATGTATAGACATTATGAGTATATTGTTATGCCATTTGGTCTATCTAATGTTCCTACAGTTTTTATAGCTATGATGAACAAGATATTCTATGAGTATCATGATTGGTTCATTGTAGTATTTTTGGATGACATTATTTTTTACTGTATGTCCAAAGAGAATCATGTGTTATACTTGAAATTAGTTCTATAAATCACGAGAGATCATCAAATTTACTTGATTATATTAAAATTTAATTTTAGAATTCGAGAACTGAAGTTCTTGGTGCACGTGGTCTCAAAAAATGGTGTTATTGTTTATCCTAAAAAGGTGAAAGTTTTTTTGACTTTTGGGAAACCACATAATGTTTTCAAGATATGGATATTTTTGGGCATGGTGGTATATTACAAATGGTTTACCACATATTTCTCAAATATTTATTTTCCAACGAACACACTCAATCAAAAAGGTATAATTTCCTTTTAGGATGGTACATCTCAGAGTTATTTTGTTTATATGAAAAATCATCCGAATTATACACTTATGTTGACTCTTACAAAGACTAGGTTGGGCTATGTGGTCTTCTATAATGAATGAGGCTCCATTCTGGTGTGTATTACTATGATGTGTATTCATGTGGTGGTTTATGGTTACAAATAGCTTAGGCCTCATGAGAAGAATTATCCAAATCATTATCATGAACCTATGGTTGTGATTCATAATCTTAAAATTTATCATCATTACCTTTTCAAATAAATGTTTACTATTTACTATGAACAAAATCACGAGTTATATATTATCTCCATAAAATTGAAGCTCTGACAGAGGTGTTTGGTGGATTAACTACAATATTTTTATTTTTACATTTTCTGTAACCCAGGGAAGGATAATTTCATCACTAATGTGTTGAGTGAGAAACATTTGGGCCAAGCCATGAATGAATCATCTGATGAGTGGAATCTGATGGCTCTCTTTTCTCAGTTTCACTTGGGATTATGGGAGGATGAGGTCGAGGATATCTTGGTCGGTGTTCAGTTGACCACCACTCTTCTTTAGATGATTTTTCGAGATAATAAACTTCATGATTAATTATATGGAATAAGGGAATCTATTTATGTTGGGGAGATCATTGTAAATTTTAAATCCTCTTCTAAGGGTATTATATACATTTTGAATTTGTTCGTTGTACCTTTTTCTATTAGGAAGGTTATGATTGAGGATTTCCATAATTCGCAGTGAGTGATACACATCGGAACAATAAAGATGTTTTATGAAATGTGGAAATGATTATGGTGTCCATTTGTGTGATGGGACATTTTTTATTAGTTTGGTAATTTTTATAGAATCTAATTGGTCAAAAATAAAACTAGAGCTATGGGTTTACTTGAGCCACTTGTAGTGCAGATTTGGAAGGGGAACGATATCTCTATGGACTTTTTGGTTGGTTTTTTATGTGCCCCTCAAGAAAATAACATAATATGGTTTATTATTAATAGGTGGGTTAAATCAGATAACTTATTAACAATTCATGATACAACCAATGTTTAGGACTTGGAACATATCATTGTATAAGAGATTGTTAGATTGTATAGAGTTTCATCTGTGATAGTCTTTGATAAAGTTCCCCTTTTTATATATATATTTTCAAGGATCCCTCAAGAGGCATTGGGATAAAATTTATGATTATTGAATATCATTCATATATGGATGGCTAGAATGAAAGATCTATACATATTCTTGAGGAAATGCCACATGATTTCATTCATTACATTGGCGGAGCTTGGAATGTCCACTTGGGACTGGTTGAGTATTTCTAAAATAACAGTTACTAGTTTACATTTTTATGGATAATTTTTAGGCCTTTTATATACAACAGTGTAAATATCCATTGTGTTGATCAAACATTGATGAATCATTCTTTGTTAGACCGAGTTTAGTCCAAGATATGACAAAAATATTTAGTTAATTCATCATATGATAGTGATGCTATAGATCCAATATAAATATTTTTTTAATTATTATCAATTAATATTTAAATTCTTATGTGGATACTAACTGGTCTTGAGATTTTCTCCTTTGTTTAGTCACTGACATCTTTAGAAAAGTGGAAAATTTTCACTGTGGCATTTGGGTTCGTTTGGCATTATTGAGGGGGTGTGTATTGCGTCTTATCATTTATAACTTCCTCAATAATTAACATTTATCCACAAAATTTTTTATTTATCATGGCTTAGGAAGTTTATTTCTAACCCATAATATGTCTTATGTTGTGAGGATATTAATGTTGAGTCTAATTGGCATGTGACTGAGCATCTAGTTAGGATTGTTGATTATGAGACAAGGGTTCCTCAATGTAGGATGAATACTTTGGTCTATACTCTATGGAGGTATGGATTTTATTCTCAAAATTATTGGGATCTTGAGAAACTTATTATAGATTTTTGGAATCATATCATTGATATGTAATATTCTTTATAAGATTTATAGTGATAAAAAAATTATGGTTGGTAGGTTATAAAATTATTTTACCATGTTTAATGTACTTAATGACACTTGTTTTTATCATACATTGTTTGGGATTCATCTTGGGCTGTTTTGGGTTTGATTTGTAAATACTATTGAGATTTTCTAGGTGGTTCATGGTTGGTGCACAGTTTTCCAAAACAATGTGCCCACCTAGGGGAAAATGTGAACACTAGAGAGTAGGGGTGCATAGTTGATACAGAGTTTAAGAAACAATTGACCCACCCATGGGAAAGTGTTCGCCCCAAATAGTGGTGGGACATGGTTGGTTCACAGTTTGTTAAATAGTGCCCCCTAGCCAGGAAAGCATTCACACAGAATTTAGTATCCCAAGTTTTTATTTTAAATCTCTATGGACTCCAGTTTAGGTTGTTGATCACCACCACTCAACCCAAATTAGATTTATTTTTTTAAATCACTTTAGAATATTTTATGGATCTCATAACCACTTATCTTATGAATGGATGTGTTGGTGATCTTGTTTGATTTATTTTTAGTAAGTGGATCTGAACTCTTAGGATTTATTTAGATCTTATATTCCCTCTTCCTTAAATAATGATAGATCATCATGTTATTGATGGATAAAATCACTGATTTGATAGATCATGGTCTATGGTGTTGTTCCTTGATCTACAATACCTTTGTTCTTCATTATAGGATCCCATTGTTGGTGTTGAACATCTGATCATTGATTAAAGTTAGGTGGTTCCATAAATATTTTCACGAAAATTGAAACATTTAATATTTTGATTGATTTAAAATTATTTTTTGCATGAATTAAAATCCATTATTTTAGATTATTGATGTTTTATTTTTATATGCTCATTAATATCGAGATAATCACCAAGTTCATTGGAATTGAAATTGTTTGGTGGATTTGGAAAAATTGATGGATTGATTTGAAAATTTATTTGATGAGATTTATTTGAATTTGATACTTAAGAGAATTTATGAAATTGAATGATGACATGAAGAGGCATTAATTGATGAAAACCTATGTTTTGCTTTTGAAATGGGAATTTAATGTTGAAAACTGAAATTGAGAAATTTTATTTTGAAATTATTGGTTTTATGATGACCAATTGATTGATTAATTGAAGCACATGTGAGACTGGGTTGTTAGTGGGTAATTCTGAAAATATTTATAAGATATGAACCCCTAGAAATGTATTGATGATGAGAACCTAGAAAAAAACTTATTGCGTCATTATTATACCTTAATGGGGAGTTGAGTCTCGATGGCATGGGCTGAGGGTCATGTCCACACATTGAGAAGATATCACTTGTTGCCTAGTGTGAGGATCTTATTTCTAGAAACTAATGCACCACTGGGATTATTACATGATGTTATGATTTGTTTTATTTTATTATTACATTACATTTTATTAATGAACTCTTTTATTCATGCTAACATATTTATATAAACTATTTTATATAAATGTCCACTTAATATTTTTCTGATATATCTACCATATCTTGAGTGAAATAATTTTTTGTTTTGAAATTTTAAAATCAAAATCCCATACATTATTTATTAATGTATAAATAATTATTGGTTTATTTTTGTGGTATTGTTTAAGGAAATATTGGTAAGACCTTTCTGGGTTGTTTAGCTGACAACCATCCTTTACTTCCAGACATTTTTAGACTATCTTTTCCATGTCCAAGCAATGGGAAGGAGACACATATAGGTGCTATATGATCTTGATACTTAGGACCTAAACTAATAGAGGTGACTGGTGTAGATGTTATCCACTTGTTACAAAGTACACATAATATTCTATCCTAGTTGTTGTTGAGTATATTTATTATGTAATTCATTGGGTTTTGTTATAACTGTTTTATTACAGTACTTTCTACATGAGTATTGTTGATCATACCAAATTTTATCTTCTATAACATTCTGTTTTTTGGGAAAAAATTCCCTTTTTATTTTTTTATGATTCCATATTCTAGTCTCCAACCCATGGGGGTCATAAATTTCCTATAGGTCATGTGAGATTCAGATTCGGTATCAGTGTACATGGGTGGCTAGGATGTTTAATGATAAGTTCATTTGAGAATATTAAGAGTTATTTTATATAACTACCTCGTGAATGTCACAACTATAATGAGATGGTACGTATTCATCTTTATTGACTTAGCACTCTAAATTTAGATACTGGAAATACATCTTGTGTCTCTATGGAATCCTACACTAGAAACTATATGATCACATCAATATAGTTCTCATTCATAGAATTGATATATTCAAGGTGATTATAGCAACACTAAAACTCATCAAGAAGTGAAATAACAAAATTAAATTAAGGAATAGTGGAGAGTGATTAAGTAGTTTTATGGTGTTGAGTAGATGATTATAGATATATAATCTAGTCCTTGTACTATATGAGGTAGCATACTTCTTAACCCAAATCTTATTCAAGTTCATTTTGATAATGTCTCATCCCACTATTTTATTTCTACTTTTATTTTTGATCAAATTATATGGCATATTGATATGATGTGATGTGTGATGAGTAACCAAACTATTCTCAGACAACATGATTCTGAGAGATTTAAATGTGAATCTTGCTTTATAACAATCGATGGTGTACTTTTTCATTGGGAATTTTCTATTTTAGACATAGATGTTATTGACTTGATTATGTGAATGGATTGGTTAGTTTCTTTCAATACCCATATCATTTGATACACATGATGGGTAAAGTTTACCTATCATGATGGGGTGGTGCATCTTTTTAAAGGATATTGAGATTTCATGTCTAGAAAATTAGGTCCTTTAACACCAATGGTGGTTATAATTTCATATCAATTAGAAATAGTCACCTTGGGGACTAATAAAATAATTAAAACTAGAAATTTCCATATCATAGTGGATCACTATCCAAATGTTTTTAGTGAAACTTTCACTAGTTTTCCACCAAAAAGGAATGTGGAAGTTTTTTTTTGATCTTCTCTTGGGGGAAAAATCTATTTCAATCTCATCATATAGAATAGAAACAATAAAATAAAAGGTTTAAAAATCCCAAATAGAAATTTGTAAATTAAAGGGTTTATAATACCTATTATGTCGCATTGGGATACCCTAGTTCTTTTTTTCAAAAATTGAAATAGTTTGTTTTGAATTTGTGTAGATTATCATAAGCTAAATCAGATTACAATATAGAATAGATACCTACTCCTCATATTGATTACATTTTTGATCTATTTAAGGGATCCCAATGGTTCTCCAAAATCGATCTACACTCAAGGAATCAACAATTTTGTGTTAGGAAAGAGGATATACAAAAGACAACTTCAATGAGTAATTATAGTCGTTTTGAATATGTGGTTGTAATCTTTGGTCTTAAAAATTCACTATATGTTTTCATGGAATTCAAGGATTGTCTCATTTAGGGGTACCTATACTACTTTGTTTTGGTAATTGTGGATGAAATTATAGTGTATCCTAGAACTCATTAAACATTAAAAACATTTAGAGATTGTGTTCAATATCTTTCACAAACACTGGTTGTAGGAAAAAGTATATAATTGTGATTTGTGGATAAAATAAGTTCTCTTACATGGCCATGTCATTTATGAGACAGGTGTATTATTAGATCAAGAAAATATTGAATTCATTTTTTCGTGGAAACTTCTGAATAATGTTTTTGAGATATGCAACATTTTGGGTTTAGTAAGTTATTATCATCTCCTTGTTCATGAGTTCTCACAACTAACATCTCCTAAGAAATTATTTATGAAAAAAATCACTCCAATCCATTAGAGTGATTATGGTTAATAATCCTTTTGGAGATTAATTAATGGATCACCTTTAAACCAATTCTTGTTTTTCTGGACATGGGAAAGGTTATGTGGTTTTTTGTAATGTGCAAGGATCTAGACTCATATTTGTTCTCATGTAGGGACATCTATTAGAAGCTTATGGATCATTATAGTTGTGGATTCAGAAAAATAATTATCTAAACCATGGCTTAGAATTTTATTTTTAAGTTAATGCTTTGAAGACATGGCATCATCATCTCTTTGATGAAAAATTCAAAATTTTCATGGATTATTAATTTATAGAACAATATTTTCACAAAGATACATGAACCAAAGGAAAATATGATGGATTGAATATCTCTAAATGTATAAATTTGACCTAGTTTATACATCAGTAATGTTAAATTTGGTAATAGACACTTTTAATCAAATGTATTATAATCAATTTTCCAAATAATTATGTGATTGGTGTAAATTGAGGAGCATGAATGCAGATATGCACATGGATTGTGTACAGTAGAATAAAGTTTCCATTTTTTATCTAGTGGATATTATTCTCGAAGGGGATGAAAATTTTTAGAATTATCAAGGATTGGATTATTTTTGTCTTACCACTAATTAGAAACATGATTATAAGGAGTCTATATATGGATAAAATCAATATAGAAATTCTATATTATGTATCATGACCAGATATTTGTTTTTCAATATTCTTAAGATAAACTCCTTTATATTTTTCGCCACCCAAAATCGGTTATTAATCCTAGAATTTAGAAAATGTATAAGGAATTTAAAAAATATATTAGTATCTTTAATGAAATGGAATTTGGTTCAGTAAGTCTTAATATAGCTCATTTTTCTGTAGATTAAGGCTGAGAAAAATGACAAACTAGTGTCTTGAAATATTTATCGATCTCTATCTAAAAAAGGGAGAATACATCAAGTTATTTTTTTCATGTTACATAAAATAATGGTTTAGAAACATGATTCCATATGGGTTATCATGGATTGAATAAAAAATTATTTTCACATCATTCTAGATTGTATATACAATAAGTTGGAGGACATGAAAAAACACTATGTTCAGGATATCATAAACTTTCATGGAATTAATATTTTGATAATATTCGATAGAGATTATATTTTTACCTCTTACATTTAGAGATTTCCTCCAAAATACACGGATACCCAATTGACCATTAGTGTAATGTCTCCTAACACAACACTCACTCACATGGTCAAAATTGGTTGGTTATGATAGATCCAGTGCACCTTCCCATTCACCAGAGGCTACTGACTAGTAATGGGGGTGTGAAATGTATAGTGGGGAGACTATACCCCCTATTAAAAAGTTTCATACTTTTCTAAATAAGACACATAAATGTATAAAATTAGATTATATATATATATATATATCCAAAACCAATAAAAAAACCAACGTAATAATCCAATAAATAATAAAGGAATAATGTAATGATGTAATGGAATGTGAATAAATGTCATGATAGAAATAATACAGGTAAAAGACCATCATACTCAAATAATGACTCAAAAAATCCCAAACCCCTTGTCGGTCCTGCCTCCAAACTCCATCCCATCTAGAAGTAAATAATCAACAATAATGTCTTTTTCCTTTTTCCAAACCTGCAAACACATAATCTGTTTAGTCACCAAATGGATTCCCAAATAGGGTTTTAGTATAACTCAGTAGGTCAACACCACCATTTATACACTATCTATTTTGATAATAAGTATATATAATAATGTGATAAATGGGTGTATTAATTAATTCATTAATTAATAAAATACAACAACAACATGATTCCCAATCAAGTCGGAATATCTTATAGAATATCCAACAACCATGCCAACCAAAATTATATTATCATGGTAAAATAATCCACTTCAGCATAATTTTATAATATCTCAGACCATGTCTTATGAACATGCCAATGACAACCATATTACCATGGTAAAGTCACAACAATCATGGTAAAATACTTTTGATAATTACGACATCTGAGTGAAATCCAAATAAGTATTACGACATCTAGGTCTGAGCCCTATAAGCATTACAACATGGGACATGGAAAATCATGATCTCTATGAACATTACACCATGGGATTCAGCCGATCCAGCTCAATATCATCAATACAACATATAGGTGAGCTTGTTCCAGGGCCAAGCATGATATATAATAATTTCAACTTGGAACAGAAGTCCTATCAAACAACATGTTTATCAAAATATCACATCATAAATTTTGATGCTTAATTACGAGAATTACCATTTTATTTCATCCAACACATGCATTAATATTATAATTGTCCAACAGTATTAATAATAAGAAATAGTCCCCAACTTAGTGATTATATATCAAGAAATCACCTAAAGATCCATGTCATGAAAAATACACTTTATTAAATTAGGAAATTCAATAAGGTTTATGGTTTCCTCACCCAACGAGTAACCAAAATCCATTTTAGAAGCCTATTAAAACAAAATACTAAAAGGAATAACTCCACTCATTTTTTTATTGGTTTGGGTGCAAGTTACATAGGTGAAACCATAATATTACATATACTTGGAAATTATCAAACCATAGGATTAATTTTTAGACCCTCTACCTTTAATGGATGATCCAACTATGCTTCCAATGGAAAACACCCATAAGAAGGAAGGTGTAGATGATCACAATGAGGATCCTTGATAAATATTGATCATAATAAAAACCAAAAATTCACATGGTCAAGGTATTACATCACAATTTTTTGAGAACCAAGGGAAAGAATGAAGAAACTAGACCCAAACCACTTACCACTGATCAAAGGCATTATCAGGACATGCAGAAGGAAGGTTGGAACTCCAACCATTGAAACTGGACCAAAACCACTTACCCAGGATAAAGTGATTATACCACCTTGATCTAAGTAATTATCATGTCTTGTAATGTTGTAGTGTTTTCCATCCCATTTTATTTATAAACAAAATAAACCGCCTTTTAATGCTTCTCAACTGACCAGGAAATTGTGTAGCACATAACCCATTTACCCAAACTCAATTTATCCAAAAAAAAACATACATCCCCTAATTTTAGGTTGTTTTCCCCAACAATGATATCCATCTCCAAATAAGACTCAAACACTAAGCCTCAATCCAAAAACATAGATAGATACATGCTGGGAAAATATGGGATCTTACAACCTCTCCGCTATAATGAACCTCATCCTCGAATAGCTCCAAGAAATAATTTGAGGTGTTAGTAAATAAGTCTAGACACTATGTTATCTTATCAAATTCCCTCTCCCAGGTCTCCCCATAAACTTTCCCATTGGTCCATTACACTTGAACCAATGGTATAGTCATTCCTTGAAGATATTTCTCACTACAACCCACATCCCATATCAGATGCTTCTCAAAGGACTCATCAACACAAATCTAAGCATTTTCTATGTATACCACATGGGAAGGGTCTAGATGATATCTTAATAGCTCCAACACATGGAACATTTCATCAACATCAGTATAGAGTGGTGGAAGAGCTAAACGGTACACCAATGGGCCGACCCTTTCCACTATCTCAAATGACCAAACAAACCTGGGTATTAGATTTCCATTTTTCTTAATACGACTTTACCCCAATATAGGAGACACTTAATGAAAAATATAATGACCAACCTTGAATTACAGAGTCCATATTCGATGGTCATAAAATGCCTTCTTCCTACTCTACTAGGTACCCAACCATTGTCTAATCGACTTAAACTCTTCAGATGTCTCCTACACAGGACTAGGCCCAACAAGTGGTGACCCAGCTTCCTCTAGTCAATAAATAGGTGATCGATCTAAACTTCCATAAATATCCTCAAAATGATCAATTCAGATAGATACCAGGAATCTATTATTATATTAAAAATACACTAGAAAAATATTTTTATTCCATGGAGCAGAACAGTCCAAAATACATGCTCAAAACATATCTTTTAAAACCTAAATAGTCCTCTCAGATTGACCATTAGTCTGAGGATGATAGGTTCTGCTCAGAAGAACCCATGATCCCATAGATTTTTGAATACCATTCTAGAAACATGATGTGAAATGTGGTTTTCTTTCAGAAACAGTACTTGTCAAAACATCATACAACCAAACTATTTCATGCATGTATAGACTTCACATATCATCAACAATGAAGGTCTCCCTAATAGTTAAGAAGTGGGATTCTTTTTTAGGTCAATCTCCAATCACCCATAAAACATAATTATTATGGGTTGTCTAGGGTAATTGTAGCACCCCTAGATTCTATGGTCCATTTATTTATAAAATAAATTCAATATCTTTTTTTGTGCACTACACTGAGATAAGCTTGCGCTACATGCAACACCGACATCACTTGTGGTATACGCAACACTATTATTAGCTTGTGTTGCAGACAATTTGAAGTTCTTATGATATAATTCATTTTATAAAAGACCTATTTTAAGTGAAAAATAAAATATTATTATGTTACCTTATAACCTAGTCATTATAATGATGGGTAGGAATAGTATTAACTTTCTTCTAAAAAACTATTAAAATGAAAATAAGAGAGTTTATAGAAAAATAAAATCACTCTTGATCGATTTAATTAATTTAATATATATGAAATATATTTAATCTTTCCTTTAAAATTAATTTTATACATTTTGTAGACAATATATAAAAAAATTCATTTTTTTGGATAAAAGAAATATTTTTTAAAATATGCAGTTTTGACACCTTTCAATAGAGAACCAATTTTATGTTCAATATTTGAAACATTTATATATTCAACTTTACAAAAATAAACTTCTTATTTATAATAGGGTCATGAAAATTTAGTTCAGATAATTTTTTGATGTTTTTTAGATACCTTTTAAATTTTAATGAATAGGTAAAACTACTACATTTTAACACAAAAATTATTTTTAATCTAATTTATTTATATTATTAGATGATAATTTCAATTGGTTTTAAGGTATAACTTGATTATGTTTTTATCATTTAATATAATATTTTTCATGGGAAGCAATTTCACATTTAAATTTGATATAAACACAAGTATATCTTTTGATGGTTTTTACTTTTTAAAAAACCATTTTTTTATTTTCTCAACGGAGATTAATTTTATATTAATTACTGAAAATTATTTGTTTTAATTTTTGGAAAATTGATTCCATATTTAAAATCAGTGGGTCTAAATTATTTTAAAAGGTTTTTTTTAATATTATGAATAATAACTTTTGTAATTTTTTATTACCGCGATTAAGGGTAAATCATGTAATTCAAGGTAAAATTAATGTTTTAATATTACCCTAAAACCTGTAAAAATTCTATTGGATGAAAAAATTATACCCTTATCATAAAAGGATCAAAATTAAATCATTTAATGGAAACTTTTCCATTAATATTATTAAAATCAATGAATGTGACAAAATTCCACACTCTCATTTTATATAAGTATATTAATTTTAATACAGGGATGACCAAGAGATAACATCAATTATAAGTAGTCTCTAGGAATATATAAGAAGTTAATAAATAATAGAAATTGATCTATAATTTTTAGAAATTAAATAATTACCATTAATGATGAAACAATTGTGATGCAGAAACTATTTTATTAATAAAATATCAAATATGATATTTTAAAATATTAAAATAAATTTAATTTGACATAATTGAGGTTATTGATGAATATTTATAGTTTAATATGATGTTTTAGGAGTGTATTATATGGATTGGTATGAATTTATCTTTTTTTTGTATTTTATTTAAAGTCAAAGTAATGAATAGTGTATAAATTTATACTTTTGATATTTTATAAAAGTAGCATTTTATTAAAATATTTAAAAATAAAAAATAATATAAAAATTAAAATTTGATCATTATAAGGTCTAAAATGTATTATAGTGTTAATTTATGGTTAATTTACAACATATAAGTAAATATATATAACTGTTTAATATTTAGAATATCATTACCACAATTTAAATTAAAATTATTAAATAAGACAAATCAAAATGATAAGGTTTAAAAGAAAATAAAAACATTTATATATTTTTTTGGTTGAGAGGATTTAGACCTATAATTATCTTATTTTATATATAATACACTTTGGAGCCATTTGGATTTAAAAATTAATTTATAATAATTTAATAGGTTTGGTGTTTCCAAAGGTGCCCCTCCCATCTTTTATAAAAGGGCACTTCTCATTATCTTTAATTCAAACCTCTAAATCCATTTGAATCAACCAAACCTCCCATTTTATTCTTAAAACATACCTCACCACATACAAGAGGCTATACATTGGGAATAAATCCATCATAAGGAGTCCTTTTATATAAATCAAAAGAGGACACCCAAAAAAAAGGTAATGGTCTTATCACCTCTTTCAAAGTTCTTTTATTCTTCTACTTCATCATTATATGTTGTTCCTATATGAATGTAATAAAAACAATATGATCCATATAGTGAGATGTTATTATAATCTTGGTAAAACCATATTCTTTATTTAATCTATCCTATGAATAACAATATCACTACGTGTCTGTACATACGACTTACTGTCTCCACTCCTTAGTGTAATTTGGTATTAAATATTAATTCATTTGGATGGGTAAAATAAGGATTATATTGGAGATAAATAATTATTATGACATCATAATTATTCTTTATAATTAATATACAATTCAATTTCATACCACTTAACCATTAAGGAAATAACATCGTCGCTCGTGCGCACCTAAATCCTACCGTCTCCATGATGCGATAAGATTTATTGTCCACATTAACCATTGGAGAATGATTATAAAGGTCATATGCTAAGTAAATATAATATTTATTAACTTAATATCATTTTGGATATGAATATAATTTTTCCTATGCATACGAATCATGACTTACAGGACAAAACATGAATAGGAAAATGAAACACTTAAAACTAAAAACAATGGTAATAGTGAAATATTATAAACAAAAAATGATATCATAAATATGTATATGGATTCTGTATAATTTAATAACACGATTTAAACATTATTAAATAGTATAACATAACCTCTACTAAATTAAAATTAAGGTAAGAGTTAATTTTGCAATCTCACTTTTATATGAGATTGTTTATACGTAAGTATCTACTGGGGAATATTTATCATCCATGTCCATGTATCATAAAATTACATATTAAAATATTTTTTATTTATATACAATTTTTTTCCACCCATTTTTTAATTTTTATAAAATGTTTTGAAAGGAATCATTCAAATGTTTTTCAAAAAAGGTACTTTGTGAAATTTTCAAAAAATTAAAGAAATAAATTTTTTACCTTATACATCGTGGGTGGCTTTTTCCACCATTTTTTCACCTTAAAATTTTGATTCTTACACTAAAATATTACATGGATTTTTTTAAAAAATGTTACTTTTATAATTGTGTGGCTCTGAAAAGATTTCAAAGTAAAAAAGGTATATTTCTATCAAATTTTTAATGATTTTTTCAAATTATTTTTATCTATGTCAACATGATTTGTGGGATTTTATACTTAATTTAGGTTTTTTTATTGAAGGTATTATGATATGTCTAACTTTGGATGTGCTATTTTGATACCATTAATAGTTTATAGTTAGATTATTGACATTTTGTAAGCTAGTTTTAATAATAATGTTTTTGTTATGTTTCACCCTTTTTATATGAGGAATTTATTGGACATAGTAAGTGATGGGTAGGACACACTATAGCCCCTCGGTGCATCAGTAGGTCTCAAGAGATAGAGTAGATTTGGATTTCTCCAAGCCCTTTAACAATTTATTATCAGATGTCTTGGTGTAGGCCTTAATGGTATGATTCAAGTGTCTGAAATCATTCCTTAATTATGAGATTAGTTATTGATATTACATTTGATTATTTTACTTGTATAATATCCATGTGAATTTTTAAATGGAATTATTTGATTTATTGTTTCTATATTATGATAGATATTATGTTTAAAAGGATTTTGTTTTATTTTCATACCTTTCCTTAAAATTTTATGCTTATTTATGAAATCTTCTACTGTATTTCTTAACCTTATTGAGCATCTAAGATCCCCCATTTCATATGTTTTATTTTCCTACAATACCAAGAAGTGTTTTATGATTGATATATAGGGTTAATCTAAGTGAATAATAGATTTATCAAATAATGTACTATACTGCATATTATGTTTTGAATTTTAATAAAAGGTTCATGTATGTAATTTATTTTCCATGACTGATATATTGATCAGTCCTTTGGGACATGATTCTTTGTAATCATTTCAATGAATTAAAATAATCCACCAGATCTGGGCTTCTGGGGTTGAGGTGTTACAGTTGGTATCAGATCAAGTTTAGCAACAACATTGGAAACAAGATTCAAAAAGCATAGATTATGAAAAAAAATCCTAATATTGACATTAAGGATAAATATAGAAGAAAATTATAGTATTTTGGTAGTGTAGAGATTATGTATGTATTCTAAGAAAATACTTCCCAGCCTAGATAATACAAGTGGATGTGGTTTTGGAACAGATGTAACTAGGAGTAAATTTTTTGACAATGTGTTTCAGGCTTGACACGGGGTAACCTGGTACACAACAATGGGCCTTACTACACACCTGTTTTGACACTCCTTGGTGATATTCTTAGGATAATTCTCATTTTATTTACCTACCATTATTAAGGACATAAAATTAATGATGTCCCCAAAGTAACCAAAGTTTATGATTCTAGGATTTACAATTCATACATTTATGTTACGTGTTATATCATATTTAGAGTTAAACAAAGTACATAACGTTATATACTAACCTAGTATATTCAATATTATAGAAATGGTTCCTAGTTGAAGGAATGAGAACTCCACCAAAGCACATGATCCAAAGGGTAAGAAGGATCCTATCTTTTAAGACCGTAAGCCAATATTTTTAATGGAAATAGTCTCCAATGTATTCTCATCATATGATGAAATAGTATCATGTGTTAATAAGATAAGTAAATAATTCTTTGAGTCTAATGTATTTTAAGGGAAGAAAGAGGAGAATAGGATGGAAGAGAAAAATATAGATAAAGGGAAGAAGGGAAAGAAGAATTTTACCACATGTGATAATTATAGAAAGAATCACCCGGATAAATGCATGATGGGAATGTGAGTTTGTTATATGTGTAAAGAAAAATGACACCAGGTTTGTGATTACAAGGGTAATATAAGGGATTCCAATGTACGATGCTTCAACTACAAGGATATGAGACACTATCTGAATCCATTTCCCAATCATAAAAGGAATATACCCCAGATGATGCTATTCAATAATGATCAAGTTATGATACTGCCACATATGAAGTGTAATGATTAAAATACCAATTAAAGAATTATTTCATTTGAATATTTTACTATAAATATACTATTTATAAGAATTTTTTAGTATATAAGGATGGTACTATAGTTCTATTTCATTAAGGATTTGAGATTGTAATGTACTATGTAAAGTGTCACAATTTCAATTTAAACTTTTTGGAAAATATATGGTTAAGGGAAAGATAACCCTCAATATGTTTTTGATATTGAGATAATGATGTTTTAAAAAAGTTATGATTTATTTGTATAAAGTATATTGGATATTATTTACTACCTTGGAATTGATTAATGGTTAGTTTCATCCATCATTTTTTGATTTTTCAACATTTTTAGATTTATGAAGTATATCCAATATTCTATGTTTTACGTAAGGAATAAAGAAGAATGAACATATTCAAATTGTGTTGTATGGTAATTGATGGTATTTTCATGTTTTAATAGAATAAATGATGAAGGTATTCACATGTTTTTAATATGAAAAAAATATATGCAATATGTTATGTGACCTTCATTATAAATTTTTGGAATGTGAGTTTCGATAGAAGTATTTGGGATAAGTCTAATGGCTGGAATGGATTAAGTTGGGAATTTTATATTATTTTTTAAAGTTAAAATATTTCTCAAGATTATTTTTGGAATTTTATAATTATATAGTTTTAATAAATGGAAAAGCTATAGGTCGCATGACAACCCATCGCATCGAACAAGGTTACCGGAATTGAACCCATAACCAAAGTGTGGCAAGAATTTATAACCTACCACTATCCTATGTGACGACATTGTTTTTATAATTTAGATTCTTTAAATCTTATAACAGATGAAGTATAAATTCATTTTTGTAACCCCATACGATTGAAATAAATATAATATATTTGATTTTTATTATCTTTTGGAGAGAAAGATGAGTTTGTGGAAGTAATTAGTTAATGGGTGGAACTCTACTTGTCATGTATTTATTCTTCCTTTTATTATTATTATATGAATTAAAGTGATTCTTAGACTCGATAGAAAGGATCTTAAAACATAAAATGTTTTCCTAGTACTTTATTTTGTGATAAATCAAATTGCCCCTTAGATCATCGAAGATTTATAGCTTTGTCGTTGTTCATTTTTTCCTAATCATGTCCTCTATCAATATCCATCAGAACTTGATGGTTAAGTTTTATTTTATATCTATTTTTTCTTTCATGTAACCCTAGTACATGTCATATCTGGTTACCTTCATACTTACCCCTCTTTATGTTAAAATAGAGGTCTCATTAATCAATTTTCTAATGAGGGATTTCAGTAAAGATATTTGGAAAAGTTCAACCCATAGTTTTTTATTCTAATTTTAAATTGTGAGGATAGAATTTATTGAAGGAGGGGAGAATTTTACATCTTAATATTTCATTGTATGTTTTTTTAAAGTTCAATATCTTGTGTTGTACGCTACACTGAGATAAGCTTGCACTACACACAACAACAGATTAGCTTGTGGTATGTGCAACACTATGCTTGGCTTGTGTTTCGCACAATTTCAAGTTCTTATGATATAATTAATTTTACGCAAGACTTATTTTAATTGAAGAAATAAATATTATTATGTTACCTTATAACCTAGTCATTATAATGACTGGTATGAACAATGTTAACTTTTTATGAAAAACCATTAAAATGAAAATAAGTGAGTTTATAAAATAATTAAATCACTCTTGATGGGTTTTATTACTATAATATATATGTAATATTTTAAATATAATGTTTAAAATTCATTTAATATGTTTTCTATACAAGATATAAGAAGAAATTCAATTTTTTAGAAAAAAGAAGTATATTTTAAAAAAATACAGTTTTGCCACTTTTTAATGGAGAACCCATTTTAAATTAAATATTTGACACTTTTATATATTTAATATGACAAAATAAATTTTTTATTTTGAATTGGGATTTAAAAATTTAGTATGGATAATTTTTTTGTGATTTTATGACATCTTTTATATTTTAATGAATAGTGAAAATTTTGGTATTTTATTTCAATACTCTTTCTTCATCTTATTTATTTATATTGAGAGATGATCATTTTAATTGGTTTTAATGCATAATTAGATTATTATTTTCATTATTTAATCAATTATTTTTTCATTTTAAGTAATTTCAGATTGAAATTTGATATCAATATATGTCAATTTTTTTATGGTTTTTAATTTTTTAAAAATTATTTTCTCATTTTGTTAATAGGGATTAATTTTAAAATAATAAATAAAATTTTGTGTTTTAAATTTTTAAAAATGGATTAAATATTTTGAATCATTAATTCCAAATTATTTTAATAGGTTGCTTTTACTTTTTTTGATATTATGAATAGTAACATTAATAATTTTTTATTTGCACTATTAAGGGTAAATCATGAACTTCTATGTAAAAATAATGTTATAAAATTAACCTAACACCTAAAAAATATTATTAGATGACTAAATAATAACCTTATCATCTAATTTTCTAAATCAAATCATTTAATGCACACTTTTGAAATAATATGACATGAATATTATTAAAATCAATGAATGTGAAAATGTTTCAAACTCTTATTTTATATAAGTATATTAATTTTAATATAAGGATAAATAGTATATAACATAAATTATAATTATTATATGGAAATATAAAATAATTACTTACATCAAAAAAACTTATCTATAATTTTTAGAGATTAAATAATTACCATTAATGATGATACAATAGTGACATAGAAATTATTTTATTAATAAAATATCAAATATGTGATTTATAATATTCAAAAAAATTTAATTTACATATTTGAGGTGATCCAATAATTTTATAGTTTAATATTACATGTTAGTAGTGTATTAAATATTTTGGTTCTAAATTATCTTTATGTTTTTATTTAATTTAAATGGAAAGTAAAAAAATAGTGTCAAAATTAACACTATTGATATTTTAAAAAAGTAACATTTTATTAAATTAATTAAAAATCATAAAAATATTTAGAAATTAAAATTTGATAATTATAACATCCATAATGCCTTAAATGTTCCATTTTTTTAGAAATTTACATCATATAAGTAAATACTTATAACCATTTAATATTTAGAATATTTTTACCACAGTTTAAATGAAATAGATAAAAATAATATAAATCAAAATGATATGGTTTAAAAGAAAATAAAGACATGAGAAAATTATATTTTTATAGTATTTAAACCATTAATCATCTTATATTTAAAATAATATAATTTGGATCCATTTGGATTTAAAAATTAATTTATAATAATTTAAAAGTTTTGTTGTTTCCAAAGGTTTCCCTCCCTTCTCTTATAAAAGGACACTTATATTTATCTTTAATTAACTATCATAAAGCCATTTTTATTATCCAAAAACTTCCCATTTACACTCCCAACATCCCTCACAAAATCCTAGAGGCCATAAATTGGTCAGAAATCCATCCTAAGGAGTCATTTTGTGCAAATCAAATGGAGACACCCGGAAATGAGGTAATAATCTTATCAACTATTTCAAAGTTATTTTCTTCTTATACATCTTATTTCTATGTTATTTCTATACCAATGTTATAACACAATTTTTAACCATATAATTAGATATTATTATAATCATGGAAAAACCATATTCCTCATTTAATCCATCATATGAATAACAATATCCCCATGTGTGCGTACGCGTGACTTATCATCTCCACGCTATGATGTAACTTTTTATTCAAAAATAATTTATTTGGATGGGTGTAATAATGATTATAATGAAGATAAATAATTCAAATTACATAATAATTATTCTGTATAATTAATATACCATTCAATTTCATACCATTTAACAATTAAGGGTATGATACCATTGCTCGTGCATATGTACGACCTACTATCTCCACAAAATGATAAGACTCATTATCCACTATAACCATTCAATAATGATTATGAAAGTCATATTACAATCAAATATAATATTTATGAACTGAATATCATTATTTATATGAATACAATATGTCCTATGCATAAGATACATGACTTACATGAAAAAATATGCATGAGAAAATGAAGTAGTTAACACCCGAAACAATGGTAATACAGAAATATTATTAACAAAACATGATTTCATAAATATGTATATGGTTATAGTATAATTTAATAACATGATTTAACCATTATAAAATGTGTTAATTCAACCTTTACTAATGGAAAATACAAGGTAAGGGTGAATTTTGCAGTCTCATTTTTTATGAGATTGTTTATACGTAAGAATCTACTAGGGAATATTTATCATCCATGTACATGTTTCGTAAAAAGACATTTTTAAAATATCTTTTATTTACCTACAATTTATTAAAGTCATTTATAAAAATGTTTACTTTTTATAATTTTTTCAAAGGAATATTAATGTCATTTTCAAAACAAGGTACTTTGTGACATTTCCAAAAAAATCAGGAATGATTTATTTAACATACACAGAGTGAGTGTATTTTTCTACCATTATGTAGCCTTATCATTTTAAATATTCCATTAAAATAATAAAATTTTATTTTCAAAAAAAAAATCTTTTATAATTGTGCATCTTTTAAAGGATTCAATGAAAAAAAGGGATATCTCTGTAAAAAAATTTAATGATTTTGTCTGATTATTTTCATCTATTTAAAAATTCATTATTGGATTCTATACTTAATTTAGGTTGGTTTATTGCAGTTTTAATGATATTTTTGACTGTATATGTGCTATTTTAATACCATTCAAGGTTTATGGTTAGATTATTGAAATTTTATATGATAGTTTTAATGCAAATTTGTATGTTATGTTTAAGCCTTTGAAAATGAGGAATGTATTGGACTTAGTAAGTGATGGGTGGAGCCTGCTATAGCACTTCGATGCATCAGTATGTCTAATTAGACAAAATAGATATGGATTTGGATGAGGCCTTAACCAATTAATTTTAGATGTCTTGGTCAAGGCCTTAATAGTATGTTTTAGATGTATATAATTATACATTCCTTCATGAGGAGATTAGTTATTGATATTACATGTGATTATTCAACTAGTAAAATATCCATGTGAATGTTTAAATGGAATTATTTTATTTATTCGTGCCATATTATGCTCATGATTATATATAAAAGTCTTGTATTTTAGTTTTATACCTTACCTTAAAAATTAATGTTTATTTATGAAAGATTATGTTGTATTGTTAAACCATACTGAGAATTTAAGCTCACCCCCTATATATGTTTTATTTTCCTAGGATGCCAAGAAGTGTTTTACAATTTATATGCAGGGTTAATCTAGGAGAATAATGAAATTCTCCATGATTATACTATGTTGAATATTATGTTTTTAATTGTAATAAAAGGTTCATGTATGTAATCTATTTGCCAAGACTGTTAAACTGATCAGTCCTTTAGGACATGATTCTGTGTAATCATGCCAATGTATTAAAATAATACACTGGATATAGGCTTCTGGGATTAGGGTGTTATAGTAATCCTATCACAAAATCCATTGTGACATCATCCCATTTACACTCAGGAATGGGAAAAGGTAGAGAAATCCAAAGTGGCCTATGATTTTTAACTTTTACATATTGATAACTGAAGAATCTAACCATGAATCTTTCCACTTCATTATCCATTCATATCCATCAGTAATAGCTATGGAGATCACGACACATCTATGGTAAACCAGGTTGGATCACCCATCTAGAAGCATGAAACTCCCTCATTAACTCCTCATGAAAGCTTGTAAGAACCCATACTTGGTTATGGAAAATAATATAATTACCATCGCCAAGAGAACATTCTGATAGTGTCTCCCCACCATATAATTTGTGTCTTAGAACTGACCTCTCTAGATCAGACAACCACTCAGTCTTAATCCTGTCCAAAATCACTTGTATAATAGATTTCTATTTCAGAGCTACCAATCTATGAGATTCTTGAACATCTATAGACATGTCTACAAAGAAGTCTATTATCTACCACTCATCACAAGACTCATGTACTACCTGTTTTTATGCATTTAATTAATTGAAATGACAATGATGTTTCCCTAGCCTGGTGTATAAGAAAATTCGATATTGAAGGACTGTAAATACTCGACCATCATCCTATACTGAAGGTCCATGTCTCTCTAAGAAAATATGTACTTGAGGCTCTTTTGATCCATGTATAACACAAAAATAGAATCCATAATATAGTGTCTTCAACATCTTATGGAATGTACTATAATAGCTAACTCCAGATCATGAGAAGGGTAAATCATCTCATGCGGTCTCAATTGCCTAGAGGCAAAAGAAACTACATGACCCTCTTGCATCAGAACTACTCTGAGTCTTACTATAGATGTTTCATAGTTCACAGTGCATACTTTATCTATCAGAAGTAATGTGAGGATGTGTGCTGAGGTTAAACTACCATTAAGATCCTGAAAATCTCTCTCGCAAGAATGAGACCAAAAAAACATCAGCCCTTTCTTTTTCAGCCCACTCATTGAAGCTACAAAATGGTAGAAATTCTAGATAAAGATTTGATAAAAATCTAATAAACCCAAAAAAACTCTGAATTTCATAGACATTATTGGGTTGTTACTAAGAGACCACAACATCATATTTATCTAGGGAAACTAACACTCTTACTTCTAAGATTACATGGCCTAATAAGTTCACCTTATTAATGTAGAAACTACATTTTGTTAGATTCTCATAAAGATGAAACTCTCTCTATGTAAAAAAAATTCTGTCAATAATTTGGTCATGATCAGCTATTGATTGGGATTACAGTAATATATCATTGAAAAAAACGACCACAAACCAATCATAAAAAGGATGAGAGATCCCATTGACAAGGCCATGAATATCATAACTGTATTTGTCAACTGAAATGGTATCACAATGAACTCATGAAAACCATACATGCTCCTAAAATCTATTAGTGGTATTTATGATGGCCTCACTATCAACTGATGGTAACCATAGCTTATATAGATACTAGATAAGATCCTAGAACCTCTCTGTTGATCGAATAGTTCATCAATATGTGGATGGGGATACTTATTTTTTACTGTCATCTAGTTCAACCTCTAATAGTCCACACATATTCACAGTTGCCTATCAAATTTCTTAGATAAGAGATAAGGTGAACCCCAAGGAGATGTACTAGGCGGTATGAAGCCTTTCGATTAAAGATATTCCAATTGAAATTTCAACTATTTAATCTATACTAGTTCTATTCTATAAGTCATGATAGAAATTGGCTATAATCTGGGCACTAAATCGATCTAGAACATGATCTCTTTCTAAGGTATTAATTTATAAAAATATTCATTGAAAACATCTTAAAAATGGTCTACCAATGTAGGAAAATAATCATACTATATTCTACCACAATCTAGTTCAATACCGGCTATCTGAGCTATGAGAAAATCCAATATGCAAAGAATTGGCCCCGCATGACCAGCCTAAAGATCTCCCTCACCTTGGTTATAATAGCTACCTACTTCTAATGATATAAATATAAATCTCCTCCTACAATATTATATATGATCCTAGTAAATAACTAAACAATTCATACTAAGAATCAAGTCTAAGACTTTCATTTCTAGAATGAATTGTTTCCAAAAAAAAATGATACCCACCTATCTCTAGAGAACCCACCTTGTAATGTTTGATATTAGTTAACTACACTACCAATGGTGTGTCGATGGTCAAAGAACCATCCAATATTTCCACATCCAAACGAAACCTTTTTTAAAAATAGAAATAGAAAATAATGTGATTCTCTTGTACTAAAAATACAAAATCTAAGGTATGTGATAAAATAATCACACCTCTAATAGTAGTTGGCCCCAAATACACAATAGTAGGGGTAATCTACATAATGTGTAGCTATTTTTCCCCTCTTCCCTCAGATCTAGTCTAGATAAACTGAGGTAATTCACTTTCCTGGTTATACTGGTCATTCACTAGGGTGGCACATCCCCTACCTCAACCTAAATGAATTGTGGAACTCCACTGCCATCCTGTTGAGGGGTAGAGGAGCCCCTTCCCTACTCAAGTTCCTATCTTAATCCCCTTACTCTATTATTTCACTGCCCTGATAGATCTTCCCACTAGTTCCATAGTGGAAACTATTATAGCAGGGTGTTTTTCCACTATAATAAGAGTTCCTAATTCACACTGCTAAAACATCCAAGCTACTACTAAAGGACTCTCTCTGATTTCCTTCTTTGATGAGTGTCCAATTCATCACATCCTCAAATATTCCAAAGTGAAAAACATTTACCTATGACTTGATCTCGTAGTGAAGAATGTCCTAAAAATATCTCACCATAGAGATATCATAAGATTTCAAAGATAGAAAAAAGTGTTATAGGTTAGTGATGCATCCAACATAGTCCTATAATAAAATGCCCTCTTGCTTTAGTTACATGAAAACACTATTATTTTATGATCTCAATATTTCTAGGTAGAAATGGTTCTAAAACTTCATCTTGAAGTCCTTCCAAACAGTTCATCCTACTACCCAGCTTCCTCTAGAATATCCAACCAATGATTGGTGGGACTTCAAAACATATATGTAGGAATATTCATCCTTCTATACATGGGTGTATCAAGATTCTTGAAGATCATCTAGACTGAGTCAATCTATAACTCAAATTCTTGGGGTCCTCCTTTCCCTAGTAATCATAGGTGGATGCTTTAGTTGAAACACTCTTGTCAGCTCAGACATCGCAGACATGTTACAGACAATCTCCCTTTCCATGGATCACATGACCCTCAGGAACCTATGAAAAATCTAGAAACCTATCAGATCTTCATGAACTATAGAAATATCTAGTTTAAATAAATTAAGATCAAATTGATTTCTAGTATACTAATGCTCAATTAAAATATGATAGGAAGGAATTTTCTCTCTAAGATAAACACATACCTTTGAGAATTGGCTAACAACATGTTCAACCTCAATTGGTGACTAAAATAAGTAACCACTGACTCATGGCCTTATTAAAAATGACTTACAAGAATTTGAGAATCACGAGTAAAATAATCTCTTTTATTTAGTGATATAGATATCTCACATCACAGTTCATTAGGAAAGTATATATCACATGATAAAAAATAGACATTCCCTAATCATGAATAATACATGTCACTATATCCCTATGTTCCTATTATTAGTTATGTATCATCATCTTACACCATATCAGACCATGAGAAAAATCTCAAGAGAAAGTATCCTTATAAAAAAATAACCTCACATAACATGTGAATCACCCAAGTTGAAACAATATCAATAGTAATAAGCATAGAGCACAAACAACAATCCTACCCTAGGGATCTTGGGGATTCCCCCATACATGGGTTAGATAATCCCAGGTAAAATCTCATATTGAAGTCCTGGAACACCCTAGTATCCTTTATAACTTTCCCAAATAGTGAAACAGAATAAAAGAAAACATGCTCCTTTGATATAAATTTGTAAATCCCCCCAATCTTGAACTCTCTGACATGGCCAAAACAAGATGGTTAGAAGAGCTTAAGTGAAACTCCCTATATTCTACAGGATATTGGGTAGTAGTGGGGTTGTGAAATATATAGTGGGGAGACTATAACCCAATGTATGAAGTGTCATAATAGTAGAAATATCCATATAAATGAGATAAATCAGAGCATATTCTTTCTAGAAACCAATAATAAAACCTGACTAAATAATCCAACAAATAATAAAGCATTTATGTAATTCATTGTTGGAATGTGAGTAAATGCCTTTCTAGAAACATTAAAAGTAAAAAACTACCAGACGTAAATTAAGACACAAAAATCCCTAGTCCTAAACCAAATGTTTTTCCCACCTCCAAACTCTATCCCATCCAGCAAGAAACAATCAACAACAAGGTCCTTCTCCCTTATCCAAAACTACATCTACGTAATCATCTTAGGTACCAAATGGTGACCGGAATAGGGTGTGAGTATAACACAGTATGGAAACACCACCATGTATAAACTAACTAGTATGTTAATAACTGTACTAAATAAAGAAATAAATATATGTATTAATAAATCAACAATTAATAAAATCCAACAACAACCTTCTTTGACACTATGTTGAAATATCTCAAAGCATGTCCATACCAACCACAACCATATAACCATGTAAAAATAAACCAATTTGCTGGCATGATAAAATATTTCAAAGCATGCCGTATTACCATGAAAACTAGAACCATATAACTATGGTAAATTCACAACAATATGGTTTATAAATCTATGATTATTACAACATCCAGGTCAAATCCCTATAATCATTATAATATCTGACTCAAAGACCTATAAGTATTACAACATGGGACTGTGTAAAGTCCAATCACTATTAGCATTGCAGCATGGGATTGGGCTGAGCCCACTCAATTTCAGTAATACAACATATAGGTGTGCATGTTCCAAGCTTAATCCCAATATATAAGCATTTTAGCATGGAACACAATTCCTATCAGACAACATCGATATTACAACATCACATTAGAAATTACAATGGTTATTTATGAAAATTATAATTTTCTTTCCTAAAAAAAATTCATTTATATCACAAATGATTAAAAGTTAGAAGAATAAGTATTAATCCACAACTTAGGGACTTTTTATCAAGAAATCACTTAAGGTATCCGGTTATTCTAAACACACATTAAGACATTATCCAATTCAATTTGGTTTAATGTTTACTCACCCAATGGGTATCTATAATCCAAGTCCAAATCCAATTGAATCAAATGACTCGAAAGAATAATATCATTCATTATTTAATTGATTTGAATGAACATTACATTGGCACAATCACAATATTGAATATACATGGAAATTATCAAGACAAAGGGTTATGATTTAGATCACCTGACTTTAATAGATGATCCAACAATTCTTTCATTGGAAAACTCCCCTGAGGAAGAAGGAGTAGTTAATCACAATAAGGATCCTAGATTAAAATTGAAGAAGATAAAAATAAACAATTCACATGGTCATGGTATTGAAACAAAAACAATAGAGAACCTAGGAAGAGAAGAAGGAAACTCAACCAAAACCACATACCAGGGATCAACGACATTTTCGAGACATTTGAAATGAAGGTTGGTACTCAAAAGTTTCTTGGAAGGTGCCCTAAGGGTGAGATTAGACGGTAGTAGTCAGTTTGAATGAAAATGTAGAAGTACTGTATACCTTAAAAATATAGGTTGGTAAATTAAATGATGTGTAATTTAGCTACACATATTGTAATTACTTTTAATTGGGTAGACCAAAAAACCCATCACCTCAGGTAATTTTATTAAAAACACATGAACATTACATGACATGTAATTCATTTACAGGGTGTGTAAATGTTTTGAAGATGGATTTTCATCCCAATTTCCTAATAAACAACATAAAAACCTTTTTAAAGCTTATCAATTCCCTAATAACCCATAAAACACTAACCCCAGTTACCCAGAATCCATTAATTTAAAAAAAATGAATCACTGAGTTTTAGTTCATTTTACCCAACAAGGCTCTTAGTCTTAGAATAATACTCATCCACTAAGGCTCAAATGACAAACTCATAGAGAGGAATACCATAAAAGGATGGGATCCTACAATGAGCATGATATATCATCCTCAAATAGATATAAAATTCAAATAGAATATCTAATCATTGGATGATAAGATTAAAACATGTGATATGGATTTAAGAGGCTCATGGGAGGATTGTAAACCATTAATGAAGTTCTAAAAAATAAAATATATTAGCCTTAGATATATATGGATCCTTTAAAATAATTCTATCTTCAAAATTTCTAGTCTCGACATTTTTGGGTAGGGACCATAGATGCATCATTTTTGGAACATAGTCTTGTTCATGGGATGACTTAGAAGATTTATTCGATCAAGTAAAGAATAGTGATGGATTCGAGCCATTAGAAATATTATGTAGATAATTTTTCAATTATGTTATTTTATATGGGAAATTATGTGGTTTTAATGTCTCTATAAGTCTTGGGACTCAACATTTTCATAATAAATGAAAATTTTCAACTCAATACACATTGATGAAAAAAGGGTTATCTTGTTGGTTTTTGTTTGTTTTTAACGTCTGTTACCGAACACCATTTACAGTAGGATACATTGTAAATATTTTATTCACATTTTTTAATAATAACTGACATTATAGATTCATATATGGAGGATATGTTTCACATCGATTATGAAATTCCAAAGTGAAATGAATTTATAGTATCAGTTTTCTGATTAAACTAACATTAAAAACCAGACTAAAATTTATATTTTTAGGTATTTTTCTATACTAGTTTTAATAGAACCTATGTAAAAAATATTATCACATTATTTTAAAAAAAATGATAAACATAATATCCTGTCGGTTTTTTTATAATTGTCATTGAAAAAATGGAAAAAATTTATATTTTTAGATTTTTTTGACATCGCTTATATAAAAACAGATGTGGTAAATATTCCTTTAACAATTTTCAGGTTAGTCATAAAATAACCAAAAATGTGAAAAAATAAAAACATAAAAAATTCATCCTACCCATTAGTAAAAAACATCCAAAAAAAACAACTCAAACATTTACAATTTGCACTCTAAACATTACAATGTATATTAAAAATAAAATTAAACCCAATCAAAACAATGAAATAATTCACCAATTCCCTGTGTGATCGAATTGAATCTTGACCAATATAATTTTTAGGGTCAGCAAAAATCCAAAAATTAAAAATAAATCATTTAAATTTAATTATAAATAAAATGGATAAAAAATAAGGGAATCGTTTATAATAAATTATGACCTTATTGAATTTTGTAACTATATTAGTTGAATTCATTTCATACATAAATCATATAACATAATGTCTACATTACTTTACTCTTTATCGATTAATACTCTATTTAAAAATAAATTTTTAATTCAAAAATACGATTTTTCGTATTTACAACCAAAATGTATTAATTATAAATGAAAATTCACCATTTCTTTTACATATTTGATCTTTGGACTAAACAATATTTTTGTCTCTATAAAGTAATCTCATTCCATTTATGAAAATAATATGTATGAAATAAATTTAAATATAATTATTATATCTAAAAGTATTAAAATACTAAAAAATACAAGTTCAATAATTTCAAAAAATTATCCCACACATCACTATAAACATATAATAGTCAATAAATTATCTTCTCCCTTGAAAGAAAATACCAACAATAAATTGGAAATAATATTTAAAAAATAATGTGATTGGTTATTATGTTAAGATATATAACAAATTATGTGATGTATTTTTCATACTCTTTAATATGAGGAAGCATCCAACATTGAATAATTTCATTATTTTGAAGACTTTCAGCAATAGAAATTGTTTTTTCTGCATCATTCATTGTCATCTCTATATGTAAAATAAATTGTGGGTCCATAAATCCATATACAAATTTTATATTTTGGTGCATAAAATTTTTATAAATATTCCTAATAAAAAAATATAATTATAAATTTTTAATAATTTAAAATAACTAGAATTATTATGATAATAAAATTACATGGTAAATACTTGCATCATACTGATTCGCAACTCATCTCCTATTACAAGATCTATGATATATATTTTTTAAAGCATCATAGTTATTGTAAACCAAAAAATGACAACTTCCATTGAAATGTCACAAACTTCCAACAAAAAATTTGAAGAGGTTTCTAATCTATTAAGATGAAAATAAGTTGTACTTGAATTTATAATAGCCTAAATTTTCTATTTTTATATAGTATTTATTTACCTTTAGATTATTCCTCTATGAAATAGATACATATTTAATCTTCAAAATGTGAAAACAAAATTTATCACCAATATAGAAGAACGGTTGTAATCTACAAATACCTTAATGGTAATTTGTTGAACAATTCTATAAGGAAAAACTAAAAAATGGGTGTCACTTTTTTTATTTGTACCTCATCTATAGGAATTTTAATTTCCGTTGATCTATCTATAAAATAAATTATATTTACCCGATGAATCTCTATCACTAACTATTGATTATGAATGGTATCTCCAATATAACATATAATCTCAAATGTTACAATATCATAATGGGAATTTTAAAAATATAACTCACCATAAATTGGATGCTATTTAGGAGGAAGTTTAAAAGATGTAAAATTATGAGGCAGTGGAGGAGTGGGATCAATAGCATAAAACTGACTTGCAATGTCTGCAAACAATAACTATACTAATGCTCTAAAGCTTTCCACCATCATCTCACCATTATCCTAAGCATTACCTTTCAGATATTCTATTTTCTTTTCTAAACATACTCCATTGAAAATCTATCATAACATCCAAACACATTTTTTTACCGATAAACCTATTGGGTATCCACATACACTGCCTGGGTGTTCGTGCTTTCCCATGGCCATAGCTAAAATATCCCTCTAGACCTCATCTATAAAGGTCCCTTTTGTTCCCTACTCCTCAATGGAATCTCTTATAGAATATTTGAAAAATTTAGTAGTGAATCTAAATATATAAATATTTTATTTAATATTATGAACATAAATATATTAAATAACTTCTTACAATCCTCTCAATGAAAACCCTTGAATATTCCAAAATATATTTTCCCTTTTTACTCATTTAGTCCCTCTTTTATTATTCATATCTACCTGGGGGTAGGAGGGTCAACCATTGTGGAGTCTGAATACTCAGCTATCATTTTTTAAAAATTTACATCTTTTATTTTTTCTTCCAATAATGTATAACCTCCATGAGATAAATTATGAGGGTATATTTTTTTGGATTTTATCTCTTGATGAGATCTAATTTTTTTCTAAAAATTAATAATAAATAAATCATGAATATAAAAAACCCTATAATATAACACTACATATACAACAAAAAATTTGTGTCATCAATATTCAACAAACTGCTTCCATGTATCTTCATTAAGAAAAGGATAGATGTCACATAGATTTTTATGATGTCTATCACCAATAATTCATTCTATTTTGAGGATAATTTCAAAATCCCTCCATCTACTAGATAGCAAAGATGATCATTTCTTTAGGACCCTTATAGTATCAGGTATATCATATGTCATCTAATAAGAAGGGGGAAACCTATATTACTCAAACGAATTCATGATAAGAAAAATAAAAAAAATGAGCGTACTAAAATTATCTCCCACAATTTAGATATTATCACATTTTCAGTGGTTCTCCAATCAGAAATAAAAAAAATAACTACTCCTTGATATTAGACCCCAATAAAAGTACAAAATTGTTTTGCATTTGGGTCCCTAAGAATATCATTATCATCAAATATCATCTAGTATCCTCTGGTCCATGTTATGAAAAACTACTAATTCTAGTAAATTTTTGCAGTTATGTTTACAAACTCTTGATATTTTTTCCTGAGAGAAGTAGATAGATCTTCTGCAAAAGGTTGAGGAAGTTTTTCAACAGTAGTATGTATATGGTCCACCCTAGAAGTATGATTACAATCCACCCTAGAAGTATGTGGTGGATAAGATGTCTGATATGAAACTATCTTACAAATACATGTAACAAACTATTAGTACAAAAATATACAAATACAACTATTACATATAAAAGTAAATAAAAAATGTGAAATGATCAAAAAAATGTAAACTAAACTAAAATATTTTTTATTCATATTTTTTAAAATAGTTAACTAAAATGGGAACAACATTAATAAGAAATGAAATTGCATAAACAAATGAAAACTAATCTAAAAAATTATGTGTTTATAAATTGAATTAGTAAAAACTTATACAAATCCATCTATTTAATATAATATTAAAGAAATAATGAAAATTTAAAAATTAAAAAGTAAACTAAAATAAACACATTTTAAATCATATTTGTTAAAGTAGTTAGTGAAAATTCTATAAATTTTAATTATAGATGAAATAACATAAATGAATGAAAAAAACAAAATTGGTGTGTGAATAGTTATAATGATCAAATGTATAACACCATTTTTTACACAAAAAATAATATTCATTGAATATAATCATTTATATATTTTTTATTTTTATTTAAAATATTATATTAAAATTAATTATTTTCCAAAAAATCTAAAAATACATAAGTTAAGTAAGGGTAAATATGGTAAACAAAAAAAATAATGTAAATAAAAAATTTATAGTTATAATATGGGTTACAATAATGAAAATAAAACTAATATCTCGAACATTTTATGAAAATTAAAAAATTAAAAAAGAAATAAAAATATGTTACCTATAATATTTTTAAATTACTAAAGGATTTTTCCCAAATTCCATCCTCATGACTATTCCTTATGATACAAACCATTTCTACATTTTTCTCATTAATATTATATAATAATCTTTCAACGGAAGTTGGGATGTCATGTAAATTAGCATCTTTTTTAGTGTTTTCATAACTAAAATATTTCTTTTTCCTTGTAAAAGGATAGACCACTACATATTTGATAGATTAGGAATATAGAAATATTTGTACATTTTTCCATGAAAAATGGGTCAACAATGTATTACAATCTATTCAAATTATCCAGTTTCATACTGAATTCATCATTTTAATACAGTTATTACTGAAAAAAAATTTGTAGTTAAATATTAGAACATTAAAATTAATTTAATCAACCTCTCGTATTTCTAAATGACTTCATAATATGCACTTGATGTGGATATTTGGATTTTTTGTATTTGGAACTCAAAAAATGCATTGCTTTTATGAACCCCAATAAATGACTATTCTAAGCCACACTTCTGTTATCTTGGTCATTCATAAGAAAATATATAACCATTAATTTTAGACTTGGATCATGTTATCAATTTTAAACATCGACCACTAATTAACGATAAAAATATTTTTGATGAATTTGATATTCCATGAACGGTATCCTTAAACCATGGAACAAAATTCTATTATTCTCATTCAAAATCCACATATCTTTATTATTTATATAATATTATGTTAAAACATTAATATAAAATGTTATATATATATGAGGACCATCTGTGTTATTAAATATCTATAAATGTACCGTATTTATTTTTTCAGTTGTTAATGATTTTACATTCATACCACATATCCCGTTTCCAATATAGTAGGCCCATTCATGGTGAGATGTAGGCAAACCAATGAGATCCACTATCGATGAATATATTGTACAAATCTCTTGGACCTCTTTAGAAATATGTTTCTCAATAATGAAGGCTTCGTTTCAATATGTATTCTTAAAATATCTCTTTTAATATGATCATATATCTTTCGAAATGATATATTGAACATAGAAATAACAGTCCCGAAGTTTTATTTCTAGCACCAAATTGACGATTAGATGCACCATGATATCAAAAAAATATTGGGGAAAATAAATTTCTAGATGAAAAAATTATTGAAACCACATCATTCCCCAAAATTTTCAATGGATTCAATTAAATTTACTTTTTCAAAATTTAACTTAAAAAAATAAAACACTTTCCTGATTGTAATTCACACACATATGGTAAATATTAGGCATAATGAATTTTTTAAGAGTTGTTTCATTATGATGTTACAATCACGAGATTTCATACCTTTCAGCTTTATATATTTTAGTGATACAAATTTTTAGATTTGAGGAATAATCCTATAGAATTTTGATATCATGAAGACAATAAAAAAAACTAATTTTATCAATCTTGGAAAATGTATGAAATTTCAAATCCAATATGTTATCTTTCCAGCAGGAGTGGGAGAGAAATATGAATGTATTCCCATTGAGAGTAAGTTATGTTATTCATTTAACCACCCTTTTGTATTTGCTTTAATATATAACAATGTTCCCATCAAACTATCAATTATTTTCTTCCCCATATGCATGAAATCAATTTTATATTTGACTTCATGATATCTATAATATGGTAAGAGTGATCCATTGATAATTTTTTTGCAGAAATATCAATTTCATGTGTGTTTTTGAATGCCTTTTTTTATTCATTGATAAGAGTGATACATATATAAAAATATTCAATTACCCATGTATTTTTTTCTCCCATGTTATAGTAGATAATATGAAGTCCTTTTTTTATAAATTAGATAATATTTATACACCTTAACACTGTATCCAGAAAAAAATTCCATATTTTGGGATGTGATTTATAGTGAACATAATTATTTCATGAAGTTGAAAATGTTCCATTTAATAAGAATCGTATAGCCTAATACATCCCTCCCATAAATGTTTCAAATCATTAATTAATGGTGACATGAAAACAACAATATCATTTATGGGATATTTTAGTCCAAATATCATTAAACACAACATGATATATATTCACATAATACAAAATTCATGAGATAATTTTTAAATTTCTAATAAAGTATACCATTAAAATTGTTTTATCTTTGTTATATGATAAGGATTCATTCATTCCTTCCACAATCCAAGTCAAATATTTTAATATTCTTTTCTCAATGTAGATAACTATTGAATAAATTTCTTGCACTATGGACAATATAATAGATTACATAATTTCCATCACATATCTTCTCATGTGAATTTAATTGTAACAATTTTTCATCATTTTATTTTTCAAAAAAACTTTTCAAATGAGGAATTATAGGAGGATTCCAAATTCCCTTGGTAGGAGCCTTTGTTACTAAAAAATTAGTCAGTGATTTTTCTTTTACCTTACACCATAACATCCCACATTTTGGATACTCTAACAGAAATTCGTATTCCTTCCTATATAACACATAGTCATTCCTATAGGCATATATTATATTACACCTCAACCCCATTGGGAAAAATATATTTTTCACATTATAATGACAAAATGAAATATCATTGTATTTAAGAAGTATATCTTCATAAAAAACTCTTTAAAAATATTGTCACTCTATGTATTTTTCTACTTCAATTTAATTAATCATGAAAAAAATTATTATCTTGTAAGTTTATTACAACTTAGATATAATTTTTTTCCACATCACTATATGGATACTCAATATTTTTTTTCTTTATAAATATCCTATTCTTTTATATCATGAATCATTTTTTTAATTTCATCAGACATATCTTCTTGAAAAATATCATCATCAATAGATTTATAATTCTACCCATTTTCACTATACCCAATCCAAGGATTGTAACTCATATTAACATAATAACAAATAAAATTATAATTGACTTTTCAAATATTATACTTCTTCAGATTTAAACATATCATACATGGATAGAAAAATATTCCATTTTTAGAACATCTCATTTAGAAAATTCCAAAAAAAACATTTGTTGACACCTTCCTCATATTAATCACCTATTCAAAGTGTTGTAATCCAACTTCAACATTTTATTATCTATAAAAAATAAAAAATAAAAAATAAGTTATTATATTTTCGAATTTAATTTCAAATTCTTTTTATAAATAAAAATAATAAAATACCATAATATATTTCACAAAAAAAGAAACATAAAATATTTGATAAATAAATATAACATTGAATATGTTTAATTTTCAATTTTTAATAAAAACATAACTTATTCTAAAAAAAATCATTCATCAATTAAAAAATACCAAATATGTGAAAATAATAAAAACGGAAAATAAAAATAGTGAAGATAAAGTGATGTCATTGAAAAATTGGAACCAAAAATAAAAATAAAAATACAATAGATATATAAAAAAATTAAACAATAAACAATAACAATAAATTAATATCAAAACAAAGGTTATTGATAAGGTGAATCTAATGGGAACATGATGCATGTGATGGACTATGACAAGTGATATTGGATGGTGGTGATAGATGAAAACTAAAAGATAATGTGTCATAAATTGAAATTTGAAACCAAAATAAAATAAAAAATAGGTTGGATGAAAAAAATTGAAACAATAAACACAAATTTTAAATTGATATTATAAATGGGATGATTGAGAAGGCACCACTAATGCAAAGAATACGTAAGCGGTGTGTAATGATGGGTGATGTTGGACAACGGTGGTGGATTATAACTTAAAGATAAAGAAAAATCAAAATAAAATTGAAATTACAAATACAAATGAAAATACCTTGTATGAATGGAAAATAAAAAAATTAAATTCAAACCGAAAATTAAAATCAAAACCATAAATATCAAAAAGTTTACATTAATGGGATGAAAAAACAAGTTGCAACTGATTATGGGTGATGGGGAATGATGGTGGTGGATTCCAAATGAAAAATATTCAGGGCTATAGATCAATGAGTGAAGAGATTTTATGCCACATATCTATGAATGAAATGATTCTAGGCCATGGGTTAAAAATGAAAGGGTTAGGGAACAGGACATGAGAGAAAACCGAAGGTTTTCATGCAAATGAATGAAACCAAAATGACTGCTCTTGACTCCAAATTAAAATTATAAAGCTCTTACATATTTTTTTTCAACAAATAATTTTAAAAAATATATTTTATGTTGTATATTGAATAACTGATTTAAAAAATGTTTGAGTTTTATTTTCCATGTCCATTATATATCAGCCAACATGGAAACCCACTGTTTTCACATCAGTTATTAAATTACTAATGTAAAAAATATGATAGTTTTATTCATCATGTCAGTTATTGAAAAACAAACATGGTAATTAATTTTTTAAATCATTTATAGATAATTGATTTCAATAACATGTTGGCATAAATCAGTTTTTTACTAGTTCATCAACACTTCTGAGATAATTAATTGAATTGGTGGTGTGCCTTATCAGTTATCTTTACACGCGTAATTTACGTAAGATATAAAATTATTTAATATATCTCATTGGAATAAATACCAACATAATACTAACCTTTTGATTCAATGGGACTACATTGATCATGAAATAGATTCTAGTTTGTCGCATGTGCTGATACTAATAGTAGATATATAAGAGAAAATGTTAAAGGAAAAGTGTATGTTTTTTCTGTGAGTTTTATGGAAATATGGTTTGATTTAGGAAGAGACGTAGAATCATGAGAATGAAATATAAGATAAAATTCCAATAATTTTCCAAGTAAATAGAAGAATCATGTTTTATATGGATGAAAATTCTAAAATTGGGGACAATATTATACACCCAATTTAAGATATATTAAAATTTTATTATTTATTTTGATGTTATATAAATGTTTTTTTTTTGTTTAGGAAGTTTATGGATGTTTTTTTGTGTTTAAAAATTATTTTTTTGTTAAAAGTTTAAGCTTGGTTAGTGGAAACTATGAAATTTCTTTAGGAAACTGCGAAAATGTTTAGTGGAGCCACTAGGTAGGTGCATGGTTAGAACATGGTTTTTCTAAACCATTTTGATTTCATGGATAAATTATTTGAATATAGATGGTTGGGAATCACATGGTTGGTGTATGGTTTTTTAAATAGTGTAATCCAACCTTGTGAGGTGGGGCTTGGAGATAGTATCATGCACATGGCTGGCACACAGTTTGTCAAACTATATAAACCAACTATATGATGTGGATTTAATGATCCAAAAATTAGAGTTTAACTCAGTATTTTTCTGGAAAACCCTAATTTTATATTGTTCTCTCTGTCTCCAAAAATTCTTCGCTTCTTTAGGCATTCATGGTGGTTCCTTTTGAACTATAAGCTGATTTTGATGTATCAAAGTGCATTGGATCACATGAATCATCAGTTTCTCTTTCTTTTATAACTTTCTATTTAGATATTCTCAAATTATCTCACCTAAAATGTTTGATATATCCAGTTATGGATAGATATATGATCTATGTTATCATTTTCTATTATCTTGATATGATCTATTTATAAGAAAAGGTGTTGTGAGCATAGATATAGAGTTTTTTATTGTGTCATTATTTTTTTTAATAATCTATTCAGAGGTAGGTTAATACTTTTTATTATCCACTTATTGAAAAACATTAAGGGTTAAATTTTTTGAATTATTTTCTTGAATTTTCATAACAAATTTTTAATGATTTTTTTGAAATAAACATCTGTTGGTTTATGATTTGGAAACATGGTAATTTGAAAAGAATTATAAAAAAACCTTTGTTTTTTAATTTTGAATGTAGATTTAAAAATATGGTTTTAGTTTAACATTAGAAAGATGATTGATGAAATGTTTTAAAGAGAGTAAATGGTTTATTTGGAATTTATTTATATAATAATTTGTCATAATTGGTTTGTGTGGGTTCATTTTCATTTGATGTGGCACTGTATAAGGAGTGTGTACAATTGGAGAACCTAGAGATTATTCTAATATTGAAAAAGTGGTGGATAATTGATTAACCACTGATGAGTATGGAACATTAATTTTTCATGCTACTGTGTGTTCATGTGTGCATGTGTGTGTGTGTGAAATATGGACCACTATTCTAAGTGGAAGGAATCACTGGAAAAATTATTTTAGTTCAACTATATTACATAGACTATTTAATTATGGTTAAATTGATTTAATTTGAATTTTAATTTATTTAAATTGAAAAAATATGTGTTATTTCTCTTATGTCATAAATTTTATTTGGAACTATGAGATAACATGTTCTTTTTCCATTGGCATGAGTTGGGAAGTCAGTTTGAGAATGCCAACTGGGTATGATTACTGCCCCTTGTATATTTACTTTGGTGAACATACAGATATTGTTCTTCATGAAATAGGTAAAATAAAGGTCTCATCCATATCTATTGGATAATCTTAATTCCAGTTTCTCATGTTATATTTGGGTCTTGGAGTTTCTTTGGAGTGATTCCACTTTGGTGTTGTCGTATCGACACATATTTTGTTTTCTAGAGATATTTTTTTACATTATCGCAGGTAATATGATATTATTGTTATTTTATCAGTCTCTATTATGGTTTTATTGATTATAATCATGCATCATTTTGTTATTTTGGTTGTTTTTATTTTCTATACTCAGGTTATGTTTGATCTTTAGTGAAAATTACCCCCAAAATTTTTCTACGCCATTGGAATGTATGGTAGATTTGGATGTCCTAGGCATATCACATAAGGTTATTGGAACCTCTAAATTGGTCCAATCCTTTTGGTTGGATGTGGATGTCAAATTATGGGGTGATGATGAAATGATGTGGTTATTTTAATGATTTTAGAGTTGTGTCTTAGACATTTTGATTAAGCTTGTGATGGTTATGAGGATAATTAATATGAATGTGATGTGAGAACCAATGCATGTTATTTTGGGGAGTGTGAAAAGAAACCTAGTGGGGAATTAGTGAGGGGTGAAATTATTGATTTTATTCTTTTTGTATTATTATACGTCGATTATTTATTTGTTTAGTGACTCTTAGAGAGGTGAGGAACTAGTTGACCCGATAAAATCTTGTTAAATATTTTATTTTTCTACCTTGGAATTAGAATGATATTGTGATATTTTTATGATATTACATGGGTATGATCCTACTAAATATATATGGTATTCTAATCTTGATATATATAATAATGTTTTCTAGGTTATCAAGAGTGATTTGGTGACCTCTTGGACAATACTTGTCTGGATCATGGAGTCGTTATGGTATCACTACTTTCGGATTATTTTGGAATGATTTATTTTGGGATTGTATTTTTATATCATTACATGATTTGATAGATAATCTTGGGTTGATAATTACTTTCGTATCTCTTGTGTAGGGAGTTTTTTGGTAGTTTTATCTTATTCTTCGTGCCTTTGAGGTAACTTTCTCCCATTTGTTAGTGTTATCTCCTCATTGATAGTCTCTAACCTTGGGCCGATTGGAGGTGGAACTCAGGGGTCACCCTTATCATTACTGAAAACCTAGGAGGGGTTCTCAAGGGGATGGTTAATGACAATGATGGATAGATGAAAGACAATATTGAAGTTATATACACCCACATGTTAAAATGAAGATTGATGATGTGAAATCCAATCAATATAGTCATTGGAACTAATATTGATAAATTTAAATTTACATTGATGAACTTATAAACATAAATGAGTGAATAATGGGAATTTTATATTGAAATCATTAGTAGAACATGTTTTCTTTTTTTAATATTTAATATAATACAAATTAGTATGTTTTGTGAAAATGTCAAGGTGAGGAGTGTTTTAATTGAACAATATAAACCTGATAATAATTTTTTTTTCATTTAATACCCTGATTAGCACATTGTATCTTACTTCAAATAAGATATTAAATGGGATAGAGATACTGTAGAAGGGTAAATGGTTGTTTTTCATGTTTAATGAAAGGTCTATTTTATTCCACACATCATCTTCAAGACTATTTTTAACAGTTTAACTATTTATAAACTGTTTACAAATTTATTTCATGTATTTATTGTATCATCCTTGATTTAGAGTCTATATAATTTTAAATAGGACATTTGTCTATGAATACAAATAAATCAACGAAAAATACGCCAAATATAAACCATTCAAGAGAGGTGTCATCATATAGGGGTGGAGGTACGTATGAATGAAAAATGTTTTCTTATTTAATTAATTATTCATTAATCACACACACACACAAACATATATATATATATATATATATATATATATAATTTTCATATTATGTTTGAATTTCGTTTCAATAAGATATGATTCGTCATATTCATTTACTCAGAGGGGAGTCTATGCTTGAGTGATTTTATCATCGAATTCTTACATGAACCTAGATATATCATTGGACAAGACATACCATCCCGTGGGAGAGGGTTCTCCTACTCTTATTCTCTAATTGGGTCATATAATACGTGACCCATATATATTTCCACAAATTTATTGGCATCATTCCCTTTGGATGTAGTAGATTGACTTTAGAGGAATTCCCCGGTAAGATGATCATTTAGATTTGTTAACTAAATTTATTTAAAACATACATTTGTGATATTTTTTTTCTTCAATAAAATAGTATTAAATTGTTCCCTAATGAGTTTTGGCCAATGATCACAGCCAAATTCCACAAATTGTGTAATGATTATAATGGTAGAGTGAAGGGGAAGAACTGGGTACCAAATATCGGTGCCCCAAACATTCTAGATAGAGTCCAGAGCGGTGGTCACATTTCTCAATGGTGAAATATGGTTTCATATTGGTCTTGTTAGGCTGTGATGCTGAGAATGGTTATTTTTTAATAAAAATTTCAAAGAATCTATAGAATTTCACTAGTTTGAAATTTGAAAATATTGAATGTGGGAAATCATACATCATCATTTTAAGAACCTCACGATATAGGGGCCTCGTAATTGGCATGGGTCACCTGCCCCAAATTTTACCTGATGTATTTTTTATTTTATTTTTATATCTTTTATTTAATATGGTTTTTAGTTTTATTGTAATATCTTATTGATATATACTTATGAGAGTGTTCCAACTAATAGAATATAAGTGTGAATAAAAAATCATGATCAAAATGTTCATGGGGTTACAAATACTATATAATGTTATTCAACTAATTTTCAATAAATTAATATTTTTGTGTGTATTTATATTCATATATCACATGATCTCAATTTTAGGTGAGGTTGTCACAACTGCTAGAGAACCAAAAAAAATATTTTGTGCAAGATAGATCAAATATTTTATCTTTCTACTAGTTGTGATATACTATAACAACCCATGATTTTATGTAATATATTTTTCCTAATAAATTTAGTTCTTTTTATTTCTATCATTACACACAAAATTGTGTTTTAAGGAACTGTGATATACTATTAAAATATAATTATTTAAATGCGGTTGTGATCACCAAGGAGTTATAATGGTCATTATAAAAATATTAACTAAATTATTAAATGTTTTGGATTAGAAATTTATAAATTGAATTATTTTCTTATCAATTAATTATAAATGAATATAAAAACAAAATTAAAATAAAAGAGATGTTTTATGAAAAATTTTATTTTTCTAAAAACTGATTTCATTGCATTTTGCGCACTTATTTTTAAATTAATTTCTTTCACTTTTATAAAATTTATTTTAAAAACATAAATTAATATTTTAAATCATATTTTAAAAATTATCTTATGGGTAATTTTTAATAAATATCTAAAAATATAAAATTTTCAATGAATAGTGAAAAATACAAGTTTTTAATTAAAGTGTCATTTTGTTAAAATAAAAATTATAGGTTAAAATATATTATAAAATGGTTTTAAAATTTAAATTAGTTCAATTATATTATTATTAATCCAATTTAGGTTATTATAATCATTTTTATATGGAATTTTGATACATAAACATTTCATACTTAAAGAAACTTTTCTTTCAAAAACTGCATTTTCGTCATGCTTGTGGGTTTTATTCAAAATTAAATTATGCCTCTTATATGATTTGAATTTAATAAAATAGATTATATTTTTTGTAATTATAATATTGAATATTATCTAATAATTTATGATTATTTTTTTTACCATAATGAATAGTGAAAACGATAAGAATTAATTACCATATTGAAGGTTTAAACGAGTTTACGGTGGGATTAAACTAAAAATATAAGGGTTAAAAATCATCTGAAACATATATAATTTATATTATTGATCATTTTCAACCTTTATAAACCTGTAATTTATTTTTATGTGTTTTTGGGACACTTTTTTATGAATGTGATCAATATAATAATTTATGTAATGAAATAGACAAAATGCCACACTCTTACTTTTAAATTTCAATTATGTGTTCACATAGGGACACAAAAAGTATTTCAATGAATAATGAAGTTCATAATGAGAATAATAAAATTATTTTCATGAGATTAATTTATTTTAAATACTTAATAATTATATAATATCCTTAAATTTTTACTAAATGTTGATGCATTAATTATAATAAGGCACTTCCTTCCCTCACTTCTTCACACCTATTAAGCCATTTGGATTGACAAAACCATAACAAAATGCCTCTCCAATAAACTTATTAATTTTATAGAGATACTGGTATCCCTGAAATTACACACTTAGGGTCCTTAATAAGAGATCCAAAGAAGGATTTTCTAAGAGAAGGTAATTTTTTTCACTAAGCTCTATCTTTTTACTTCTTCTATTACCACTTTTATTCATTTATTAATAAATAAAATATAATAAAACTTTTATCTAAAATAAAATTTCATGTTATTTTTTTTAGTTCATACCCTTTATCAATATCTTCTTCCATTAAATGGAAAATGAAAACATCAATTGTGTGTACAGTGGACTTCTGCATCACTAACTGAAGTAACATGTTTTCTATCAATACCTATAATGGGTGGATATGATGATTTATTTAATATATATATATATATATATGATATTTTTTAGCATAATTATACTTCGGGAAATATAATATCACATATACGATTTTAATTTCCATTCCGTAGGGTATACGACAACAACACTAGTGTGCAAGACAGACTACCACCTCATGAAGCGATGTGATTAATTTTCTACATAAGATTTAAATGGAAGGTAATAATGATAAACATAATAAATATATGTGATATATATGAAAAATAAATTATTTTTTAAGGGTAAATTATTATTTACCTTTCATTCAATCTATCTGTCGAAACATGGAAACAACGTTCCTGTGTATGTACGACGTACCGTCTCCCTGAATGGTGTCACCCATTTTTCTATCTCTAGATTTTATGAATAATTATAAATATGTATATAATGAATAAATATTATATTTATATCATTTTTAATATCATATAGATGATAAAAACTTATTTATTGTAAAATTACCAAAAATATAAATCTAAAACATACAAGAAAAATGAAGCACTTATTACCTAAAACGTGATTTTAACATAGAATTACTCATATATAGGTAATAAAACGTAATAAGTAAATCATATATAGTTTGATAAATATTTGTATAATTATATAATATATTTATAATAAACTTATATTTATTATATGGGATATTAGAATGTGTATAAAGTAAGTTAAGACTTAAGGTAAGAAAATTTTATCTCAAATTGTCTTCTTTGGGACATATAATATGTTATGAACCTATAATTTATTATAATGTGTATAAAAAACTCATTGGAAATTTTTATCAGGAATTTATTTTCTCTCCTTCCATTTAAAGTTTCATTTATTGTTATTATTTCATGGGTATTATGACTCAACAGATACCAATGTGGTAAAGGTTTTATGTTACAATCTCATTGATTATAGGGATTGTCGATGATTAAGTTTATAACGATAAATTAATGCGATCTATCTCTCAAGACAGTTATTAAATTTCCTAAATTATTTTCATTTTACAAAAATACATGTTTTTATTCATTTACCTCTTTTTATTTACTCAAGATTCCAAAATATTTTTTTATGAAAAAAACAATTTTATTTCTCTATTAGATTGAAAATCCTTTTTCTACCATGTATATTTTTTCAAAATATTTTTTTAAAAATATTTTTTATATTATCAAATAATACTTTATAGACAATTTTACCAAAGTTTTTCTATTTATAAAATGTTTTAAATGGAATCTTCATGTTTTTTTCCAAACACATCCCTTTTGGGTTTTACTAAAATATGAAAAAAAAATGTTTGTTTTAAAATGTAAGAAATCAAGGGAATTTTATTACATAACGACTGATCAACTATATAAATATTACATTATTAGTTTAAAATAAGAAAAATTAAAATTTCATTGATTTTTTTGAAATTTTAGTTTTAAAATGTGATTTTCAAAGGGGAAAAGAATTTTTCCTCAAGAATTGTTCCAAGGGATTTCATCAAAAAAAATTCATCTAAGATGACATCATTTTATATTAGTTTATCTTTACTAGGGATATAATACAATAACACAATCTTTATTATTTCTAGGGATAGATAATGTTTATTATAAAAATATGGGGACCTATTTCTATTTCACAGGTTATGCTATAATGAAATATTTTATAAAATCCATTTCTTTTATGAGTTTTGATATTTTTAATGTTTTATGAAACCCATTTTTTCCTGGGTTGTGATATGATAAATGGTTTATTAAGTTGTAGAACACCTATGTATCAATTTCATTATGTGATAGTGGTTATATTATAACCATGTATAGTGGTAAAATTATATCAAAAATATGGATGGGCCTATATCTCCATCCAATGCATTGGGTAAATTTTTGATCTCATGAGATACAATTATGGGAAAAAATTAATTGTTCTAGATCCTCTATAGGAAACGAGATGATGTTCTTGATACAATATGGGAAATAGGTGTTGATGATTGATCTATTATGCAATGGGAAACATTTGATGATTCTTGATATGTTATGAAGTAGGAAACATGTGATGATACTTGATCCATTATGAAGTGAGAAACATGTGTTGATTCCAGATCTATTGTGGTTTGATGGTATTGGATGTTAACCATGACCTAAAAAATGGATTATATGATTATAATAGAGCTACAAATACATGATATGAACTAATGGTTCATGATTTATTTATAATTATTTGATACTCTTATGGTTAATGTCTTTTGAAATGATAATTTTCTATGCCATGGTTCATGTTTACAATCCATGATAGACTGGTTACGAAATTTTCAAGTTATATTCATAATCTCATACCCTTATGATTATTTTTTATTTCATAATATTGTAGATTGATATCTTCCATGTATACCCTTACTAGGAATCTGAGCTCATCCATTCTTGTTTTTCCTTTCTCTATGTTATAATGAAGGTTTTAAGTAGGGTATATTTATGAAGAGTTCTAAATGAGAACATATTTGTAGGATATGTTGAAGATATTACATCAAATAATAATATTGTGCATCTAATCTCAAAATAACCTAAAAATTTATGTTCTCTGGGATTTTATTTGTGAAATTTATTTAATATTCATCTAAAAATATGTAATATTTATATAAAACATTTGTGGGTCACTATGTAGACATAGATATAGTTTTAGACATGGAAAATGGATTCTATTTTTGGTATTTTCATGTATTATGGTTGTGGCACTAGTTATTGTTTCGATGATATACCAGGTGTCATATTTGAAGGCCACAAATGAAAGCACCAAAAGAGGTAAATGAACAAATATTAGCTGATTCCATGAAATTGCAGGAGTATATACATCACTGTAAAGGTTCATAGGATATAATAAATCATGTTTATAAAAAAATTAGGTTAGATTTTTTATGAAATTATTTATTATAATCCAAATAATTTTTTTTTGTAAGAATCTACCCCACCAAAATTATGTATAAGCCATTGACCTATATGATACATTAGACGCAGGAGGTTTGTTTCCTTTTATTATTCAATTTTATCTTTATGTTAGAATATATCATATCTTTTTTTTATAATTTTTAATATTTATAAATCAAATTTATATTTTTATTAAAATAAAATAAGACCAAGAAAGGACTCAAAACCAAGAAAATGTACTTATATTGAATTAATAACTTACAAAAATAATTATTGGCATGTTTTTTATCTATATATTTCAACTAATCATCAATTTGATAGTCTGATTAGTTAGAATAATTCAATGTACATTTTCACCATTATGACTATCTTATAATTACATAACATAAGTGAATGCGTAAATAATGAGAAAACACAATTGTATTGCTGTGAAAACATAAGAAATTTATGACTAACACATTTATGATATATAAAAATCCTCCAAATGTGAATCTAATTCTCAGATTCCTTGGTATTGATTTAAATTACATTTTAAGATTTATATTTTTACTAAAATATCATATCATCCATCAAGGGGTAAAAGATTAAAAACACACTTAAATTGGTATTAAAACTTTGTAGAATGATCATTTATTTTTTTATGATATGTAGAAATCAACCATGCATAAATCATAAGCTCATATTGCTTGATATGAATGAAAATACCATTAAACCATGTACACATTTATTAAAATGACATATATCTCCTCAGGGGTTCAAAATCAAAAAAAACAAGATCTTCTTAACTTTAAAATTTTGAATAACATTCAATGAACTATTTTTGATCTATTATAATCAACAGTTCATCAATATTATTCCCAAAATGATGCGTATGACAGAAATTAATGTTTCACATTATTAAAAATTGTTAGTAATCAACAAATCACTCATGTAGGGGTCAACACTAAACAAATGATCTATGATTGACATGAAAACATAGTAAAGTGATATTTATGTCATTTATGATATTATGGAGTTGTCTACACATCAATCAGATACCTGGATTTCTTAGCATATTCTAAAGTGTAATTTTTTACTTCGTGATTGTTGTTAAGTGAAAAATCGCATAAAATTGTTCAAAAAGGAGAAAACAAACTTGTATTTGCATGAAAATTTATGACAATTATCATCAAGTGATTTATGAAATATAGTAATCTACCACACATTAATCAGATTCTTATATTTCTTAGTATGATTTAAAAAATCATTTAACATTTTATATGTTTTTAGAAAAGACATATCTCTCATCAAGGGGTCAAAAATACGTGAAAACCAAGAAGAACATTCAAAAAATATGTTTGAATCAAACACATCTTAGTAATATGATCATATTGATTGGTAAAATTGAAAATAATATTTCACATTATTAACCATCATCAATAACTGAAAAAACCCATAAAGGGGCACAAACTGAGAAAACAAGTTTATATTAACAAGAAAGCATAAATCAATGATCTTAGTATCATTTATGATCTTTTGGAATAATCTAAAAATCAAATAATTATCTTAATTACTTAGAATAATTGAAAGTGTTGTTTTACCTTCCTATTTTTAGTAAAGTGACAAATCATGTAAATGGGGTCAAAAATATAAAAACACATTTTTATTGGAATAAAAGTATATAAAATGATTATAGAATCATCCATGATATTTTCATAATCAATCATGTATCAATTGGAGGCATGTATTTCCCAGTATGTTCAAAAAACCCATTTAACTATGTATTTGATTATTAATAAAACTTCTTTTATTGGGGTTAAAAAACAAACAGAAACACTTATATTTCCATAAAAAAAATCTGAGAATGAACCTTGAGTCCTTTATGATATATAATAATAATTAATTCCCCAATCATATGTTCATATTTCTCGGTATTATTGAAAACATCATTGATCCTTATTTACATTTATTAAATTGGTATATCCCCCATCAAAGGGGTCATAACCATGAAAAGTGTATTAATTGACATAAAATCCATAATGAATATTCCTTGAATCATTGTTTATATTTTTTAATCATCCATGAACCAATATAAATCATTGATTAAAAGGTATAAAGGAATGTGTGCTTTCACATTATCAATAATTATTTATAATGAAAAAATCACCCACATAGGGATCCAAATTAAGAAAAAGAGCACAGATTGACATAAAAACATAGAAAAATGATCTTTATGTCTTTTATTATCTTTTTAACTCATCTACACATAAATCTGAATCAGGTGTTTCTTAGTATGATCTAAATTTTCATTTATCCTTCGTATTGGAAGTAAAGTGAAAATTCACAATAAAGTTAGTTAATGATAATAAAACACACATGGATTAGCATAAAATTTTAGGGTATTTATCATAATGTATTTTATAATTTTTAGGATTCAACAAAACATAAAACGGGTGCTCTTATTTATCAGTTTGTTTTAAAAACCATTGAACCTTGTATATATTTTTTAAATTGACATATCCTTAGTTAGGGGGTCAGAACTGAGTGAATAAAAACTGATTGACTTGAATCCAGTAATAAAATTATTTCATTCATTTTTTATCTATAAGATTATTCTGAATTACAATCAAATTCTCATATTTATGGGTAGGATGGAATGTATTATTTCAGATTATTAATAGTAGTTAACAATGGTCAAATTACATGTGTTGGGGTCCAAACCAAGACGTAAAGCTCAAATTGGCATGAAAACATAGAAAAATGGTATTTAACTCATTTTTGTCTTCATTAATCATTTACACATCAATAACATACCAGAATTTTTCAATATAATAAAAAGTTCTATTTATTCCTTCGCATTTGTAGTAAAGTGACAAATCACATAAAAGAGGTCAATAATAAAAAACACACTTGGATTGTCATGAAAACTTGTAATAATTGCCATAAATTCCTATATTATCTATATTAATAATCATCATATCAATCATATTGTTGTATTTCATTGTATTATCAAAAAAACCATAGAACCTTGTTTACATTTAATAAAATGACAAATATCCTATCATGGGGTCAAAAATAAGAAATCTAATTCTAATTGACTTGAAAAACTAGGATAACAATCCTCAAAATCATTTCTGATCAATTATAAGCATTTTTACATCAATCCTATGGTCATATTGACGTGTTGAATGTAATGTCTGAGTTTACATTATTAACAACTACTAATAATTGGAAAATCAACCATGTTGGGTTCTAAACTGAGAAAACAGGCTCAGATTGACATGAAATTTTATGAAAATTATCCTTATTAAATTAGTGATCTTTAATAATAGTATACATAATTATTCAATACATTAATTTCTCAATGTGATTGAAAGAATTGTTTTTCCTTTTCATTTGTTGTAAAGTAAAAAATAACATAAAAGATTTCAAAAACAATAAAATCCAATTGAACTTGTATTAAAACCTAGGATAATTATTATTGATTCATTTATGATATATATAAATCAACCACATGTTAATTGGGTTTTCATATTTTTTATTATGATCAAAAACACCATTTAACATTATATGCAATTATTTAAATGACATATCTCATGTCAATGGGTCCAAACCAGTAAAACGAGTCCCAATTGACATGAAAACCTATGAGAAAATACATCAAATAATTTTAGATATGTTTGAATCAACATTTCATCAATATGATTATAGGATTTATGGGTATTATGAGAGATATGATTTCATGGTATAAATAGTTTTTTATAATAGAAAAATCACTCATGTATGGGTCCAAACAAAGAAAACGAGCATGGATTGACATGATAACTAAGGGAAATGATCTTTATGTCATTTATTATCTTTAGGAATCATCTACACACCAATCTAAAATCCAAATTTCCTAGTATTATTGAATGTTTCATTTTTATTTTGAAATTTGAAGTAATGTGAAAAATCACATAAAATAGTAAAAAAATAATAAAACACACTTATATTAGCATGAAAACTTGTAATAATGATCATAGATTAATTTATAATTGGTACGAATCAACTGTACATGAATTTGATTCTTGAATTGTTTGGTATGATTGAAAGCACCATTGAACCATGTACACATTAATTAAAATCACATATCTCCCATCATGGGGTAAAAATCAAGAAAACCATTTCTGATTTACATGAAAGTGCATGAGAACATTATTTAAATCATTCAATCAAACATTAATTTGATGCTCATATATATGTGTCGGTTGGAAAGAATGATTTCACAGTATTAATAGTTTTTAATAATGGACAAATCACCCATCTAGGGGTTCAAACTAATAAAACATGCTTGGGTTAACATGAAAACTTATAAAACTGGTTTTTATTTATTTATGATATATAGTAATCATCTAGAAAAGAATATGATATCTGAATTTATCAGTATGAGCAAAAGTATTTTTTTCCTTCATATTTATAAAAAAAGTAACAATTCACCTAAATGGGTCAAAAATAAGAAAATGAACATGTATTTACATGGAAAATTTTGGAAAAGATTCATTAATCAATTTATGATTTTTGCTGATAAAGAATGCATTAATTGGAATCCCATACTTCATGATATGATTGAAAACACCATCAAACAATATATATGTATATTTAAATAATATATGTCCCAATAGAGTGTTAAAACAATGAAAACAAAATCTAATTGACTTGAATACCCAATAAAAAAGTCATAAAATAATTTTTGATCATTTAAAATCCGTGATGTGTTAAAATAGTACTATAATTTGTGGGTAATATTAAAAGAATTTTTTCACCTTATTAATAGTATCTAATAATAGTAAAATCACCCATTTGGGGGGTCTAAATTGATAAAAATAGATTTAAGAAACATGTGAACATAAGACATCGATATTTATAAAAGCAGGTCCAGGATCTGGACAAAGCCCGCCCCTTACAAAAAATTAAAAAAACTGAAAAAGTAGTAGTTCAAGGGGGTTTACAAAGGAGAGAATAGAGAATACCATGCGCGTCCAAATCAACAATATGTGAGCAAAATTCCAGGATGACAAACGACCATCAGAAGGATACCTCCATGACCGCCCTCTTGGATAGAGCATCAGCAACCTGGTTTTCTTTTCTATAAACATGACTGACCTCCAGTTGAAGACCATCATGGAGATGCAGGCATGAAGTCCATGATGGGAGAATCCTCAAAGGAACATCCATGGACCTTACCCGCAGAATGTGCACCACTGTACTTGAGTTAGATTCTACCCATAGGTGCCTCTAATCATGGCGGATAACATAGTTGACTGCTTTAATCATGCCCCTTAATTCAGCTTCAAGCGTAGAACCAATTCTGATATAATGATAAGAGCAACCCTTAACGAAGCCCCGATGGTTACGGAACACCCAACCACACCCAGAAGGTCCTGGTGTACCATATTCCACACCATCAACATTTAGTTTCAACCATGATGAAATGGGAGGAATCCATCTAATCGATTTCAACATCAACGGTTTCTTGACCCTACCAGAAACCCCAAGCGTTTTCAGCGTTATGAGATCAGAAATATAATTATTCATTATACCTATTTGTATCTTGGAAGCATCTTCCACTTCCCTGTAAACAACAGTCAGACCAGCCTTCAAAGAAGGCCTGCAGTTTTCAAAAAATGACTTGATTTCACGCCCTCCAAATCTGAGAAAAGGCTGCCGCAATAGCAGTGAGAAGAAGTGAAAAAACATGCTCACTTTGACCAGCTGTAGTGACCGTTTTCATTAAATCATCAAGATTGTTCAATGATAACGGAGTCCCAAAGACATCTTGAAAATGTTCCCAAAATCTGCAAGCGAAATTGCAGGCAAAGAAAAGATGCTGAATTGTTTCATCAGCCTGGGTGCACAAATAGTATCAAGAGGCTAAGTGAATTCTTGTTCACTGAAGAAGATGTTACAGAAGAATCCTGACTTTCCAAATCCTTCATAGTATCAAGTAATTGGAAGGAATAATGAAAGGTTTTTTAAAATTTTGCAACCACAGGGGAGAATTCACGTTGTTGCCACATAATTGTCTATAATAATCCCTTGAAGTGAGCCTGCCCCAGGTTCTGGGTGTCCAGATCAAAGTGTCAACGTCCATGAAGTTATAACGCTGCATAGCCATCCTAGTATGATCTGGTAGATAATTCCAAAGTTCCTTGTCTCGTTGCATGTAAGCAATTGAGATATCCTTCAGGTGCAGGGGGATCTCCATGCAATCAATGATGGGCCTGTCCAGCCACTTCATAGTCCAAAAGTTAAGGCCGGATGCATTGGAAACCAACCAGGAGGAGCAGTACATGATTCCAATATAATCCTATTTAATAGCAGGCAATATAGAGGAAGATGCATATTCTGAGTACCCATTATGCAGCATTGATATGAATCTCTGTGCAAGAAAATCTAGGGAATCAACATTAGAAGTCAACAAGTTCCATGTGAATTTACTTATAAGAGCATCGTTGAATCCTTTCAAGTACTTAACACCCATGCCCCTCATTTTAATGGGTTTGATGTAATATTTCCAGGAAACACTGATGTGTTTCTTCTCATGTATGCACCCAGTCTATATACAATTTCTGATTAAATTTTGAAGTTCCTTGATAAGGGCACGAGGCCACCGATAAACAGAGAAAGCATAGAAAAACATTGAAGTGATAACCGAGTTCACAAGACAAATTCTTCCTACTTGAGAGATTGATTTCCCTTTCCAGGTAGACAGTTGATTAATAATTCCGAAGTATATAGATTCAAGATATTATATTTTCACCCTTCCCCAAAAAAGCGGTACTCCAAGGTACATAAAAGGAAGGGCACTTCTCCTAACTCCAAGCCGCATGGCCATTCTGTTCTGTTTGGAGATAATCATTCCATTCCCAAATACAACAAAGGATTTATTCCAGCTTACCACCTTCCCAGAGACATCCTCATAGTGAGCAGTGATTTTGTGAATGTAGGATATTGTACCTCTAATGGCCTGTCCAAAAAGAAGAATATCATCAGCATAGAGGAGGTGAGAGGGGGTGAAGAGATCCCTTCCAACCATGATTCTCTTATAAAGACCAGCCTGCACCATATCATTCAAGAAAACACTCAAATAATCTTCAACCAGAGCTACGAGGAAGCCAGATAAGGGGTCCCCCAATCTTACTCCCCTTGAGATTTGGAAATAATCCATGGGAGATCCACTAATGATAATATAAAGTTTCACATTATGGAGAATTGTCTTGACAAGTCTGATGAAGAATTCAGAAATCCATGTTTTCTGAGAACCAAAAAAATAAAGCTCCATTTCAAGGTGTCAAAGGCCTTAGAAATGTCCAACTTGAGGGCGATACATCCATTCCTCGTATTTTTTCTCATAGAATTGACACATTCTGAGGCAGTGAGAAGGTAATTCTGAATATGTCTTCCAGGGACAAATCCAAACTAATTTGAAGGAATCTTTTTACTAATAATGTGTCTAAGCCTTAAGGAAATAATCTTCCTGATAACTTTGAGGATGGTTTTTCTAATAGACACAGGCCTGAAGTCTTTGATGTCCAAGGCATTTTCTTACTTTTTAAGTAGAGCAATGAAGCAAGAATGAGCACCATAGGGCATGGATGCATGGATGAAAAACTCCCTTACATCATTAATGACCTCATGTCGCACAATATCCCAGTAAAACATGAAGATTTTTTTGGTAAACCCATCTCGTCTATCCACACTGTTAATATTTAACAAGAAAAGAGCATATTTGATTTTCCACTCTATTGGGGTTTCCACAAGCAGCTTGTTCTAGAGTGTACTGACTGTTGGTTGAATATTGTCCATAAATAGAGAAGTTCCATCAAATCCCTTCTCTGAGTATAGTTCGTCAAAGTATTTCACCACAACGTTGGAAATTTCTAGCTCTGGGGTATAAATAGACCCATTTACATCAATTGCAGAGAGCCCTCTCTTGGAATTCTTTTCTCTATGTAAGCAGTGAAAAAACCTTGAGTTCCTTCCTCCATCATGGATCTATTTGATATTGTATTGGCTCCTCAAAATGGGTTCCTGTAGCAGGAGAAGATTATCAAGATGAGCAAGGGCCTGGATTTCATCCCTTGAGGGGATGTACTGATTTTGACATGTATTCGGGAAAAACAGAAGCCACTGTTCAGAAGCCTGGATTTCATGCTCTAGTTTGGAGAAAGAAGCTTTTCTCCAGTCATTGAGCATTTTCATGGTGTTTTTCAGCTTTCTGGTCATTATTGTACGAGGGATTCCAATTTCTTCAGTCTCCCAAGCATTAAGGATGACCTCCCTGCATCCACGAACTACAATCCATGCATTGTTGAACCTGAAAGGATGGGGGGATGACTGCATCCTACCAACACAAATATCCACAAGGATCGGATTATGATTAGAGTGACATTTGGGAAAGGTGAGACCAGAGGTGGTGATAGCAAGATTCTTATCATTGGTCTGAACAAAGCACCTATCCAATTTACTTTCTTGGCATCTATTCAAAGTTTACCTACACCATGTGTGGTCTGCTCCAACAATTGGGACTTCAGACAGATTACATTTGTCAAGATACACTGAAAAATCATTTGCAGCCAGTTTGTTGAAGTGAGAACCAGGCTTTTTCATCAGGTCTGAGGATAGTGTTGAAGTCACCTAAGACCCCCACGCTCTTAGTCAACCAGTCAGAAATAGACACAAGATCCTTCTAGAGTCCCCTCCTTTTAATATAGAAGTTTTAGGCATAAACAAACGAGAGAGAGATGATAGCTCCCTAAAATCCAATATCCACAAAAACAACCTGGTGCATCGTAGTCATCAATTGAATGAAAATAATATTGTGTTTAAGAACCCAAATTGACTCAGCCCCACTATCACTTGAGTTTTGAGAAACAAAATACTACTCAAGGGAGTCCTATCTAAAGGCTTTCCAGTTTTCAAACTTCATTTTGGGTTCAGATATTGCATCCATAAAAGTTTTATTGGTCACAATAAAATGTCCCAAGTCCATGACCGTGGGAGGGTTCCCAAGCCCCTGACAGTTCCAAAAAAAGATCTTCATTTGATGGAAGATTTGTCCCTCGTTTGAGGCCCCTCTTTCCATACTGGTTCCACTTTTCTCTTTTTACCCTTTCCCTTTCATTTCCCCTTTCGTGATTTCTCAGCCTCTAAGGGAGTCTCAGAGATTTCACAGTCTTCACTATAATCAGACCATAATCGCCCACTAATTGGAGTAAATTTATTAAGAGATTGATCAATGCCCATGGGAGAGCCCTGGCGTGATCTTATCCTGGCAGTTTTCTTAGAAGGGACCTGCTGGAATTGGTCATTAATCTCATTCTGCATCACATCAGCATGACCATCTTGTCTTTGAGCCAGAACCTACTTCATGCCATCAGTCTGGGTGTCTCCAGCCACCTATTCCTCCACCAGCACAGATGGTGGTACCCCTGAGGTAAGCCCTAATACAGGAACCTTCTCTTGTGGAGTTGAAGAGATATGATTCAAATACATTGATATTTAAGTCATTTACGGTCTTTATAAATCATCTATAAGTCAATTTTTTACCCAAATTACTCAGTATGGTTGGAAGATTTTTTATCCACCACATTTGTAATAAAGTGATAAACCATGGGAAATGGGTCAAAAACTAGATAATTAACTTTGATCGTAACAAAAATTTTGGAAGATGTTCATCATGTCATTTATGATCTATATTAATAAATTATACATTAATCATATTGATGTACTGGTTGGTGTGGTAAAAATACCATTAGACCATGTATATTTTTATTAAAATGACATATTTCTCTCCAAGTGGTAAAAACTGAGCAAACAAGTATCTATTCAATTGATAAAATATGAGAATATTTCTTGATCCATTTTTATCCTATTCGTGCCAAAGAAATGTAAATATGATGCCTAGAATTATGGGTAGGAATGTAGTATAACTGGTCTGAGGTAATCTAACATTTTATGCTTCCACATTTTGTATGGAGGGGTTAGGAGAGATTTTTGGAATATTTCATAGGAATTAAAGATAAAGGAAGTTATAACTAATATACAAAGAAGATTAATGATAGAAATTCTTATTTATGGAATGAATGTTTTCTTAAAAGATTCCATGAGTAACTTTGAAAGTCTGAATAAATGTTTTTGGGAGAATGGATAATAATGTTCTTGATATGATATTTTACTGACAGTGTAAATGAAATTGTTGGATTTTAAGATGAAGAGGATGGCTTTATTTTGTATATGGAAACTCAAACATTTACTTTTTAAATCCTTAATTCATGTTTTTAATAGGTAAACACCCTGTGATTTTATTTAAATTTTGGGTCTCTATGATTCACAAACATTTCTCTCCATTTTCTGTTGAACTACATGCCTTCATTATGCAATTTTAGAGGATCTATTTGATTCGAAATACAATTCCATAATATCATTAAGATTCTATCCATGGGAATAAATGGTGTTTCAATGATTTTTAAAGAGAAGCATAAATCAACTTTCTGAGGTTATTAGAATTCCCCCTGTCTAATTATTGGAATGTAAAAGAATTTTTTGGATTCATAATGATTTATATTCTAATTTTTAATGACATCACCATACTAAAACTCTTTAAAATCATTATTTTACTGTTTATCATTTGAAACTGGTTTGTGGTTGTTCCCTACAATGTGTTTTTGGATTTGAAAAAGGGTTTTTCTTTAATGAAAGATTGTTCTGAGACATTTTCGTGGCATTACTGGGTTGTGGGTGCCAACTATAAAGGTAAATGGTTGTTGTGTGTTCATTATTTTAATTTTATGAGGCCTTATTATAATATATTTTGTGCTTGGTTCCTAATTTAATGGAATATGAAATATTTAAACCAATTGAAAATTTTTTGGAGGACGTATCACCACTTAGGATCATATGGATTTCATTTAGTAGGCATGTGTGTGTATGTGAACATGAAACAATTTGAAAATTTAAAATAAATTAATTGTTACTTATTTTCAAAATAGAAAAAATCATATTTGGTTATATTTCTTTTGTAAAACCTATTTATTTATCTAATTGATTCTTGTGAAAACATTTTTTACTTTTGGTATTCTTCTGGCCAATTTTTATATACCTTTGACATAACCTATTTCTCGTCTGAGTGGAATGTGGAGAATGTCTATTTGGGGGGGAGGGTCCCTACTAGGTATGATTACTCAGCCCTGCATATGTTGTTTTGTTCATATACAAATGTTTTTTTATAATATATGAAGGGGCCTAGTTTCTTACTTTACTAGTGGGGATCCTAGATATTGTTGCCTGGATTTGTTGGGGGAGTAGGTCCTAGAGTGTTATTATCTTGGTCTAGTGTGTTTTCACCATGGTTCTAGAGTCTTTTACTTATTTGGAATTTTTGTTTTATATTTTACATTGTACTACTGTTACTTAGTATTTCATTTGGAATTAATTTTCGGATTTATCATTATTTACTATTGTTGTATTTTATTTCATGCATCATTATATATTTTTCTTTGGTTTTAATTATTCAACATTTTCATGGTATGGTTGTGTGTGTGCATCAATAGGGTAAATCCCCCCCCCCTTATTTTTATGTGCTTTAACCATTTCCATTCATTGACACCTTTAGTGTCTCAGGAATGTCACTTAAGGTTAGTACCACCTATGGCCCTATCCAAGCCAAAGGGTTATGCAAGAATGTTACAAATGGTATCAGTTTGGACAATCCTTCAATCAGTATGGTATAAATGAGATATCATATGTCAGGACATTAGTTTTATGGTATAATATGATTGAGATGGTGTTATTATATTGAACATCAAGTTATCAATAAATTCTAGATATAAAAGTATTGTTAATCACTTCTATATTCATTGTTGACTCATAATCAAGGGTTTAATCAGTAAGTGTCAGGTATTAGGAATTATTGAAATGACTCCCCAATTGGACTAAATTATCACACGGTTAATTGGTTTTGGTATTGTGATATTGTGATTGTTTTTTTGATAAATAAAATATAACCATGAAAAGATAAAATATGAATATGATTAAATTTTTACTGTTAAAATGGTTTGTAGAATGAAAATTCCACTGATAAGGAGAATAAGAAACTAGTAAGAGGAAGAAACCAAGAATGTGGTTTCACCGACACCACATATGAATCAATATTTGGTTCAGAGTATTTCAAAATCCTTTCATGCTATTGATAAGGGATGCAGGAGTGAGGAACCTCATCAGGTGAGTCACTAGATATAATTTCTAAATTAGAACCCCCCCAATGCCTTATTGTGATTCTATATCTAAACTCAAAAAAGTATTGCTAGGCATGATTACCATAATTTATAACATCCTGGAGAATTTGAATGAAATTATGATTATGCTAATATGTTCTTGGGGACTTAGTCCTAAGATAGTGGAATTTATTTTTTTTAATCTATGTTGTATTGATATCTCAGTTGAAAATAAAATTTGGAAAATTTTAGTAATAAATTATATCCAAAAACCATAAAAATAATGAAGATAGTAGAGTTATTTCTACTATAAATGGTTTTATTCAATGACTTAATATGCTACTAAATTCACTCACTTTGTTCACTTCATTCTATATATAGGTGAAAGTGTTATATTGAACGTTTTTATATTAGAGGAAAGTATCGTACCTGAGTTTTTCTCATAGGTGGAAATGTTCTATTTTTTCTGACTATGTAGAAATACTGAATAGGGATCTGGTTTGAGAAAGATTCATTGTTGGGAATCTTACCAGAGGGGATACCTATGTCCATCTAGGTGCTGGTTGTAGCTTTAGTATGGGAAATCAAAACAAAATGGGGTTACTCTGAGGGTATAAAGGAAACAAAAAATCAATTGAAGGGATTATTCTAGTTTCCACCCCATCATAGCAATGAACAAGGTTATTTCTAATGCAAATATCTTTCACATATAAAGAACCGATAAAATAAACCACTGTGGAATTTCCACCACTCTAGAAAGAAAGTACATGTAAAGAATCATTTTCATAAACTACATAGATCAGTAGGTGGAACATGATATACCCAGCCCCAGGCATTATATACTCATATGGAACAATCCCATCAGGAGAGTTCTCATCCACAAACCCATGTGAATAAGGATACCTCCATGAGAACTTCTAGTTCTCAGTCAACACCTTAGAAAGGAATAAATAGTTATCAAGTGGTAGCAGGTCTATATATATATGGAGTATACAAGGCTATCATGATCGAGAAACTAGGCCCATCTATAGTTTGAGGTATCATCCTTTTAAACTAGAATCTTATGCTTATATTGTTTGATATTAGTGAATTAAAATCATTTATTTATTATTGTGTGGCTAAAAAATATTCATTATGTGTGGAAATGATGCCTTACATCATTAGTATCATGACACCACTAGAGAAAAGTGAGTTATATGATTCATATTCCCAACATGTTATTTAACCATTGATGCAATTCACTTTCTTTTGTAGTTTACAGTTTGAGAGGTGGATATTTTTTATCTAATTTTTGGAATAGACTAGATGGTGGAATTTAAATCCCATATTAACTACTACACTCAACATGTCTTGTTCATATCCTCAAATAAAGCACTTCATGTATTCAAGGATATAAATAAATTCATAAGGGGACCTTTAGTATCAGTGGATAGAACCATCTCGGGTTAGTCATTATTTATAAACCAATTTTCAATAGATAAAATTATAAAAAGTTTTATTCATTCTATAGTGGATCAATTTCCATATCTCTTTCTGAAAAATTTCTCTACATTACAAAAAGAATGTAAAATTTAATTATGTATTGATATAGCCTCTAGAACAAGCCTTATTTTTCTCTTGTCATATTGAATGTCTTCTAGAGAGTTGAGGGAAATAATTATTAATCTATAAGAGTTATAGAGTGATGTATCTATCAAACCATGTATATCTCTTTTGGCTAAACTAGTTTTATTCATAAATGGGAAAGATAGTAAACTTTATTTTTTATTAATTATAAAACATTTTATCAAGTTATGATAAAAAATCAGTACCCTCTTACTCACATTAATGATATATTTTGTCAATTAAGGGGAGACAAGTGGTTCTCTAAGGTTGATCTACAGCCAGGATATCATCAAATTAGGGTAAAAAAGTGGATATTATGAAGATAGGATTCTGGAGTCGTTATATCCATTTTGAATATTTCATCACACCTTTTGGCTTACCAAGTGAACTAGCAGTCTTTATAAACTTCATTAATCACATCTTCCACATGTACATAACTATTATTATATTATTTTTTTGATGATATCAGGGTTTATTCTCAAAGAATGAGTAATCATGAGAAGGAATTGAACATTGTACTTATAATATTGTGAAATTATGATTCATAATCCAAGTTTTCTATATGTTACTTCTAGATAAAAGAAATTATTTTCCATGGAAATATAATTTCTATATAAGGAATATTATTTGAACCTAGGAAGATTAAATTTTGAATTTCATAGTAGCCACTAAATAATGTTTTTGAGATACTCATTTTTCAAGGATTAGTAAGATATTATTGATGTTTTTTCTAGGATTTCAAAAAAATTTCTTCTACCGTGAATTTTATGAAAATATATTGTATTCCATGTTCATGGAATGACTATGATAAAAAAATTCTTCCGAGACCATAAATAACATCTTACGTTTCCCCCAATACTAATTATTCCAGAACAAGATCAGTGCCATATTATCTATTGAGATGTTTCCAGAACCAGTCTTGGTAGTTTTCTCATGCAGGTAGATAATTTATGGAATATGTTTTATAGTGGTTGTGATGGAATGAGAATAATTATACAATGAGTGATCTAAAAATTTTTAGAGTAGTGCATGGCTTAAAAACACGGTGCCCATATATCTTTAGATAAAATTTCATAGTCTTCACCAATCAAAAGAGTTTGAAATAAATATTTTCCCAGCGAGAATTTAACTTGAGGAAACATTGATGGATGAAGTATTTCCAAATGTTCGAATTTATCTTGGTGTGAACTCCAATAAAATAGAATTATTTTTCCATATTCTTTAGTTGAAATTTATATAGTGAAGTGGTCTAGGAAGCTCATGACCAATGGAAGTTATTGACTATCATTTCTATCATACACCTAGACTGTGGGACATAGGATGAGAATCCAATTTTCTACTTAGATAATATTATTCCTTGATTGAGTTTTTGAAATATTCTTAGATATCATATCTTGATTTCACCACCACTTTGTCAAACCTAAATGGTGGGGAGAGTGTTGATAACTGCATAGAATATGAAAACTCATTGTAATGATTTTAGAACTGAATTGTTGTACATCAGTCTTTCCAGGAAAATATTATTTTGGTATATCACCATTCAAAATGGTTTCTTCATCCATGTATTCATAAAATGTAAAAAATAAATAAAAACTCATTTTTAGTGGTTAATTATGAGATGAAATATTTCTGATTATGTTATGAAATTTCTAACATGTCATCAGGTAAATGTTGAGAATCAACTCTCATATGGTATGTTGTAATAAATTTATATAACTATGTAGAGGTTGTAGTATATTTCCATGGACTTTTTCCAAAGTATATCAAGGATGATTCTGGAGCATGATCCTATTCTTGTGATTTTGGAATGACTCCCCATTTTGGTACACATTATCCTAATTAAAGTGTCAAATATGGTAGAGGATTTGGAAATGTTATATATTTAAAAAGTGGTAAAGTTTTATTGAGTTACACTATAGATTTTCTATGATTGAGATCCTTTATTCACTTCCTCATTTTAGTTATCATTACAATAGGCACTCAGAACTCAATCGACCATGACAATTATGCATCATCCTAAGATGTATGGTAAATTTCAATGAATAATTCAGACATTTGAAGATATTCTTATTGGTTGATTCTTAAATTTTAGTAGTTCATGGGTATATAATATACCATTGACATAGTTCACATATACTAATAGATACCATGAAATCATATATATGGAAAAATTTCTTTCATTATATGGTCATTTGATTGCACCGTAATTCACTGTATCATTTTCACACATACTCCACTCTGATAAACTAGTTTTGTACTGAAAATTATATAAATAATAAAAAGATTCACATCATGATTGATTCAATTTTTTTTATATTTGTTAAAAAAGGCAATATTACTTGTTTTTATAATTTCAATGAAGGTGGAGGTGATTTGAAGGGCCCATGACAACGTTGAAGAAAAATGGGTCAAGATGCACAAGATCGAAGCACACCAATTTACTAAACTGCACACTTATACTAAAAAATGAATCCAAATGTGATATAATTTTGTATAATAATCCAAAATTTAATTATATATAGCTCTTATAGAATAACTCAAGCCCAATTTGGCTGTATGATAGCCCATCCAGACTGATCTGTCCAAGCCGCCGAATCTACATGAAGTCAAAAGTGGTGTTTTGTGTTCTATAAATATCTTGAACTGTGATTGTAAATATAGTGAAATTTTTTTTAGAATATAGTAAGGAGGAGGGAATACAACTTTTTAGTTTGTTGAAAAGTGATATAAGACTGTCTGGTCATAGAATACTATGGTCCAAGTGGTTTCTTGAAATAAGGGTTCCCAAAACCACCTTCAAATTTTACTATAAAATAGAACCTTGGTCTCCCCATTTTAATGTTCAACCAAGAGATTTATGTGCTACCAAATTAAATTTACATAGGATTAATTTCATCCCCTTGAAGGTTCTATATCCCTCTATCCTCATAGAGAGAGATAAAATGAAGAAGGAGGTACACCTGAGCTTCCTCCTCTTGAGGTCGGGCTAAATGGTGGGTGTTCGTTGTGAGAGAGCTACACACATTTCATGGGAGTTTTGACACATATATTAGCTACTGGTTTGGATTAATTTTTGTGTTTAAATTTTTCATTCCATGTATCTTACATTATTTAATATTTTAATGATAGTGTTGATACACATGAATGTTATTCTCTTAATTTCTAACAGATCGATGTGGGGTTTTGAGTGTGTGAATTGTGTTGTTCTGATTGGAAAGAAAAAGAATCTTTTTCATAACCACCTTCTTGAGATATTAGTAATATTTTTAAGCTCTTATTCCACGAATATGTATTGTACCTTGGCAATATGATTTTTACTTCATGTTTTGTTCATTATTCATTAAAATAAAAGGATAGGAATTAGTCAGGATTGCAATTATTTTAAACCAAACAATTCATCAAAACTTGAATGAATATCTAAGAACAATGAACATGAAATGTGTATAGTGGAATTTAAACTACCCCATTATATCATATTTTTTAAAATCCACTTGGTCTTTATGATTTTAAACTATTTTTATTAAGTTATTTTCTTTAAACTATTTTCAAAGTCACCCCCTATTTTAGTAATATTTATTAAAAATACATATTATAAACTACCAACTATCCTTGAGATACGACATATGGTCTACTATATACTATAAATCAACCTTAAAAGAATAATCAAATTGACGTGTCAGGACAACACATTCAAATTTTGACGTCATTTTCGGGGATCTATTTGGTTTTAATGCATGTTTTGTTATAATATTTTTTGTAAATTTTGTGATTATTTATTTGTTTTATCTTATACGTTTACCTATTTTTTGTGTTTGGATTTATTTATTTTATAGTTTAAATACATGATGTGTTTCAACTAAAGAGACTTACCAAATTTTTATTTCTAAGTAGAGAGGGTCCTATGTCAGCAATACTAAGACACACAAGAGAACCCTTTGAAGGAGGACACACAAAACATCAACACTCTTCTTGATCCTTCTACTTATTCCACTAAAACTCACATTAGAACTGAACATATGTTACACTATTTTTTTTAAAAAATAACATTAAATTAAAAGAAATAACCTTTCCTAATGTTGATATCCAACCCACTTATATTCAAATGCAAGGTGAGGCACCCAATTTTGTACTAAAATATGGTTTAATTCATTTATTTCTAAGATTCCATAGACTCGTGAGAGAATGTCCACCACGAATTTAAAATAATTTTATATAGTGTGTTTTACATTAAAACCTTCTAATGTGGATGAAGAACAAGTAAAAATTATGGTGTTCCCATTTTCATTAGAAGACACTACAAAATATTGTCTTTACTATGTTAATTCACCAATTAGAGGCTGGGAGAACATGAAATTCCTTTTTTGTGAAAAATATTTCCCAACCTCTTGAACTACAACTATAAGGATTAAAATAAGTGGTATAAGGAAATAACAAGGGGAAACATTACATGGAAATTGGGAACACTTTAAAAGGTTATGTTCAAGTTTCCCACACCAACTAATAAGTGAACAAATTTTAATGGAAGTTTAATCCCTTTTGATCGAAATAAGATTGATGCAACTATAGGTGGGTCACTAGTGGATTAGAGCCCAATTTATGTAAGAACCCTGATTGAGAACATAGAATAGAACAGTCAATAATTTGGTATAAGGTCTAGTGTACCCATTAGAGGTGACCATGAGGTGAAAAGTACAAAATTCAATAAGAAGGTGGACATGATGTTTGAAGAAGAATGTAACATTTTTCGAAAACTACTTATTTCCCATGGAAATCCCAATATCCTCCTCCCATCCATTATGTTATATATTTTTCTGAAACCCACAAATCTGACCAATGTCCTCAATTGAGGAAAAACTAATGAGAGTTGTGAGGAAATCGTTCCTTGCCGCCCCTATAAACAACCCTTTATGAAATAACCATACTATCCATCCAACCCTGGATGGAAAGAAAACCATGATTATAGTCAAGGGGGCATTCAAATCAACCATGACAACAATTAAACCTATCGGGGTAGAGTAGTAATCCACCACCACCCATAAATCCTGAACCAAAAAAAAGGAATTTCCAACAACCACCTTCAAAACATGGGTCTATCCTAGAAGATATGATGAAAAAAATGTCTGCCAACAATCACTAATTCCAACAAAACACCAAAGCTACCATAAAAGACCTAAAAACCCAATTAGGCCAACTAGCGAACTTAGTGGGGGAATCCAAAGTCATGGGTCGGGTAAAATACCCTCTAAACTAGTAGTTAACCCTAGGGATAAAGGAAATGTTAATAACATCACACATAGGAGTGGAAATCAACTTCATGTCCAAATTAACCCTCCAACAGATTCATCCCCTCCCGAGGAAACTTCCATCTCAACCATGGATAAAAATAGTCCAAGAGAAGAAAATCATAGTCCTACGAGAAGCCCTTCCAAAGGAGAAATTGTTTTTATTGATGAGTCACCTATCTCAACCATTTATCTTCCATTTTTTCAAAGGGCCACCCAACTAAAAAAACAAAAGGAAACTTAACATGATAAGTAAATATTAGAAACTTTCAAAAAAGTGCAAGTCAACATCCCCTTGATTGATGTTGTGATGTAAATTCCACAATAAACCATGTTTCAAAAGGATATGTGCACACTAATAAGGAGACTTTGAGGTGATGAAAATGTTATCCTAGGGAGGAATGTATCAAAATTTATAGAGCCATAACTTCCCACCAAGTGCAAAGATTTGGGGACATTCTTGATTATGTGCATCATAACAGAGTATTCATTTTCCAAAGCTATGATGGATTTGGGGGCTTCTATAAATGTGATTACTCACTCTATTTACTCTTCATTTTAGGTCGGGGGAACTAAATCCCACTAGAAATTTTGTGAAACTACAAAACTGAAGTACCACACACCCCTTTGGTCTGTTAGAGGATGTTCTTGTGAGGGTGAAAATTTTAAATTTTCATAGTGATTTTATGTTCTAAAAATGGAAGATAATAGGATGAATAGAAATGAATGAATTATATTGGGTATAACTTTTCAAAAAACAACAAAAACCATAATTAATGTCCACAATGGTACATTATATATAGATATTGGTGGTTACATTGTCCACTTCCGCATTCTTGATTCCATGAAGAACCCCTTAGAAGAACATTCCTCTCTTTCTGTTAATTCAATTAATGTAATTCATTCCCCTGAGAAAACATATTTTCTTTCCCTTGATACCTTTTATAGGCTTTCATCCTTGATTTAATTTCTAGGTAATGAATCATGCGTTGATTGTTTTAGTGGTTTATAAAAATATCATGCATGTTCGTTAATTTATAATTTCTTGAACACAGAACATCACATGACCATAGATGATACTACTAAGCTTGTAAAAGATCATTCCACATCTAATGATGTTACCATTGAGAAGTTAGATGAGATTAGTGAACTCTCAAATTCACACACACTCCCATAAATCCAAAATCCACATGAATTAGAACTAAAACTAATACCTCAAGATTTAAAATATTATAATCTTGTGATTGGAAACATATTTCTTGTCACCATTACTAGATCAATCCCTATTGATCATGAATTGTGAATTATTGAACATTTGAGTTAGTATAAAAAATATTTTTTATTGAAAATTATAGATATTCTTGATATTATCCCATCAATTTTCACACATCATATATTGTTAAATGATGAGGCTAAACTAGTGAGGCAATCACAACGTCCACTAAACCCAGACCTCATAGATGTTGTTAAAAAGGAGGTAACAAAATTATTGGTTGATGTAATCATTTACCCATATATTATAGACAATTGGTAAGTTCAGTACAAGTGGTTCCTAAGAAAACTGGTATTATGGTAATTAAAAATGAAAACAGTGAATTGGTTCCAACTCGTGTGCAGAATAGTTGGCGTGTCTGTATAGACTATGACTGACTAAGACAACTGATAAAACACAATTTTGTGGAATAATTTATTGATAATAAAAGACCCAATTTCCTGAAATTATGTTAAATATTTTTATTTACAAAATATTCGGGATTATATCATTCATTTATAAATTTGATGAAAATTCATGTTTTACCCTTTAAAAATTCACTGTAGTATTTAAAAAATAAATAATTGTTTTTGATTTATTTTAACTTAAAATTTGGAAAATGTGTTCCTGATTTATGTTTATACATCTTTTATTCACAACATTTGTGTTAAATCATGCATTTGGTTGGTGGAAATGGTCTATGAAATCAAAGTTGTGTGGGACTCGCCAGATTAGACATTGGTTCTGTATTTGCGTCATAACTTCTTCATCCATTCTTGGATTATGCCTGAATGTTGGGAGGATCTAGAGGAAATTTTTTCTCACAAATTAACCTTCTGTAAGGATATATGTTTCACAGGTTTTGGTGGTATAATATGTGGTGAAATTTGGATTAATTAATTTGGCCGAATTTCCCCATTCACACTTAAAACATCTTTAAACCTAACCTCCCCTCCACTCTATAAATTTTTTTTTCTCATTTGGAAAGGTTGTGATGTGAATTAGGATATTTAAATCATATTATAATTTTTTTCACTCAAATTATACAACCATTGTAAGAAGGGTATATTTTGATGCAAGGATCCCCTAATCGAAGAGTTCTTCTTATTCTTCCTGTTGTAATGTTTTCTTTTTCATAATAAAATTATTTGTTCATCTTATATATCTTCTCTTTTATTATATATTTTTTTCAATTATATTCTTCATTAATAATCCTATTTGTGTTGTAATCAAGAGTAGAATTGAAATTGGGTTATACACTTTCTAAACATTTTCACATGCAAAAGATTTCTAGGTTGACTACACCGCCCATGGAAGAGTAGTTCTTTTTAGTAATCGATCTACCTCTAACATCCTTCATTAATTTATTTTGAATTAATGATCTAAATTAATTAAAATAATACGGTCTGTTAATTTATTTTTAAATTTAAATTAAACTAATATATCAATTGTACAATAAACACAAAACATGTGAGGTTGAGAATTGTGTAAATTGTGAGAGCGCAAACTTAATCGGTAAAATAAGATCACATGGGATAAATTTGTAGACATAAAATAAAATATCTAAGATTAGTTAATACTCATTTAAAAAATGGATATTTTCCCCAATTTACCACTGACCATAATCTAGACATATAATTTCAATAAAATCAGGGTTCTACGATTGCATGTTCTGAAGATAGACTAGGATTTAATTCACTTCATCTTTGTCGTAAAGTTAAGTCTCATAGGGTTTGGGGGTTAACATGTTAGGGGATCATGATTAAGTTGATGCTAATTGAAATGATAATGATAAATAATTGAGTGAAGATGTATAGCTATATTGTTTAAGCCTTTTAAAATATCTTCTAAAAAACATCTTCTTGTTGTGTCTTTTTAATCGAACATCATTTCAATAATAAAAAAAAAATGAAATCTTCTTCCGGCAAACTTCTTCTAGTTTTATAAATGATAAAAACCCATATCCCTTCAAGTAGTGTGTTTGAGTTACTAATTTTTATTTTCAAAATACCGTTATAAATTTGGTTTAATTATTGCCTCTTTAAAAGACGTCCAAGGTCATCCACCCTACTACACCTAAATAACCCCAAAATCAATATAATTTGAGAGTTCCCTTGACAACGCCTTTCAAATGGGCACAATTTTTAGGGTGAAAAGTAATTATTTCATCAAATTAGAGGTATTCTTTTTATTTTATATTTTATTCTCTTCTTATCTTCTTTCTTCCTTCTTTAACCAATCAAAATTTTTCTTTTTCTTTTTTTTCTTCTTCTTATACTTTTGGTACCATAAACTCAAACTTCTCATTTTTATTTTATTGTGGTCCAATTTTCTTATTTTGTGTTTTATTTTATTTATGAAATGAACTAATCCGGAATATCTCTTAGATCATGACCCTGAGATTGAATGCATCCTTAAGGCTCAAATCATACATTCTAAGTCTATGAGACGTTTCAATATTTAACTAGTTGTAGAATTCATCCATTCTAGTACCATTTAAATTGGAAGAAATTAGAATACAAACATAAAACTAGAATCAATTTCTAAAAAAATAAAGAAGTTAATAAAAAAAATTGATAATTGGTTTCACCAGACATTAATTATCAACCAAATTGCATTGCATGCCCAAATCTCGAATCAAACATTGAACAGAAATCTAGGTTAATTTACCTGCTTCCAAAATTTCATGGAATCTCTGATTAAGATCCCAAAAAACAAATTAAAGAGTTTATTATGGTTTGATCAACCCTAAAACTATGAAATGTAACTGAAGATCAAATCGAACTGAGAGCATTCCCATTCTCACTTGATAAAGTTATAAAAGATTGGATGTATTATTTAAAGCCCAAATATGTATCTTGTTGGAATGATTTGAATCATCTTTTCATGAAAATATTTTTTCCATCATCAAGGACCACATCCATTCAAAAAGTGATATCTGAGATCAAGAAATCATAAGGGGTGTCAATGTATGAGTACTGTGAGTAATTCAGAAAGTTGTGTGCTAGCTACACGCATCACCAAATCCATGAGAAACTCCTCATCCAATAATTCTATGAATGAATCACACCTATAGAGAGAACCATGGTGGATTTCGTGGCTGGAGGGGCATTGGTTGACAAAACACCAATAACCACACATGCATTGATTGGAAATATGGCACAAAACTCTCAAGAATTTGGTGATTGAGGTACCCCACATGTTAGAGGAGTACATCAGGTAAGTCTATCTTCTTTTGAAAGTAATTTAATTGATACCAAGTAATAATTATTGAAAACTATGGTGAGATAGATTTCTTTAACAAAAAATACATCTCAAAAGACTCTGCATCCGTGTTTCATAGGAGACAATATCTGCAGCAACAACAACCATATCACCAAAAGAAGCTTGAATAATTTTCTCTAACATACAACCAAGGGTGGAAGGATCAATCAGACATGAGGTATGGCTCTGGAAAACAAAAGGCCCCCTTTTCAAAAAAAAACTTCCAGTATCCTCTACCTTACCAATAGGGTTTTCAAGAACCCCAAATAAGATTTGAAGCCCAAGCGTCAAAAAGACAACAACAATGAAATCCCCCACCAAAGGCATATTCTATCACTAATGGAATTTTGAATAAAATTATTCTTAATCAATTGAATGAGATGAAGAGTCAAGGTTTGGAGGTGAGGGAGTTAAAGACACAAATGAGCCATACTGCCACTGACCTCCATGAACTGGTATGTAAGAACTCTAAAATTTTTTCCTACCAACCTACTCAAAATCCCAAGGGGAATGATAGTGACATAATATAGAGAATTGGAAAGAAAATGAATGATACATCTATACCTACCATTCAACTGGGATTCACCTCCACTCCAGAAAATCCCCATTCCATACCAAATATTGTGAAACCTAAGGAGAAAGATAATGGTAAGAAAATAATTGATGATATTCCTCATAAACCCCTTCTATTTCCAAATAGATTTGTTCAATCCAAAAAGATGGCAGAAGAGTTGATTCAAAAAGATGTCTGGGATACATTCAATCATGTGGAGATCAACATCACTTTAATTAAATCCATTAAACAAATACCAAGGTATTCCCAATTATTAAAAGAACTCTATACCAACAGAAAAGGGTGCAAGGGAACTAAGAGGATTAATCTTGGAAGGAATGTGTCAACACTCATTACACAAACTCTAGAAATTCAAAAAATGTGAAACAATCAAGGGACATTAACCATCCCATTCACCATATGGGAGTTACACATTTTGATGCTTTATGTGATTTAAGAGCATCCATAAATTCAATTCCACACTCTATTTTTTTCTTTATAGTTTGGTGACTTGAAGCTGAAGAGAGTAGTGGTGTAGTTGTATAATAGAGCTACAACATATCCAGTGGGATTCCTTGAGGATGTACTTGTCTAGTTAAGAGACATGTTATTTCTAGCCGATTTATATGTTCATAGAATGGAGTAAAATCAGGTAAGTTTACATTCTCTCATTATCATAGGTAGGAACTTCCTCAAAACACAAAAAAACAATCATAAATTTCCATGAGGGTACACTTTCCATGGATTTTTGGGATGATGTTGGTATATTTATTGTTATGGGCCCCATGAAGTACCCTACATAGGACCATAATTTTTTTGTTATCTTCCATTTTGTACCACCATGTAAAAACCCCATGGAATTTGATTGTCCTAGGCTTATGGAGATTATGAGCATTGGTTCTATTTTGATGTATAAGATTACTTCCACACCCATTTCTAATGCATAAAACTCTCTTATATTTGATTTTAAAATGATTTCATATTCTATTTTTGATCATGTGAAATCTAATTATGATATGTCTATTGAGTATGCCGGTGATTTTGATGCTTTATTCTATGATTTTGATTATGTATATTCTGATATTGATGTTTATTGTGTATATATTTCAGTTCCTTCAATTTCTCCATCCATAGATCTCCCCCCTTCATAGGATCCCAAGCCATTTCCACCCAATATAAAATACTCATACTTGTTAAGTGGTGGTAAATTACCTGTTATAATTTCTAAAAATCTCCCTTTTGAACATGAAGAAAACATTTGAATATTTTGAGGGAGAAATCAGCGCAATCAGGTGGACCTTAGTTGACATATCTGGTATTATACCCTCCATTTTCATGCATATGATTATTTTGGAGGATGGGGATAAACTAGTTAGGCAGCCACAAAGGAGAATCAATCCAACCCTTTTAGAAGTTCTTAAGAAATAGGCTAAAAATTGATCGAGGCAGGTATAATTTATCCTATTTCAGCTTCTCATTGGGTGAATCCTATTCAGGTTGTACCTAAGAAAAGTGGTGTTACTATTGTTAAAAATGATAAAGATGAGTTAGTTATGGTGAGGTTTCAAAAAAGTTGGCATGTGTGTATTGATTAGAGGAAACTAAATCAGTCCACTAATAAGCACCATTTCCCCATCCCATTTATTGATCAAATGATTTATAGACTATCTAGGAAAACACACTATTGTTTATTTGATAGATTTTATGGATATTTTCATGTTTCTATTTATTAGAAGGATTAGTAGAAGACAAAATTCACTTGTCCATTCGGTATGTTTTCTTACTGAAGGGTTCTATTTGGAATTTTCAATTCCCCGTGTACCTTTTAAAGATTCATGGTGAGTATTTTTTTGATTTTCTTGAGGCCATCATAGAGGTTTTTATGGATTATTTTATAGTGTATGGGTTTTCATGTGATGATTGTATCTCTTGTTTTGGAAAGGTTTTGAATCATTTAATTGATAGGAATCTAGTCTTGAACTTTGAAAAGTGTCATTTCATAGTAGAGTGTGGCATTGTATTAGGGAATGTAGTTTCAAAACATGGGATAAATGATGATAGATCTAAGGTAGTTATTATTTCATCCCTATCATATCATTCATGTGTGCGTGATGTATGAATTTTTCTAGGGAATGAAGGATTTTATTGCTATTTCATCAATGTTTTTAGTAATATTGCTCTTCCTATGTAACAATTACATCAAAAAGAATCTAATTTTGTGTTTGATTATTCTTTCATAAATTCCATTGATGAGCTAAAACATTGTATTTCCACTCCACCTATCATACATCCTCCATGGTGGGAGATTTTTTTTTTGAGATTATGTGTGATGCTTATAACTTCATGGTCAACGTTTTCTTATCTCATAGGGTCGAGGGATGTTCACATGTGATTGCCTATGCATCTAGGAAATTGGATTTATCCCAATAAAACTACACTACTAAGTAAATGGGGTTTCTTGGCATCATATTTTCTTTAGATATATTTCATTCATATTTACTGGGCTCTAACATAGATGTTTTTTCTAACCATGAGACACTAAGGTAAATCTTAAATATACTAGATGAAAAGCCCAGACTTATCTTATGGATGATCCTTCCTTAATAATTTGATATGGAGATAAAGGATAAGAAGGGGCCATAGAACATGGTGGTGGACCTCATGAGTAGGCATACTCATACACTCGAATATGACACCTTGGACAAAGTACAACTTCAAGATACTTTCCTTGATGAGCATCTTTATTCAATCTCAGGTACACATCCATGGTATGATGATTTAGTTAGCTACCTTTTTTCATCTGAAAAACTTGAAAATTTAAAAAAACATAAAGTCGAGAAATTAAATATCGAGTCTCGATATTATTTGTGGGATGATCCCTACCCTTGGCACATGTGTATTGATAATGTCTTTAGGATGTGTGTCCCTAATCATGACTTTGAGTCTGTTATTTCTTTCTGCCATACCCTATTATGTGTAAGACACTTTGGACCCCAACAAATAGCTAGGAAAAGTCTTAGACTCTTGATTATATTTTTCTATCTTATTTGATGATGCTCATGTGTTTTGTAAGCCGTTCTCACGTTGCCAACATACAATTAATATTTCTAAGAGACATGAGATTCCGCAACACCCCATATTATTCTGTGAGATTTTTGATGTGTGGGGCATCGATTTTATTGGTCATTTTCCAAGTTTATTTTGGTTTTTGTATATTTTGGTTGTTGTTGATAATGTGAGTAAATGGGTGGAGGCTTAGACCACTATGACTAATGATTCTTATGTTGTACTGTAATTTGTTAAGACACAATGTTTTTGTAGGTTTGGAGTACCAAAGTCCATAATCACTGACTAAGGGGAACACTTCTGCAATTGGAATTTGGCTTCCCTCCTTCAGAAGTATGGGGTGACACACAAAACATCAACACCATACCACCCCCACACAAATGGTCAGGCTGAGGTTTCAAATCTTGAGTTGAAATGAATTTTGGAGAAAACAGTGAAGTCGAATAAGAAGTATTGGACAAGCGCTTGGATGATATGCTATGGGATCATCGAATAGTATACAAGAAAACCATCAGTATGTCCCCATTTTAGATTGTTTTTGGGAAATCATTTTATCTCCTCCTATATGTTGAGCATCCAGCTTATTGGGCTATAAAAAAATAAAACATGGGTTTGAAAAAATATAGAATTCAAAGGAAGCTGCAAATTCAAGATCTTGAGGAGATTATATTTTCTTCATATGAGAACTCAAGGCTCTACAAATAAAGTTCAAAAGTAACTCATGATTAAATGATCCAAAAAATAAGTTTCTTGTTGGAGAGAAAGTCCTTCTCTATAGTTCATGACTGAATCTGATTCCTGGTAAGTTGCATTCCAGGTGGTTATTTCCTTATATTTTATCTGATGTTTTTTATTTTCGGTGAAGTGGAGATCACACAACAAGACACTAGAAGGAGTTTTACAATCAATGAGAAACATTTGAATAAATACATTAAGGAACTTCCTACTGATGTAGTGAATTTCATCACACTGCATGACCCTATCATCACATGTGAATATTAGGATGTTCCTAAAAATTTAACTTTTATATTCTTTTTCCAATTTAAAATTATGCATTTCATGTGAAGATATCATCTCATAGGTTCACATTGGGGAATATACAATATTTCAAGTGTGGGAGAGGGAAAAACATTTTGGGGTAGATATTTAGTATTTTCATTTGTGTTTTTTGTGTGTATTTTGAGTGTATTTTCTATCATGTTTTTTGTTAAAATTTTCAAAAACATAAACAAAAAAAATCAATTAAAAAACAAATATATCATTTAACATTCTCATGTGAAACATATGAAAAATGCATGTTTCCAAAATTCATTGGTAGAATTATAAGCATGAGAAATATTTCATCATCAAGGGTTGATTTTTATAAAAAATGAAGTTTTTGATGGCATAAATGGTTGTTTCATTTAAAAACCTTTTAGATTTTGACATCATTATTTGTGATATTTTTTCATGGAAAATTATTTCATTGATATCTCCACACAAATTTTCACTCAACCATGTATTCTGAATTTTTTTCTACTGAATTGACGGTATAGTCAATTTAGGCAAAGAAAATCATTGGTTGATCTATACGTTCAATTCTCTTTTTACCGGTTTCATTACATTACTGAATTGAACTCTTCATTTGTACCTGTTATTTGACTATTGTATGCCCTCAAAAGAATATGGATTGTGTCTGGTATAGGTCAAAAACTACTCTTTATCAACCTTTGATATTTTTATAACTAGTACAATTAGTTTCATGTGGAGATCCAATATGGGTTGAGAGTTGAGAGTGAAATTGTTTCTAAGTTCAACTTAGAAAAACAAAAATAAATAAATGAGGGAGTGATGAAATGTACAACATATGAGTACATCTTGTTCAGGAGCATATGGTTTGACTTTTGAGAATTCTTAAGTGAGTGTGTCTTGAAATTCTATTACAAGGGAATGTAAAATAGGATTAGTGAATTAAACCAGGTAAGAAGAATTGTTTTACTTGAACTAAATATATGGAATAAAGGGTGGATTTATGAGCTTGTAATGGTTGGCACACACACACACACACGTGGAGAATTAGTGGCATGGTAGACCAATGACTTGTTTCACTATGAATAGTGTTATGAATCTCACTAGATTTTGGTTTGAAAAAATTAATGATAAAATGAATTTAAAATTTATTGATATTGAGTCTTTATGGGATTCTTAGATTGCCTATATTTTCACTTTAGATTGTGAAATATGAATATTCATATATTTTCACAATTTTTTTTCGAATACATAATATGAGTGTTTGTCCAGGGGTGAAAAAGGTTAAGTGTGGGGGAGTTGATAATTTTTTTGAATATATTATTGATAATAAATAAACAATTTTCCTCACATTGTGTTACATATGTTTATTTACAAAATATTTTGGATTAGATCATTTATTTTTAAATTTGATGAAAATTCCATTTTTACACTTTAAAAATTTATTGTTGTATTTTAAATATAAATAATTTTATTTGAATTATTTTAACATAATATTTGGTAAATGCGCTCCTGACATTATTTTATACAACTTTTATTCAGGATATTTGAGTTAAATCATTCATTTTTTAGTTAAAAATGGGTCATGAATTGACAGCTAGGATGGAATCGCCATATTGGATATTGGTTCTATATTTTGGCCATTACGCCTTTATCCGTGCTAGAATTAAGCCCAAATTTTGAGATAATAATTAGAGAAATATTTATCACAAATAATCCTTTTATAAGGATAGATTGTTCGCGCATTTTAGGGGTCAAATAGGTGGTTCAATTTGAATTAATTTATTTGGCTGAATTTTTCCATTCACACTAGAAACCTCTTTAAACATAGCCTCCCCTCCACTCTATAAATTGATGTTTTTCTCATTTTTATGGGTTGGGATGTTCATTAGTAGATTGAAGGCAGAGGATAATTGGTTTCACTCAAATTATCCAACCATTTTAAGAGGGGATATCTCTTAAAGCAATGATCCCCCCATTGAAGCCTTCTTCTTCTTCATATTGTAATGTTTGCATTTTCTGAATAAACTTCTTTGTTACTTTTATTTTTCTACTATTTTATTTTTTTGTTCAATTATATTCTTTTTTAATCATCCTATTTGGGTTGTAATCAACAGTATATGTGAGGTTGGCTTATACCCTTTCTAAACATTGTCACATGCAAAACATTTCTAAGGCGACTACACCGCCCATTGATGAGTAGTTATTTCTAGTAATAGATCTACCTCTAACATCCTCCATTAATTTATTTTGAATCAATGAGATAATTTAAATCACATAATATGATCTATTAATTGAGTTTTTAATTTAAATTAAACTAATCAAGCAATTTAACAATAAACCCAAAACACACGAGGTCGATAATTGGGTGAACTGTGAGAGAATAAACTTAATCGGTAAAACAAGACCACATGGGATAAATTTGTAGTCTTAAAATAAAATACCTAAGATTAATTCAACATCATTTACATAGTGGATATGTGCCCTAATTTACCACTAACCATAATATAGACTTAAAAATTCAATCAAATACGGGTGTTACGATTTCATGTTCTGAAGATATCCTAGGGTTTAATTTACTTCATCTTTGTGGTAATGTTATCTCTTGTTGGGATCAGGGGTTAAAAATTTAGGGGATCATAATTAAGTAGATGATAATTTAAATTGTAATGATAAATAATTCAGTGAATTGGTATATTTAGATCTATTATTCTTTTTAAAATATTTTCTAAAAAAAATCTTCATGTTGTATCTTTTTAATTGAACTTCATTTCAAAAATAAAGAACAAAAAAAACAAAATCTTCTTCCAGAAAACTTATTATTGTTTTATAAATGATAAAAAAAACCCATCCATTCAATTAGTGTGTTTTAGTTACTTAATTTTATTTTCAAAATACCATTATAACATTGTTTTAATTACTGCCTCTTTAAGAGATGACCTTGGTCTCCCACCATACTGCACCTAAATAACCTGAAATTGAACATCATTTGAGAGTGCCCATGACACCACCTTTAATCATCACACTGGGAAAGACCATTTACCATTATCATTCATATACCAAATGCTAGAGAGGATAACAATGAAGTCTCATTACTATTTCCATGATGGGTATTCTGGATACTTTCAGATCTATATTTCCCATAAGGATCAAGAAAAGACAACCTTTACTTTCTCCATTGGAACATCTTAATATAGAAGCATTCAATTTGGTATGTGTAATGCTCCAGATACTTTCCAAAGATTCATGCTTTGTATTTTTTTGGATTACATGGATAATTGCATAGAAGTATTCATGGATTATTTCACTATTTATGGATCATATTTTGATGAATGTTTGAGTCATCTTGGTTCAGTCCAACATCACTATATTGAAAATAATATCATATTAAATTATGAGAAATGCCATTCCATGGTGTGAAAAATTATATTTTTGGGACATATAATTTCTGGGGATGGTATCCAAGTAGATAAATCAAATGTTTATGTCATTTCTTCCAAACCATTCAACAAAAATGTATGGGATATGCAGTATTTCCTAGGTCATGCTAGATTTTACCATCGTTTCATTCACGACTTTAGTAAAATTTCACTCCCCCTCCCAATTTCTCCATAAAGATAAGGAATTTGTTTTTTATAAAGAATGTGAAGAAGATTTTAATAAATTAAAATGGAGTCTTACATCACCCCCAGTAATCCAACAACCACGGTGTGATTTACTATTTAAGATCATGTGTGATGCCTCTAACTATGAATTTCGGGTAGTCTTATCACAAAGGGTCTACCGAGCTCCACATGTCATTTCTTTTGCCTCATGTAATTTAGATCCTTCCCATGAAAAATACACCACAACTGAAAAATAATTTCATAACATTTTGTTAGGCTTGGATAAGTTTAGGTTGTATCTTTTAGTGTCCAAAGTCATTATGTTCTCAAACCATGAAGCACTTAGTTATCTCCATAAGAAATCGGCATCCAAACCAAGTCTCATTAATTATATTCTCCTCCTTTTGGAATTGAATTTAGAAATTAGAGATAAAAATAGCATATAATATAGTGGCGGACCATATCAGTAGGATCCACCCATTGTCGAACATTGACTCATTCCCCTGTATTCCCATAAATGAAATGTTTCAAGATGAAAAATTGTACGGAGTGCAAGATGATATTCCATGGTATGCTGAAATTTTAAATCATTTGGTAGAATCTGTAATTTTTTCAGATTTCAATAAAAACTAGGTCAACCATCTAAAACATGAGTCTTGATGGTGCATTTCAGATGACCCCTACCATTGGAACAGATGTAGTGATCAAGTCCTTAGGAGTTGTTTTCCCGATAGAAAGTTTCAATCTATCCTTAGGTTCTTCCATACTCTTTCTTAGGGGGGGAACTTTATCCCCCAATGGACTACTCGCAAGGTCCTTCATTCGGATCTATTTTGGCCAACACTTTTTTGGGATGCCCATGATTATTGAAAATCTTGTCCTCACTATCAAAGAATAGGGAATGTATCTAAATGAAATGAAATTCTATAACAACTCTTCCTCTTCCATGAAATTTTCAATGTTTGGGGAATTGAATTTATGGGACCATTCCCAAATTAATTTGGGAACCTATAGATTCTTATGGTATTGGATTATGTTTCAAAATGGGTAGAAGCACGCTCCACATGGACTGATGATTCCATGACTATTATTGAATTTTTAGAACCCAAATTCATTAATGGTTTGGATTACCTATGTTTATCATAAATGAACATAGTTCTCATTTATGAAACTGAACAGTTCAATCTCTTTTTTATCAGTATGGGGTTGGGTATCGAGTGTCTACTTTATATCACCCACAAACCAGTGGTCAAGCTAAGGTGTCAAATAGGGAGGTAAAACATCTTCTTAAAAAAACAGTTAAACCCAAAACAAAATATTGGAGTCTTAAACTCACTGATTCATTGTGGGATTACCATACTGACGTTAAAACTCCTATTAGAATGACACCATATTAGATTGTGTTTGGAAGGAGTTGACATCTCCCTGTTGAGATAGAGCACCGAACCTACTAGGCCATTAAAGAATGCATTTCTAGTCTTTCTAGTGAATGTTCTCAAAAGAAGTTATAGATTCAGGAGCTGGAGGAAAACATAATAGATTCATATGAGAACTTTCATATTTATAAGGAGTGAACCAAGGCTTCCCATGACTTCCTAATCCTTCCTCATCATTTCCACATTGGGCAGAAGGTCCTCTTTTAGAATGAAAGGCCGAAGTTGCATCTGGTTATGATTCAATCCTACTGGTTTGGACCACACATAATTACTAATGTATCTCTATTCGGTTTTATTCAGGTGTAAAATAAAGAAACCAATAAAACCTTAACGTTCAATTAGATGTGGCAATAGAACTTCCATGAAGACATTTTGGTGTCCCTGATGGAAGACCGCCATATTCAAGAAGAAGTATACGAATGAAACCTACCATGTTTTATCCTTACTACACACATTATATTTTATTACAGTTTGGATACTGCACCCTTTAGGTGTGAGAGATGATTATATTTCTAGGTTATTTTGAAATTTTCAACATCTTTCTTATTTTTTCTCTTTTTAGCTTGTTGAATAATATTGTTACTTTTCCCCCTTTACCTCACCCTCACCTTATTTCAACAATATTAATTTTTTATTCCCACTTTATCATAGAAAATTATTCCCCTTTAATCATGGGTGTTATTTAAAATACATGAGTAATTTATTTATTTCATGTTGTTTTGATAGTCAAAAAAAAATTTCTGATGAAATGTTCATTTTTGAAAAAGTTCAATACGATGGTGTGACTTTTCATTAAATTTGGTTCTTTGTCAATGATATAAATGGTTGTATCATTTTGAAACCTTTGAGAACAGTGGTACCCTTTGTGTGAATAGTATAGTGGAAATTTGTTTTACTTAATCTCTCAACACATCTTTGCGACCAGCCACGAAGTGTGAAAATTTCATACTTAATGGAAGGTTAATAAATGTTAGGTTAATTTTTCTCTACCCTAGAAAATGATTTTTTTTTCATATGTCCATTCCTTCTTCAATCTATTATATCACAGTACCAGACTGACCTATGTGTGTGTACCAGTTATCTGACTGTTGTACGCCCTTATAAAATGGTTGTGTTTTCTCCAGGTCAAAAACCACCATTCCTCAACTATTTATCTTGTTAATACTAAAAAAAATCGTATAATGAAGAGATAAAACATGGTTTGAGAGAAGAGTGAAATATTTGTTCAAAGTGAAAATTTTGAAAAAATAATAAATGAGGGGAGGGTTTAAATGTAAAATATATTGAGATATCTAGGTCAGGATCTTATGGTTTTACTTCTGAGAGTACTTAATTGAGTGGGTCCTGAAATTTTATTGCAAATGATATGGGGTAGGTTTAGTGGAAAAGATCATATAAGTAGACAATTTTTAATAAAACATATATTTACACAATATAAAGTTGAAAGAATAGCATGAAATAGTTGTCACACACACACACGTAGAGAAGTAGTGACATGATTAACATTTAATTAGTGACATGGTTAACTTTGAGATAATTATAGTGAAAATTGATACAGTTTCACTTACAATTTTTGATACGTCTTTTTCCATGCCCACTGAGAATAACTCCTCGATGTGATTTTTTCCTTGATCATATTTCTATCAGGATTTAAATTTTTATTTAATGTTAAATATTTATGATATTGGAAGTATCTAAACGCATAATTTTTGGAAATATGACTTTTCCCATGAGTGAAAATGTTTAGGTGTAGGGGTGTGATCGCACCGCGATTCAATGTTTCATTTTCACCCTTACACCACAATGCTAAACTAGTTTTGTATTGAAAATTATAAAAAATAATAAAAAATTTCACTTCATTATTGATTAATTTTTTTATTACTGTTATAAATGGAATTTTTACATATTTTTATAATTTTATTGAAGGGGAAGGGGATTTAAAGCACCCATGATGAACTTCAAGAAAAATGGGCCATGCTGAACAGGATCCAAGGACACCAGTTTACTAAACAACACAATTATACTAAATAGTGACTCTAAATGGGATTATGTTTTGTGATATGGTCCAAAATTTTATTATCTACAACTATTATGAATTAACCCAAGACTAATTCTTTCATATGTTAGCATATACAGCCTATTCTTTCCAAAACACTGAATCTGCATGATGTCAAAATTATTGTGGTATGTTTTTTCAATATCTAAAAATATGATTCTCAAAATGCTACCAAATGTTCAATGGAGATACTCAGGAGGTGGGTATGAAACTTTTTTATTTTTTAAAAAGTGATATAAGACTATATGTCTATAAAAAATCATGGGCCAAGTGGTTTCTCATAATCAGGGTGCTCAAAACCTCCTTCCAATTTTCCTATAATATGGCACTTTTGGATTCCCATTGGAAAGTTCTCCAAGAGAGTGAATTATTAACAAATTTAAGTTCTATAGGAGTCATTTCATCCAATTTTTGGTTCTGTAGATCCCTATCCTCATAGATAGATCTAAAATGAAGGTGAAGCACTTGAGCTTCCTCCTCCTCTCGATGTCAGGCTAAACGGTGGGAGTTCAATGTGACGAAGCTACAAACATGTCAAGGTAGTTAAGATGCATATATTAGATACTATTTTGGAGTAATTTTGGTGTTTAAACATTACATTCTATGTATCGTACATGATTTAATAATTGAATTCTTTTTTTGATATAGGTGAATGTTATGGTCATAATTTCAAACCGATCACTGTGTTGTTTTGAGTGTGTGATTTGTGTTGTTTTGATTAGGAAAAAAAATAATCCCTTTCATACCAACATTCACAATATTTCAATATAATCCTGAAGCTCTTATTCCATGAATATGTGTTATACCTTGATGATACGATTGTTACATCAAGGGTTGGTTCTTTAAGCATTGAAATAAAATCTTCCAAATTAATTGGGATTCTAATTAACATCAAGCGAAGAATTACTCCAAAATTGAATGAATATATAATAAAAATGAACCTGAAATGTGTGTTTTGAAATCACAAAAAACCCTTTATCTCATATTTTTCAAAATCAACACGGTCGTTAAACTTTTAAACTATTTTTATTAAGTTATTTTCTTTAATCATTTTCCAAAATTACCCCTATTTTAGTACTATTTATTTAAAATACATACTATAATCTACCAAATATCCTTGATATATGAAATAGGGTCATCCATAAACTATAAATAAACCTTAAAATGTAATAAATTTGACGTTTCATGACAACGTGTTCATCATCCTTATGATTCACCACTATGTTGGGTGGAAATAGGTGAAACATCAATGATTGAACCTAGTCTACTCCATGAGACTGAAGAAAATTCATATGATCTCTAATAGGATGGTTAAAACTTAGATCCAATTGAATTATTATACATCTAATCTATGTTGATTATTATTTATTAATGTTACTGATCATGTATCCATAAAGTGTCATCGAGACATGGTCATTAATTCTTTGGGAAACAAGTGTAGTTTTCCCAATGGTATGTTGGACCATTTGATATTACATAATAGATTGGAAATGTTGTGTGTTAGTTATCCTTAACACCAATATTATATAATATAAATAATTTATTCTATGTCTCTCAACTAAATATGTATCACCTAGATCCCAGTGACGTGATCAGTTCAGACCATCTTACACTTGAATTGGATGCAATTTTACCCATATTCCAATTTCATTTATATATAAGAATGATAAAACTATATGAGGTAGATCTATTTATATTTTAAGAGTAATATGGAATCATGGTAATATCCAAGAAGAAACAAGAGAAATAGTGATTTTTATTTTGGAGTAGTGTCCTGATCTTTTCAATGTTGACAAAGACCTATATAATTTTAATGGAAATCATTATATTGGGGATAATTTATCACCCATGTTTTGAGGTATGGTGTCATTTTATTCATCACCTTTATGTTTTTATTGGTTGCGAATGATTTTTGGAATATTTTGGAGGGTATAATAAGAGGGAAATTGTAATATGTCTATAGTAACAATTCATGCTATGAATTATAATTCACAACATGAATATTTTCTAGGAAGATGGTGTGCTTTTCATTCTGAGTGTGAATGGGTTTCATTTGGAGGTTGTTTAGGACCATTCGTGATGTGATATTTTATTCCTATCATGAATGGAATTATGGGATTATATGCTCAAGAGATTCATATTTTGGAGGATATATAAACTCAAAGATTCCCAACATGAATCCTTAATTCACATTTTGAATTGGGGGTGTACTTAGAAGTTTTATTTAAATTTCCATTCAGTATGATTCTCATATGTCTCTTCCCATTTTTTGTCAAACACCATGCCTTGTGTAAGAAATTTTAGAGGATATATTCATTCTATAATCTAACCCAATCATATCTTCAAGCAATTGTCTATTGGAATCCAAGGGGTTGTAACAAATTGGAAATAGAAGCATGTATCAACCATTTAAGGTAGGTGTATTTTCCATCATTAAATAATATTATTATGAAAAGTATATTGGATTTACTAAATATTTCTTGTATACTTTTTAATAAAATTACCCTGATAAAACACTTATGAAGTTGTCTCTTACTGGTTAGATTTTGAAACTGGGTTATGGTTATTTCCCATGACTTATTCTCATAATTAATATAAAGTCTTTTCCTAAAAAATATATTTTTGGAAAATGTTCCTTGAAAAACTGGATTGTGGGTGTTGACTAGAAACAAACATGGTTTGTGTGTATTCATGATTCTCAATATATGACGCCTTGTTGGAATAAACATGGTGCTTGATGATGACTAGAAAGGAACATGAAGGATTAACACTAAGTGACAACATAGTGGATGCCATATCACTTCTCACAAGCATAAGGATTTTATTTCTCATGAACGAGTGTGTGTATTAGAACATGGATGATTATGAAAAAGTTGAATTAAATGAAATATTTCGGATTTTGGGAATATAAAACTAATCTTCGGTTTTATATATTTTAGAAATCATGTTCATCTGTTCAATTGAATATTGTGAAATCTATTTATCTTCTTTTGATATTATTCATCCCTATTTTTATATCCCTATGATAAAACTTATTTCTAGTTTTAGTGGAATATTTGGAAATTCTATTTTGGGGTTTCCTAATGGGTATGATTACTGACCCAAAAATATATACTTTGGTGAGCATGGAGATGTTCTTTGCTATGATACTGTAAAGAGATTGATTTCTTACTACACTTGTGGGGATCATTGTTGTTTTTTCTGTGTTGGTGGATGTGGATCATTAATGTTTTGTGTATTAATCTAGAGTGGATCCACCTCAATGCTAGAATATTTTACTTCTTTAGAGTTTTTGTTTTCTATTTTTCACTATTTCACTACTAATCTGATGTTAGTCATTGGTTTATCATTTTTTTTGTATTTATCATTATTTACTATAGTTGGATTTTTTCATATTCATCATTATATAATGATCCGTAATTTTCAATTTTCAATTTTATCATGGTATGGTTATCTGTGTTCATCACCTGGATAAATTGTTCCACCTTGTGTTTTGTGTTTAATCTCTGGGTATTTATTTCTAACCTTTGGGGTCTAGAAAATGTCTCCTGAACTTAGTAGTTCCTATGACCTATTCTAAAACAATGGTTTGTGAATTGATTACGAAAGGATATAAATTATGATTTTTACATTACTAAAAGATGTTAATAATGAAAAAATCACCTATGTTAGGGTCTAAATCAATAAAATGAGTACATATTAACATGAATACATAGGTAAATGATCTCTAAGCCAATTATAATCTTTAGAAATCACATTCAAAAGAATATGATACCTTAATTTCATATTATGATTGAAATTTTTAGTTTTTCTATCACATTTTACAGTACTGATAAATAATTTAAAATGGTCAAAAAAACGAAATTCACTTTTATTTTCATGAAAACATGGGAAAATGATAATCGAGACATTTATGGTTACAAAAAATCAACCACATGTAAATTGTATTATTGTATTTGTCAATGTTGTCAAAAAAATATTAAACCTTGTATATTTTTATTAAAATGAAATATCTCGCATCATGGTATCAAAATTTAGAAAATGTATTATAATTGAACTGAAAACTCTAAAGAACATTACATAGATTATTTTTTATCTGTTAGAATAGAATTCGAAAAAATTTGAAGCCTGAGTGGTTGGGTAGGATTAAAAATACAATTTAACATTATTAATCTTTTTAATTTATGGATAAATCACCCATGTCGGTGTCTGTGTTGATAAAAAAATCTTGGATTCAAATGAAAACTTATAAAACCAATATTTAATTCATTTATGATAATTAGGAATCTACACATTAATTCCATACCTTAATTATTTAGTATGATCGAATTTTTAGGTTATCCTTCACATTTATAGTAAAGTGAGACACCACATAAAAGGATTCCAAACATGGAAGCATTATTATATTTACATAAAAACATTAGATAATGATCATGGATTCATTTGTGATCATTATTAATCAACTACATGTCAATCAGATCATTGTATTTCCTAGTATTATCAAAAACACCATTGAACCTTATATATATTTATTAATATTTTATATCTCCCATTTGGGGATTAAAATTGACAAAATAATTTTAATTAACTTGAAAATATAGAAGAATATTCCTCATATCAATTGTGATCTATTGGAATCTAATTTCCATTATATGTTAATAATAGAAAAATAATGATTTCACATTAATAACAACACTTAATAATAATAAAAATCACCCATAAAAATTTCCAAACATAGAAAAAAATTTTTTATTGATTGGAAGACAATGTAAAACAATATATTCATTTATGATCATTATTAATCATCTACAATCTCTTCTAATACTTGAATCACACTATATAATTGAAAGTGCTGTAATCCCTTTGCATTTGTAGTAAAGTGTAAAATCATATAACATTGTTCAAAAAGAAGAAAATACACTTGTATTGGCACGAAAAATTGTGAGAGTTATTATCAATTAATTTATAATATGTTGGAATAAACTATGTGTCCATAAAATTTATGTCACTATTATAGAACCCACCTCTCACAATCCTAGAAGTTGGATTTGACAAAGAAAAATATTATTGGTAATAAAAAGTTCCCTTAAAAGTTATTGAACTTTATCAGTGCTAATAATAAATTGTTGAGAAATGAACCATTTATTATAGATATAGTCTTAACATAGATTAATAGGTCCTTTATTACCATCATATTTTAACACTGATAAAAGTTACATTTATCCGTGATTTCTTTTAGCACTAATAAAGAGGCCTTTATCATTACTTTTTTGGAGATATTAAAGGGTTCATTTATCATTTCATTCTTGTAGTGATTATGTAAGGGCCTAGATCCAACAATCTCTTTCCTATGTAATTTTTAAGTGTTGGAAGTTCCTGCAAGAGGTTCCAAGGTGTTAATAGGGAATATTGGGTCTAGGAAGGGTTTCATTGACAAAATGACACGTCTACAGTGTAGAGGGATTGTAACATATGGTTAGTGGTTGTGGAATAGTGGATAAAAAATACGGTGTAGAGGTATCGATGGATGATTTCATAACTACTAAATTTTTTAGTATAGTTGTAGTGTATGCCCTTCCCCAGTGTCGAGCATTGGGGTATGGAGTTAGGAGGCTGTGGCATAGGGGTTTTATATAGTTTTTATAATTTAAGGGTGACTACATCATGGAGAATTAGACAATGTCACATCCCTAGCTCCTATTTTATAGTATATTCCCATGGATCTTAGAAACACACTTGGAAAAAAGGGGATACTATGTGGTTCATTATGTTGTTCCCATGTTTTTCCAGTGTTAGGAATTTCTCTAGCATGGTACTAGGGTTTCTCTTATGGTATTCTAATTTTTAGTTGGATATAAATACCCATTGTCCTTTCTAAGACCAATTTTTCATGATCCATCCTATAAAATCTTAGGCACCCAATGGTATTATTTTTAAGGCTTTGAATCCTCTTTCAACAGGGATTGATCAAGGTATTCCATGTTCAATTTGTAGCAATCTACGGTTTGTTCTACCTACTTTTTCTCATGGTTTCTTCTTGGATCAATATTTTTTTATTTTATATATTATTTCCATATTGTAGTGTTTAGTATACAGTGTTCTGATTGAATTCATTTGTTTTTTTAGACTAGAGATGGTGTGGCGTCTTTATAGGGATGTCTTTTATTATGGGAGATGTGATCATAGATATATATTATCATTTTGTTTCTTTTTAGGAACATCAAAAAATTTGATGTAGGGGATTTATTGCATCTTTTATTTTCTTAAATTCAATCATAAATTTAGTAGGGTTTATCCCATTGTATGGTGGTGGAATTAACCTAATAAATATTAATCTAGATTAATTAATGAAATTGGTTTTTGGTTATAGGGATCAAGTGTTTTTTCTTTCCACCATGATAAATATTTTCCTCTTAATTTTCTAGATAGTTTCTTATATATCATATTCTTCTTAGCATGATTTTATTCTTGTTTTAGAATCTTTCTTTCATTTAAAATTGTAAATAACATAAATCAAGAATTAATTTTATTGTAAAATGATCATAAGAGGAATTTTTAATGACTCATTAGATTCATATATTTTGATATTATTCAAATTAATGTTCAATGCATGTTTATTTAAATTAGTTATTCAATGTTTTAATATAATTGATAAAGAACATGAATGGATAATTCTAGTAAATGAGTAAATAAATACCAAGTCATGTTAATTAAGAATTTTTCTTCTCATGGTTTGAAGATATTGGTTTTATACAAGTGTTCATATTTAAATATTTTTATATCTTGTTATATCTGAGGCTATAGGATACCCATTATTGGAAACTATGAATAATTAACTGGATAATTTAATATGGAATAAAAACAATTTGGTTTAAAAAATTTAAATATTTGGGGCCAAGAGTTACCATTTTTTATGAAGGCTATATGCCATTTATTGGGGTCCATGAGAGCCTATTTTCATGTAATGACTAAATACCTTGTTTTGTGGTCTAGATTAACTTTTTCACTATCTTTTTTGATTTTTTCCTTCTATATACTCCAGATGTGAGATTTTTTGTGCGATGAGATATGATCATGGGATGGATAATGAGATATAGGTGTGGAGTCTTGAGGTTGTGTAAGTAGTTGTCACCTGTGATGGTGAGATTCATGGGTATATGTATGATGGTGTTCGAGATGTAATCACGATGATTTAAGGGGTTTCAGTTGCACTTTCCCGTTTTTTGTAATGATAGTTGGATGCTTGATTGATAATTAATCTATTTTATGGTAAGATGAAGGTATTTATTGTTTATATACATCATTTCTCAACTGTTTGAGGCGCCTAGATTTTCTTATTTTCATATCTCTAGGTGGTAGCTTAGGATTTTTTTCTAGAGTACCTAGAATTATGTAAAGTTTAATAGTGATTAATAAATGACTTAACCCATTGGGTTAGTGTTTCTGGAATAAAAGTGAGATGATCTTGAAAAACTGTAGACTTGATTGGATTATGACTAGAGAGAATGTCCTTCACTATTATGGATAATGAATTAATTAATGAAAAGGTAAATATTAAAAAAGAGTGGTGTAATTTAATGTAAATCCATTAATACTTGTGTGTTGTAGGATATATAGTATATAGATGCGACAGTTGAGTGTCTGAGTGATGATAGTTTCATCTGATCTTAGAACTCATTTATTCACATAGTGTGGCTATAAGAGATATTATATTTCATATATATTTAGATTTTATATGCTACCCCACCCCTGTTGGTTGGGATACTGACAACTAGTGGACTCTAGGAGGGTGTCATCCCCAATATCTTGGTGGTGAGGATAGATGGATTATTATCCCCTATAGACCATGTCACTTATATTGGTAGTATTATGTGCTTGTTTTTATGGTGTCTAGTTTCACATATATGTGTGTAGTGGGAAATAATGGCTTGTGTTTGGTTAGATTACATATCTCAATAGGTTGTGAATTGACTACCCAATAAAAATTTATATTTAAAATGAAATAATTCTAAATCACAAAAATAATTTATAAAGTCATAGTTAATCAATATAAAAGACCGTTAAAAGTTATAATATTTCAAAATATTCCATAAAGGTTGATTAGTTCTTGAGTAATTAATATAAAACATTACATGGTACATTGAAATAAACATACATAATTAAAATCTTATAAAAACACTAATAAATTTCAATTATCAAGGTATTAGTTTGTGTTTAATTAAAAATGTTTCAATTTACCAATAGAAATAAATTAAACAAAAAAATAGATGAAATTTGAAACAAGAGGTTCATTATCAAGATGACACTTAATCCTATCCACTTGGCGATCACCTACCACCAAGAAACTTATATAAAATAAAAATTTGATCCACAATGTAGATCCAGTTTTACAAAAAATTACATATTGTTCAGGTCATGCATGACTTCTTCCACAGTTCTACATGGGAGTAAAAACAAACAGGTCACACAAAGACCTCTACCTATATTTTCTTTAGGATTATAGGTGTAATAAGAATTGAGATAATATATCATGTAGCATCCATTTTAGCACATGAGATAGTGTGCATGTAATAAAATAGGGTATGCACACACACTTATCAATATGTAGGAAAAAATAAATAGAACTAAAAAATTGAAAAGTGTAAGGATAGAAATACTTGGTCTGTTTTAATGCAACTTGGGACTCCTTGAAAGTGTCTTGAAATGTAGATCATGTCATCTTCTCTTGCAATATTAAGAATAAATGAGTATCAAAGATTATTATGTTCCTGAATAGAGGAAAGTAATAGATGTTAATGAGTTTCAACTTACTCAATCGAGTGTTTTCCAGGATGTAACAGTTCATCTCTTCATCTTTATGTGAGTATCCGGTAAGTGCAAGCTGTCTGATTTCTATAATTCTACTTCACCACACCACCCATTAGGGTGTCTACATATCATTTAATAATAGAAAGAGAAAGAATATCTTGATCCTCTCTTCTTCCTCATTCTTCACATTTGACACTCTCTTCAATGCATTTTTTCGATCATTGAAGATATAATCATTAAAAATAGAAATTGGTATTAAATAAAATAATATAGCTATAACAAATAAATCAAAATAAGTGTAAGTTAAGAAAATAGTGTTAGTATCTTAGACCGGTGGTGTGATTCTAACAGTGTCTTAGATTCTAGTGGTGTCTCCTTATAACGGTGACTCAAAGCCGACGGTGTCATGTAATTAGCCAAAATTTCATGTTGTCAGTGACTCCTCTGGTGGTGATTCATATAATGCTATATCATCCTTTTGATGGTAGTTCAGGATGGCAGTGAGTCATTCTAGCGATGACTAACACTTTATCAAAATTACACTCTGGTAGTATATCATTCTAAAAATGTATCAGACTTAATGATGTGTCCATACTGATGGTGAGTCATGGACAACAGTCTCATATGAAAATGGTTTCATAGAATTTTTCAAGATTCAATCCTGGATGTGATATGTCTCATGGTGTGTTAGCTTGGTAGTTTGTAAGACTTGATGGTGACTCATCCTTTCTAGTGCCGGACTCAACTGTGTCTCATCCTATATAAATACTTGATGTGACTGATACTTAGTCATTTTAATCACATTCCTTATATTACTAAGAAATTACATAAAACATGAAATTAATTAATATCATTAGAATCATGATTTTGTGATAATTAAAATAAGGAATTAAATAATCTCCCCCATTTTGATGATCATAAATCATGGAATCAAATGTATCAAAAATATAAAACATGACATCAAAGGTATGGAAAAAAATGCGGATCATGACATAGTATTAACATTATATACAGATAGTGTCAAAGATAAATGATAAGAAAAATAAAGGTAATTTTCAAATATAAAAATTAAAAAAGATTAAAAAAACATGTATCAAAGTTAGAATAAAAACAACACAGAAATAAATGTCATAGGTTTCTCCCCATTTTGGAATTATCAGAAAGGTAGAAAAAATTAGAATGAAAAATAGGGAAAATAGTAAGAATAAATAGTGGAATAATATTCATCAAAGGCATTCAGAGAGGTTTTTATCAAAATTTAATTACCAAAATAATTCCCTTAATAATAAAAAGTCTAATTTCAAAAACATCCTCAAGGATTGGGTGGAGGATCCATAGGTTATTTTATTTTGGCCTAGGATTTCTTCATATTATAGGTATAAGAATCAAAAATAGTTAAAGGAAAATTATATGGCACACCAATGGGTAGTCTAGCTATGGCTCGAGGATGATCTAATAAATGAATAAATAGCTGGAGAAGTATCATTTCTTAAGTAGGAGGCACATAAAAAGGTTGTAATCTAGCAGGCAATGGGGCAAGAGGATCTCTAGAAACTTCTGGTCTAAAAGGGAGTTGTGGAGTAAAAGGAATATCATCTTAAAAAACAACTGCAGTTCCTTGTACATGACAAAATGGATTCATAAATGTTTTAAAATCCACTATAATTTGGCCAGCCCTTTCCATGGAACTAAATAAATCACCCTTATTTTTTATAAACAGACTCAATTGATCTCCTTCATTTGTCTCACATTCTCTCTGAAGGCCTAAGTCACAAGGGTAATCCATAGATTTTTAGCTAAGAAGATGAAGAAAAACTCCACTACATGCATGGTATAAATCCTAGAGAGATATAATTTGATCTACTTGGTAATTTTCTTTCTATTATATTTAATATCCCGAGCATAGTTGTTAATCAACATAAGTACATGGTAACTATTGTATTTTATTCTGCTCATGTTTTCTTGGGGATGATTAGGTAGAACACTTGAAGAACTAGCTGGGGAAGCTCCCAAATCTTCTATGACAAAATATATGATCACTTTAGTATCAAACACTAGAGGAGGTGGAGAAACTGAGCTAGAGGCCACTGAGGTAATATTTTCAACCCTTTCAAGTAGAAAATCTATTCTTACTAAAAATGAATATTTCATTTCTTCCATAAAATCCTTCAAAGATTCTAGTTCATCAATAATACTCTTGTTTTAAATCACTATCTCCATGACATGATTCATCATATTAGGTTGAATGGGTTGAATTTCCAACTTAAATAGAAAACACAAATCATTCTGACTAAGCTTGTTATGAATAAAAGCCTGATTTTGCAGGCACTTATCAAACATAGAATGTAACCTTTTAACAAAATCATCTAACTCTATTCTTGTGACTACATCAACTAACACAGCTGGAGTAACAGGTTTGGGTCTAGGTTTAGGTTCTCTAATTGAGACAAATATTTTCAACAACCCATCAAATTGAACTTGAGAAATCATAGACCCCACATGTTCTCATTCTTTTTGAACCTCATATACACCATCCATTGGTGGATTCCTACTGAAAATATCCCATTATTCTACCATAGGATCATCCCATCAGTATGAAAACTCAAAAAAAAATAAGTGCACGGGTAGCAGGAGTATCTATAGTTATCCCCACACTATAGGAGGCACCAGTCTATTCACTAACTAGAACTTATTTCATCTGGACATATTATTTTTGAAAACTTATTCTATGTACATCAACTTTCTTTAAAAAAACATTTTCAACTATTGCATTGATTTTAACTATCTATTCATCATCAACCATATCAACCAACAGTTCATTTCCATCTTCTTCCTCGACAATTGTATTCCTTGACTATTCATCGACATGCCTCTCAACAATAGATACAACACCAATATATTCATTCATAACATAATTAAAAACTATATGATCACTAACTGAACTCAAATTAGTTCCTCCATTAGCTTACTACTATTATATAAACTCTCAATATAGTGATTTATACACTTAAACTAGTGAATATTTCTTATTAATATCTAAAGTAATCTCTACATCACTTCTTTCAATTCTTTCATTTAATAAATTATGTTTAGAATCATCATCATGATCTTTACTAACATGAATATTTTTATCTTCTCCATCGACATTACCACTTCTATTTTCATTTCCATTCACATCATCTTCTTCTCCATCACCATTTTCTCCATTTTCATCCATATTAGCTTCATCAACCTCTTCTTTTGTTTAGGAACTTTTGAATTTTTCTTCACCTGCGACCTCAACCTCATCTTAATCACATCTTAATAGTTTTTTACTTTTTGGAAGCCTCCAAGGTGGACTAGGAGATCCAAATGTAATCGGTGGTGATTGAGGTGACAAGTTAGGGTCATTACCTTCATCAAAATATGGTTATTTTTAAACTTGTTTTTTTTTGAAAACCCAACATCTTACACATCATAGTATTCTACAACCTCATTTGGTTCTAGACTGAGATCAACAACATCTATCGGTCTAGTAGGATGATCCACTGGGTTTAATTCTACATACAACTTATCATTATCTCGAACCCACTATATTTTCTCAAGGTTATAGCTAATTATTAACCTTGAATATATATTTCTTGAAATAATAAAACCTCCATAGTCTATAATTATTTCTCCATTCTCATCAACTATATGCTTAGCCTTTAATATTGCAGAAATCATCTTTCGATAGATCAATGAGTTAGATCTCAAAGATTGGTTTATATTTTCAGATATATAAACCCTAAGATACCAACACATATTGATCCTATGAATTAATTTCATAGGACAGATAAGATACTCATATTTTTCTCCCAGGATTTCAAATTCACCTTTTCTGGTGCCTAATAATTTTTGTATGAACTTAAACAACAACCTACTCTCACCATCAAACTCTAAGGTAACATGTCTTCTAGTTAACTCATTACCTGTATGTTCTGTAAAAAAAAATTATATATAAAAAGTCATTGTTCCTGGGAAATGATTCTTTATAATCATTATAAATTATTTTATGGGGTATACCTAGACATTTGGCCCAATTTTTTAAAGAAAACAAAAATTTTAGGCTATTTATTCTGGCTCTCATCCAATACTCTTCTTCATTATTAAATCCAAACTCAATATACTAGTAGAAGAGATGCACCAACATAGGATAGAAAGGTCTCTAATTTTAGGTAAACCAATCCATAAATCATTGGTTTTGTATCAATTTTAATAAAAATAATTTCTATACAACATCCACTTTGCTTCAACATCCCTTTGGACTACTATGACTCTGTTTTCAAGATCAGGGTTAACTGGTGCAATTGGAGAAAGAATACTTGGTTCTCTATTTCTCTTCATAGATAATCATGAATCGAATAGAAAAGTATTAAAATCATTCTTCATTCTAACCATGCATACAATTTTGGAAAACTAGGTCAATGGCTAAGAGAAAGGTTGCTGGTTTAAAGGTCTAGAGATGAAAGGGTTCACTAAGATCGATTGAGAAAGTTGAGAGAGTAGATATGTATAAAAAATATACAAATTTACATTTTTGTATCATTTGGGATTTTAGGTATTCTAAAAATAAAAATAATACTAGAAACCAAATATTGAATTTTAGATAATATATGTATTAGGTTATATTAATAATAACATAAACTGGATAAAAAAATTTTGGGAAATTAAAAGATTAGAAGTAGAGAAAATTTACAAATGCACGAATAAAACCAATAGTGTGACAAGACAAACGTGAGTCGATCACAATTGTGAGACAACTACAATGGTGAGACAAACACAATGGTGTGTCACCCAATAGTGTGTCACCCAATGATGTGTCTCCCAATGTTGTGTCAGAGAAAATGAATCCTAATTAAAATTAATCATTCATATTTCATGTTTGATATAGTTCAATCTATTATAATTTATTGTATTAGTAAATATACCAGCTAACTAATGTTCTATGCTAATTAACTCAATAGTGATATCACGTTTTTGAAAATGGTCCCTCAGAAAGTTATGTCTTATATCAATGTGTATTGTACTAGAATGTGAAATAGGATTCATAAAAATGTTAACAGCAGTTGTGTTATCATATTTTATGGGGACATGTTGAATTGATATCCATAGTCTAGTAAAGTGTGTTTCAACCACAAAATGTTTGTACAATAACTTACAGAAGCTATGTATTCAGATTTAGAAGTAGAAAATGTGGTATTATTTTTCTTTTTAATACACCCTAAAACAAGAGACTCGCTGAAAAAGTGACATGTTCAAGTGGTACTTTTTATATCTAACTTACATCCATAAAAATATACATTGTAATAACTCAATTGATCATATTCTTGTCCTATATGGTAAAACAATCCTAAATTTGTAGTATACATGAGGTATTGGAAAATTATTTTGACAATAACCATGTGTGACTTTTTTGGATTAGCTTGAAAATGAGCATACACACGCACACTAAACACCATATTTGGCAAGAAACCAATCATGTAGAGAAAACTCCCAATCATACCTCTATATCTAGTATGATCGACTTGTTATCCATCTTTATCAATATCTAAATTACAGGTAGTACTCGAAGGAGTATCACAACTCTTAGTGTTATCCACATTAAAACATTTTACAATATCTTTTATGATTTTAATTTGATTTAAAATAACTTCTTCCTTATTTTTAATGATCTAAAATCCATGAAATAATTTTATTTTACCCATGAAAACTAATTTCCAAATCATTTTGCGTCATTTTTGAAAAATCAGTACATAAAGAATTTCATAAAGATACAAAAATAATATCATCAACATATATTTGTACAACAAATACATATTTTGAGATTCCGTTAAAAAAAAGGGTTGGTTCATCTATACCTTTTGACAAAAAAATTTTAAATTAGAAATTTTTTGAACCTATCATACCAAGATCTAAGAGCTTATTTAAAACCATATAATGCTTTAGATTAATTGAAAACATGATGTGGAAGATGGTGATTTTGAAAACCAGGTGGTTGTTCAACAAAAACATCCTCAAATATAAAACAATTTACGAATGAAACGATTAAATCCATTTGATAAATCTTGAAACCTAGATGTGAAAAATAAGTAAGAATGATTCTCATAGATTAATGCCTGGATATAGGTGAAAAGGGTTATTCATATTCTATCCCTTTTTTGACTATAACCTTGTGAAACAAGTCTAACCTTATTTCTAACTATATTGATTAGATCATAAACCTTGTTTCTAAACAACCATTTATTTGTAATTGTGAAGGTGAACGTGGTTCAATCTACAAGTTACAACACTTTGTTTCTTTCAAACTAATTTAATTCTTAATGTATTCCTATTACCCAGAATTCATCATTAATAGATTCATTGATGATCTTAGGTTTAATCTGAGACAAGAAAGCCTGATGTTCAACCTAATTTCTAAGAGAAGAAATTATTTCTATACCTCTATCTATATATCCTATAATATAATATAAAATATGGTACTTAATAGTTCTAACATCTCTAGAGAAATAAGGACTAGTAACTTCTGGTTCTACAATTTCACGTTCAAGAAGTTCTAGAAATTCATTAGAATTGCATTAGTTTTCTAGTTTTTTTATGGCTGAAACAAAATGTTTAGAATTTATGTTTAGAGAAGACAAATCATCTTCAATATTTTCTAGGTAATTCATTGGATAATGTGGATTAGTCACATTGAATTTGACATGAACTAATTGTTCCAAATGTTTGGTTTTCTTATTAAAAACTCTATAAGATTTTCTAGATACTAAATAACCTAGGAAAATTCCTTCATTACTTTTGGAGGAAAATTTCTCCAAATTATCCTTAGTGTTAAGAGTAAATACTTTCCAACCCAAAATGATAAATTAATTAATATTATGATTCCTATATTTCTAAATCTCATAAGGTGTACACTAAAAGATAGGACTGATGAAAAATCTATTTATAATATAGCAGGATGTATTGAAAGCTTCTTCCCCAAAATAAATAAGTTGGTCATACTAATTTAACATTTTATAGGCTATCTCTTGTAAAGTTCTATTTCACCTCTCAACAACACCATAATGCGAAGGGGTCCTAGGTGTAGATAAGTTATGATTGTATTCATTATGTGGAAAAAAGATACAAAATATTGATTTTCAAAATCACAGACACGGTCACTACTTAAGGAATTAATTCTAAGACAACATAATATTTCTACAAACTTTTCATACATGGGGAAAAGGTACAGGCTTCACTCTTGTGAGCTAGAAACAATACACAAGTATATCTAGATAAATCTTCTACAATAACATAATTATAGTGTTTCCCATTTAATCTATAAACTCTATTTGGTCTAAATAAATCCACATGAACCCACTCAATAGGATGATAATTTTACATTTCTTTATTTAATTTAAAATAAACACTATGTTTTTTCCTTTTTGAAAGGGGTTACAAATTTATCAGTTGGGAACTCAAGAATAGGTAGACCCATAACTAATCATTTCCAAGTAAGCTTCCTAAGTGAGTAAATGTTGAAATGTCCAGGTTTCTAATTCCATAGACAATATTCATTCTGAAAGGAACTTAACCATGAATAATTTTGAGAAAATAATGAATTAAAATAAATAGTATAAAAATTATCATTGTTTAAATTAGTAAAAATTAAATAATTTTGGAAACTGAAAACAATATAGGAATAATTTTCAGGCTTAAGATAAAATACATCATCGCATAACTGTGAGATGTTAAGCATGTTATATTTTAACCCATCAACAAATATAAAATTAGAAATTAGAACTCAATCATGGTTACCGATTTGGCCAAGCCCAATGATTTTCCCTTTAGCATTGTCACTAAAGGTGACATGACCACCATCAATATTAATAAGGCTCTTGAAACATTAATAATACCTATCATTTGTATTCAAAAACTAATTTCCATGTACCATATACTCTTACATGAGGTCCAAAAATAGTTTTCCTAAAAAAAATTTAAACAAGAAATTAATTCAGTACCCAAATTTGTTGGTGTCCAGATATGTTCGTAATTAAGGATTTGGGACCCCATAATTCCCTGATGGGTTTCCTATAATCAAATTGTAATTATTTTAAATAAAAACAATATTTGTTAATTTTGATAAATAATTTGTTGTATAAATTTACCATTTGGACTTTTGAATAAATGTACACTTTAATTTTATCCTTTTTCCATGTTAGTATCCTATTTCAATAACATATTTTGGTGCAACTTGCATAACCAAAGTTTGTGTGAGTGTCTCTCTGCCATTTGTAAACTTTTCTAAATCATTCATATGTTTCTCATCTAGGATTTTAAGATATTAATTTTATTTTAGTATTTGATCATTTTTCTATTTTTCAATATGCAGTTTAGTTTTGTTATTATTAGTAAAAGTTTGCAATATTTTGTGAGTTTTATAATTATATTTTAATTCATTAAAAGTATCCTTTAACACATTGAAATATTAAAACAACAATACTTTATAAATGTCATCATCAATAAGTTCATTTTTATAATTTTAATAATCATTAATTGATGACATAACAGGTACATTAGGTAAATAAAATATAGTAAGTACCTTATCAGTGTTCATCATAAAACACATGTTTTCTCTATCAGGCTTATAAGGACCCAACCTTATAACATTAAATAATATTTAATTAAATGAATAATTCACAATGAAGATCTTTTTAGGTTTAGAGTTTTAGAGAATTGGGCCATAACTATTACATAACAACTTGAATATTACAAGTATAAACTACTACTTAGATCCATTTTTTCATAAAATAAAAAATCATTAAAAAAACATGTCTTGTTCCATATTTTAGACATTATGGGTTTTCCTTGATCCCATCCTTGACACAATTAATCTTTATGACCTGTGGAAAAAAATTAAAAAACATGGGATGATTATAAAAAACACAGTAAGGGTTATAAAATATAGAAGAAAAACATTATCCCATCAATAAATAAAAATCAATGAAACTATACTTTTCAATCATAACATACCTTACGAAATCATAAGATTTATGAGTAACACACACAAATCATAAATAATAAAGGTTATTTATGGCATATATATCAATCTTACATGGTAGCTATCACAGCTACGTAGTGAGTTACACCTGCAATACCCATCACAGTATATTCCCTAAATCTCTTAGTAGAAACATCACGTTTACCTCCTTCGCATTACCCAATGCATTGGAGAGCTATCTCATGCTCACTCACCCTAGGTTTATCATGGTACCAGCTGTGTACGTACAAAAATGCCCAACAACCATAACATATTGAAAACACATAACACATGTATAAAATAAATATAACATTTCCACATTCCAATATATCAAATCAAGATATTGCAACAAACAATGCTTTATCAAATCATTTTTAAAACCATTTAAAAAGATATTTTTTAATCAAAGTGTCCCATAACACTTTGAAGATTTTAAATGAATTATCATTTGAAAACATTAATGTACTTATAAATAAATCCTAAAACCCATTTTGAAAACATTGAAATTAATGAGAAATTTTTAGAAGAATAAATCCTTAAAACAATTAAAATGATATTTTAGTTAAAGAGTTTTTTAACAAAAAGTGAGACGACTGAATACAAATAAGTGAAGAATAACTTTTAGTCATAACATTATAATATCACGAGAATAAATAGATTCATGATAAATATGTAAATGGATAGTATATACACCATATAATAGTAAATTGGTGCATAACGACAATGAAGTCTCAGTGGAAATGTAAATTTGGATGAAATCCCTTATATAGATGGTATCCTTAAATTAATGATACATCAATCACATAATTATGTGTGAAAAATATAAATACACCCAATATAAGTGGATATTAAGTTTAAAACAATCATAGGTCATTACCACATATTCATAGGATGACATATTCCTGAAGTACAAGTTGAACCCAAAGAATTGAAATTAGGTTAATAAGTTCCCTTGTAAACATTCAACAGCCTAACAGCGTCACATTAAAATTCATAAAATGAGTTGGTGAGATAAAAAGGGTATCTCATAATTTGGAAATAAATTTTAAATAAATAAGGATATATAATAACATATCCCAACATAATAATATGTAAATTAAAAGACATAACAAAAATGAGTCTTTTAAAAAGAGGAGGGTGAAAGGTTCCTTAACCGATTTGGTAACTTACAAAACATACACCACATGAAAGAAGGATCGTACAATGAAGATTAAAACAGTAAAAAATGAAATTATATTACACAAATAGTACCATCATGGTTGGTACATACACCACACCAAATGAAATAGTGGAACATATATCATGAATCTCACTGAAATAAAAAGTGAGATGAAACCCTTTACCATGTTGTAATCAACTGAGTTGTATGAACAAATGTTAATAACCACAAAGTAAATCATATAATACCATTAATATAATGACAATAATGATAATATATATCAAATTTAAGAAAAAAAATATACCACATGCAATGAATAAGTGGTGAATAAAGGAAATCTCACAGAATTAAAAGTGAGATAAAAAAATCCCTTACATTGTGTCCGACTTGACCTGTTCGTTCTTTAATCTCCAAAAAAATAAAATAATTTTAATTTAGACTTTCTTAATAACATTTTTAAATTTTATTATTCCATTTATATTACTTATTACCATGATATAAATATTATGAAATCATTTAAGTTAATAATGGTCGTTTTGTCGACATTTCGTACTTGAGTAAAAAAAATGAACACCTTATAATTACAAGTTGTTCATTTGGTAAGATATCAATTATATTTAGAATTATATTAATTATTTAGATATCATATATATCATATATATCCATTATATACATGTATTTATTATATTACATAACATTTAGAGGTATGAAATGAAATGCACCATTCACGGGGACGGTAAGTCGTACGTACACACGAACACTACTTCAATTTCTATTTCTTATTTTAATGGAACAATAAACATAATGATACATAGTTATATTATAATTCTAGAATAATATAATATACAATATTATTAACTACATCCTTTATACATCCCACATAAGGCTTTAACGAGTCATATCTCTTTTAGGGGGCGGTAGTCCGCACTTCCTCTAATGAGATTATCATATTTACCCACTATAGAATCATTAAAGTATTTTTTTAAAGAAAAAAATACAGAATAATAAATAAAACATAAACATAATATATATCATATATAAGTAATGTGCCATCATAATATCCACCATGAGAGGTGGGTGGAGATATTTAAACAATCATCATTTCGTGAGGCGTTTGTTTTCCATCCACAGAACCATTATGTTGTTCACCAATTAGATGGAGGTGTGAATATGTGTAGGTAGAATAATTCTCATATAAACATTATATTGTACTGCGGATTCTGGTTTTGTTACAAAATAAAGGAATAAATAGATTTTAGGGGTTGAAGAAATAAAATAAAAGAAAACAATTTAAGAGAAACCATTACCTTTAATTTGAGTAACTCCCTTTGGTTTGAACCAAAGGACTTTTTGAAGTGCCTTCTACCAAAGGAAAGGCTTCTATGATGAGGAGAGTGACATAAGAAGATTAATTGGGTATAGGTTGGACGAACCAAAAGTCTTGAGAGGTGTGAGGAATTGGTTAAAAGTGGTATCTTTTTCTGAGGGAGTGGAGGGGCTCTTTAGGAAAGTGTGATAATATTATTTTATTATATAATGATATTTGGTTTCTGAAGGTCCAAGAATCATTAAAGTCAAAGATATGATGACTGATAGTCTAACTAATATCATCCAATAAGAATTGTACAGGTTTTTAATGTTATTTTAATATTTATAATCTTATTTATTTAAATCATTTATTAACGAGTTAAACACTACATCATTATTATGTCATGAATAATTTAATTTTTTCGATGTCTAAAAATTATAAATAAAATATAATCAGGTAGGAAATAATTTTATATTTCTAACAAATATTTATAGTTGAAACTTAGACTTATATAACACTATTTAAAAATTAATTTACTAAAATATATTTTTTTCTCATTTTTGCATTTACATTAAATTAATTAATCTAAAGTGTCATTATCTTTCATAAGTGGATCCATGGGGTCCCAAAATAGAACCAAAGATGAATATGGTTGGAAATTACTCATCCAATAAGGTTAGGATATGTGTTAAGGTAATTTTAATTATTACAATATTCTTTTACCTTGAATTACCCTATTTAACTTTAACAGCGGTAAATAAAAGTCAAAAGTTAGTTTTCACTAAAACTTATCTTCATATTATTGAACCACATTTTACATCTTGATAACAATCATGTATGTCATAATTCCAAAAATTCAATTCACAGAAGTGGTAAAATTTAATTTAAATGAAAAAGTCAGTTTTTCAACTAATACTAAGTGGTTTCACTATTTATCAAAAATTGAAGTTTTTCAGAAAAATACAAAAACTTCAACCTAATATATATTTGATATTCCGAATTAAAAAATGATGTCTATTTTACTCAATTCAAAACATTGAAGTGGAATTAATTAATTTAAAATTAATTCCCGTTGTTAAAACAAATAGCGTGTTTTTAATAAATAATAACTATCAAAAGATTGACACTTGTTTATGTCCAATTTCAAAGTAAAATTAATTCCAACGACCAAAATTGGATTAAATGGTACAAATATATTATAATTACAATTTAAAACCAATTATAAATATAATATAACCATAAAAATAAATTATATTAAAATACAGTTGTGAATTAAAATACAATATTTTTCACTATTCATTAGAAAATGAACTTTATCAAAAAAATCCAAAAATTTACACAAAGTAAATTTTGATGTCTCCATTCTAAAAAAGGATTTAATTTGGTCAAAGAGAATTTATTAAAGAGACCCAAATTATATTTAAAGAGGGTTCGACATTAAAAGGCGGTAAATCGGTATTTTAATATACATTATGCTTAAAATTAGATTCATTCATATTTTAAGCCTCTAACTTTTATTGAATAAATGTAAATACATTTAACAAACATGTATAATCATATTTTTGTTAGTTTGTTTCATTCCTGCCAATACAATGGCAAGCAGTTAACTAGCATTTAAAATAATAATATTATATTATTAGTGTGCAACGTAAGATTTCAAAGAATCCTATTGTTGTGTATCAGGTACACTATCGAAATAGAAAACCATTTAATGTAAAATTAATATTAAATTCACAAATAACAATAAATATGAAATATGACTTATTCTTTATTTACATGGGATGTTACATCCTTCCCCCTTTTGGGAATTGCGTCCTCACGATTTTAAAACAGGGCTTGGAAACATCATTAAAAGTCCCAAGTTGGAAAAGATTCAGTAATACTATCACATTAAAAGAAAGAAATAAAAGTAAAATGGTCAACCAAGATTACCCATACTAGAATTCCATATAGGGAAACATGGATATGGAAGAGAGAAAAAATGAGCATGTTCTAAGGGAGAGTGATAGAAAACATGATTAGGAGAAATTTAACTACTAGAAAATCACAAACTTATAATGTGTCAAATGGTCTTTGATTACCAAGTAGGAAGCATAAACTAAAAATGTTTTTGTATTACATTCCTTTTCAGAATTTGGAGGAATTCATTTACTACATATAATATAAACATAAGGAAATATACTTACCTTCAAGTAGAGTTTTACCCTTTAATATGTTTCTACCAATAAATTATCTTTTCTACAAAAATTAACATTCAAAAACACTTGGCCACATGAAAAGCACAAGAATCGTCTACTTGAGAATCAAATAATCCAAAAAATAAGAACTATATATTTCCTTTGGCTTTAGACATCAACTAAAACCAAAATTGTTAGTGAGATATCAGATAACACCCAAAAATGATAATATTTTAAAAAAGAAAAACTACTCTTAATCACAAATTTTTTTAAAACAAAACCCAAAGTTCAACAAAGGCCATTAAAAAAACAACATTCCGTAAAATTCTTCAAAAGTGATCCAAAATAAGATTGAAACCCAAATCTCATAATGATTTAATTACATAGTCTTCCTTGACAACATGTATCTCCAAATAACAAGAGTTACTCATAAAGTCTCATATTGAAAAGTAATTAACCAAATCACATATTTTCCATGATAGTTTAATCATTTTCATATATAAACCAAATCGTTAGATGTCCACAACAAAAAATAGATTCTAAAATTTCAACCATTATTCCATAATTTAAATACATTGTATTCTATCTTCCTTAGGCATATAGTGTTTCCTGAAAAGAGATAACGTCTTCCACAACAACCTTTATCACATAATCACTAAATAATTTTTCTATAATAATTATATCCATTTGATAAAACATAAGTTCCAAAAATAAACATATTCTTGTTTTATAAAAACATTTTACTAAAATAATAAGTCATAATAACCAGGGACTTCATGTAGGCCAGTTGTAGGCTATGTGCCCTTGTTTCCCTTCAGACGTGGGTTTGATTCTTTCATCCTTACCAGAAATGATCGGTTTCCACCCATCCTATAGGTTTCCCTTTTTATAAAACTCAAAAATAACCCTAACATGTTTTAATCTCAATGGTTTCTTTATAACTCTCATTTTCATCCAACTTCATTATGATCTCAACATCTTAATTCTTAAAGTCCGATTTCTCCACCATATGATAAAATAAAATGATCCCCAAAATGAAGAACATCATACATTGATAATGGTGTCCATTTGGTTTCCTCGTCATCTTGTTCACGTAGGTAGACGGTCCATGAATCACAAAAATGTTTTAGAGATCCTTCAAAATCATTTTCTTCCACCATCCAAATACACCTTGTACGACATGGGTTATATGGGTGTTCATAAAAAATAGTTTTGGAAATTAATCATGTATGCCACATAATTTCAAAACATCTGGTAAAATATGATTTCTATAAAAGAGTCGGACCGAATTTCTGTTGAAACATTAAATTAATGGTACTTTTAAAATACCATAGGTATGTGGTGAGAGAATATATTGTAAAATCAAATATAAATAGGTTGTTCAAGGGTATCCTTCTTCAGAACCTTTTTTAAAATCATTATATTCTTGAAAATCTTGTGATAAGGTAAAATATTTTAAAGTTCCTTGATAATATTTACCTTTCTTGAAAATATGAGAATATTGTGAAAATAGGATTTGTATAAATACAACCCCTGATCCACGATGATAACGAGGTATATTGGAGGTGTTTGATATCTCAAAAAAATGCTTTCAAGTGAGTTGTATATTAGAAAAAGTTTTACAATCATCCGAACAGGAATTTGCAATATTTATTGCCACCATGTCATCAGGAAGAGATATGAATGTCATTTGATATCCTCCTCCTTCCATTTGTAACTGACATTCCTTGATCTGAATAAGTTATAAAACAAATATTTAATTAAAATAATAGACATATGGACTAACCACGTGTCTAATGAAAACTCATAATCCCTAAATTTTTAAAAATCGACCTCTGATACCAAATATAAGGACCTGACCTTATAACATTACAAAATATTTATTTAAATGAATAATTCATGTTGAGGATATTTTCATGTTTAGAGTTTTAGAGAAATAGACCATAACTATTACATAAAAACATTAATATTACAAGTAGAGACTACTACTTAGTATCCATTTTTTCATAAAATAAAAACACTTAAAAAGAAACATGTCTAGTTACATAGCTTAGATAGCATGACTTTTCCTTGATCCCAATCTAGACACTATTCATCTTTATGTCATGTGGAAAAAATTTCAAAAACTTGGGATGAGCATAAAAAGCTCAGTAAGGGTTATAAAATAAAGAAAGAAAACTTTATCCCATCAGTAAATACAAATCAATGAAACCATACTTTTGAATCATAACATACCTTATGAAATCATAGGATTTATGAATAACACACACAAATCATAAATCATAAGGGATACTTATGGAATCCATATCAAACATACATTGTAGCTATCATAGCTACATAGGGAGTTACACTTGGAATACCCATCACATTATATTCCCTAAATCTCTTAGGAGAAACATCATGTTTACCTCCGTCTGGTTACCCAATGAATTGGGGAGATATCTCGGGCTCACCAGCCTTAGGTTTATCATGGAACCACCCATATACATAAAGAAAATTCCCAATAACCATAACATAATCATAACACATAACACATATATAAAGGAAAGATACCATTTCCACATTCCAATATATCACATCAAGATATTGAAATAAACAATTCTTTATCAAATCATTTTCAAAACCATTTAAAAAGGTATTTTTGAATCAAAGTGTCCCATAAGACATTAAAGATTTTAAACAGATTATAATTTGAAAACATTAATGTCCATATAAATAAATCCTAAAACCCATTTTGAAAACATGGACATTGAAGAGAAATATTTAGAAGAATAATTCTTTAAAACATTTAAAATGATATTTTAGATAAAGAGTTTTTAATGAAAAGAGAGACGCTTGAATAAAAATAATTAAAGAATAACTTTAAATCATAACTTTTTAATATTTTAAGAATAAAGGTATTCCTGATATAATATGTCAAATTACATTATATAAACCATATAAGAGTGATTTGGTGAATAACAATAATGAAGTCTCAGTGGAAATGTAAATTGGGATGAAATCCCTTATAAAGATGGTATCCTTAAAATAAGGATAAATCAATCAAATAATTATGTGTTAGAAATATAAATACACCCAATATAAGTGGATATAAAGTGTCAAACAGTCATATTTCATTCACACATATTTATAGGATGACATATTCATGAAGTACAAGTTGGACCCATAGAATTGAAATTGGGTTAAGATGGTCCCATGTAAAAATTCGACAGCCTAACGACATCACTTTAAAATTAAGAAAATTAGTTGATGAGATAAAAAGGGAATCTCATCACTTGGAAGTAATGTTTACATAAATAAAGATATATAATAACATATCTCAACATAATAATATGTAAATTAAAAGACATAACAAAAAGGAGTCTATTAAAAAGCGGAGGGTGGAAGGTTCCCTTACCGATTTGGTAACATAAAAAACATAGGCCACATGAAAGAAGGCTCATACAATGAGAATGTAAATAATAAAAAATTAAATTATATTACACAAATAGTACCATCATGGGCAGTAAATACACAGCACAAAAAGAAATAGTGACAAATATAGCATGAATCTCATGGGAATAAAAAGTGAGATGAAACCCTTTACAACATTGTAATCAGCTGAGTCGTATGACAAATTGTTAATAAACACCAAATTAATCACATAATACCCTGAATATAATGAGAATAATGATAATATATATCAAATGGTAGAACACAATACACCCCCTACAATGAAACATGGCGAACAATGGAAATCTCACGGAATTAAAAGTGAGATAAGAAAATCCCTTACATTATGTCCGACTTGACCCGTTTGTTGTTTAATTTCTTGAATAATAAACTAATGTTAATTTATAATTTATTAAGAATCTTTTAAAATGTTATTATTTATTTTATATTACTTATTACCATGTTATAAACATTATGTAATCATTTAATTTAATAACGGTCGTTTTGCCGACATTTGGTACTTGTGTAAGAAAAATGAACACCTTATAATTAAAATTTATTCATGTGGTAAGATATCATTTATCTTAAAAATTATATTAATGATCCATATATCATATATATAATATATATATATCTAGTATATACATGTATTTATAATAGTACATAACATTTAGAGGTAAGAAATGAAATGCACCGTTCATGGAGGAGGTAAGTCGTACGTACGCATGAATGAAACTTCCATTTCTATTTCTAATTTTAATGGAATTAAAAACATAATGATAAATAGTTATATTATAATTCTAGTATAATATCATATACAATATTTTTAACTCTATCCTTTATACGTCCTGCATAAGGCATTAACGAGTCATATCACTTTGAGTGGGCGGTAGTCCCCACTTCTTCTAATGAGATTATCGTATTTACCCACTATGGAAACCATAATGTATTTCTATAAATGAAAAAATAGAGAATAATAAAGAAAAAATAATTATAATATATATCATATATAAATACAGTTCCATCATAATGGCCACCATGAGATGCGGTTGGAGATATTTGAACAATCATCGTTTCGTGAGGCGTTTGTTTTCCATCCACAGAAATATTATGTTCTTCACCCATTAGATAGAGGTGTGTGTATGTTTAGTTTGAATCCTTCTCATAAAAACGTCCTAGTATATTTAGGATGCTGGTTTTGTTACAAAATATAGTAATAAATAGAGTTTAGGGGTTGAGAAGTAAAACAAAAGAAAACAATTTAAGAGAAATCGTTACCTTTAATTTGGGTAACTCCCTTTGGTTTGAACCAAAGGACTTCTTGAAGTGCCTTCTGCCAAATGAAAGGCTTCTAGGAGGAGTAGAGGGATGTAGGGAGATTAATTGGGTAGATGTTGGATGAGACAAAAGGGTTGATAGGTGTGATAAATTGGTTATAAGTGGTCTATTATTATAAAGGAGAGGTGGGGCTCTTTAGGAAAGTGTGATAATACTATTTTTTTATATAATGATATTCAGTTTCTAAAGGTCCAAAAATCATTAAATTCGAAGATAACATGACTCATAGTAGAAATAATATCATCCAATATGAATTGAACAGGTGTTTAATGTTATTTTAATATTTATAATCATATTTATTTAAATCTCTTATTAATTAGTTAAATACTGCATCATTATTGTGTCATGAATAATTTAATTTGTTCGATTTCTAAAAATTAAAAAAAATACTACCATGTAGTAAATATTTTTAGCTTAATAAAGAATATTTATATTTGAAACTATGACTTATATAACACCATATAAAAATTAATTTATAAAATATTTTTGTTTATGTCATTTTTTCCATTACATTAAATTGATTAATCTAAAGTGTCATTATCTTTCATAAGTGGCTCCATGGGGTCCCAAAATAGACCCAACGATGCCCATGGTTGGAAATTACTCATCCAATAAGGTTAGGATATGTGTTAAGCTAATTTGAATTATTACAATATTCTTTTTACCTTGAATTACGCTATCTACCTTTAACCGCTGTAAATAAAAGTCAAAAGTTACTATTCATCAAAAATTATTTTCATCTTATTGAACCAAATTTTATATCATGATAACAACCATGAATGTACGATTTTTTAAATTCAATTAAAAAAATGTGGTAAAATTTAATTTAAATGAAAATGTCATTTTTTTAACTACTACTAAGTGGTTTCACTATTCATCAAAAATTGATGTTTTTCAGAAAAATTCCAAAAATTCAGCCTAATATTTATTTTATATTTTGAATTAAAAAACGATGTCTATTTTGCTAAATTAAAAACATAGAAGTGACATTAATAAATTTAAAATTAATTCCCGTTGTAAAAAAATAGCGTGGTTTTAAGAAACGAAAACAATCAAAAGATTGACACTTCTTTATTTCCAATTTCAAAGTGAAATTAATTCCATTGACCAATATTGGATTAAATGGTTAATATATATTCTAATTACACTTTAAAACTAATTAAAAAGATAATATAACCATATAAATAAGTTAGATTAAAACACAGTTTTGAATTAAAATACAATAGTTTTCACTATTCATTAGAAAATGAAATTTATCAGAAAAATTCCAAAAAATTACACAAATTAAATATTGATGTCCCCATTCTAAAGAAGAATTTTGTATGGTCAAATTGAATGTATTAATGTGAAAAAAATTAGATTTAATGAGGGTTTTCTATTAAAAGGTAGTAAATCTTCCTTTGAATGTAAATTATGCTTAAAATTAGATTCATTCACATTTTAAGCCTCTAACTTTTATTGAATAAATGTAATTACATTTAACAAACATGTATAATCATATTTTAGTTAGTTTTTTTCATTCCCGCCAATACAATGGCAATGAGTTAACTAAAATATAAAATAATAATATTATATTATTAGTTTATAATGTAAGATTTCAAAGAAACATGTTGTTGCGTATCAGGTACGCTATCGAACATAGAAACCCCTTTAACGTAAAACTAATATTTAATTCAAAAATATTAATAAATATTAAATATGTCTTATTCTCTATTTACCTGTGATGTTACAAGGCTTCTCCTCATGTGATGAATCTGAATTGTTGGAGCTATCTTCCAAAGCACTCTAAGTGTATTTCACACCCTTTTTGTAACTTATTTCCATGTTCTAAAAGTTATTTTTTATTTCAAATTTGGAAAATCTAACATTATATTTCTTTAATTTTTACATTCATTGTAGACAATTTCCTTTGAATCAGTATCCATCTTCTAGTGTTTCTTATTGTTTCCTCAGAAATCCTATTTCCCTTTGTAGTTGGGATTCTTGAAAAAAATGTTTTCTTACAGAATTTCATAAATTACCTAGATATTTGAGTCATATCCTCATCACTATAAGGTAGATATTAACTAACACTATAACTACCATCTTGTACTTTTTCATTTTCCTTTTAATTTTCCTTTTTATTTAGATGTTATTGTCTTAAAGGCTACTGATCTTCTTTTAGGATCATCATCTTCTTCATAGATGACTATTAGCTCTTCTTCATACATCATAAGCTGACCAATCAGGTCCTTGACTGGAAGCTAGGTAATATCACATGACTATTTAAAGAAGACATATACGCCTATCTGAATTTCAAGAAGACATATTAACAATCTTATAATCTGATCCTTGTCAGATACCGATTTTCCATGTGAGCTCATGAAATTCACAATTACATTGAACCTGAGGTACATGTTAGAAATAAGTTCATTTGGTTTCATTTTAAAATTATCATATTTCATAGTACAAGTGTTAAGCCTCATATTTATAACATTGGTAGTTCCCTCATGGTAAACAAAGTGTCCCAAATCTCATAAGTAGTTTTTTTATGCAAAGGGTTTTTTTAAAGTTTTCATCTCTGAGGAAACAATAATGGGAATTCATAGCTTTACAATTATTCTTATAAACTAGATTTGAAAAATAAACCCAATATTTCATAACAGTTTCAGGTATAGCATATTCATATTCAAATGAAAAATAAATCTCAAATCCCATACTTTCTTTATCATTCTCATTATAATTTTCCATTGAAAATAGTTGTTCCCATTAAAAAAGGGAGGTTAGTTGGTACCAAAACCTTCTTGTCTATAATCAATTTAATGAAATAAATTTATAAATGAATGAAATTAAAGATCATTAAAGTACAACAAAAATCATAGTTAAAATGAGTTTGAAAACTTTAATATAGAAGAAAATAATCCTTTGATACCAAATGTTAGTCGAAGTGAGTATCTCAAGAGAAGGTGAATTGAGTACCCAATGAAAATTTCTGTTTAAAATGGATTAATTTGAAAACCCCAAATGATTTCAAATGGCATAGTCAATCAATATATAATATCATTAAAAGTACTATTTTTTCAAAATATTTCTTAATGATTCATTAGTTCACGGGTAAGTAATATACAATATTACATAGTCCTTTGAAATCAATTTACTTAATTAATGTATTATAAAAACACTAATAAAGATCAACAATCAAAGTATTATTTTTTGTCTGGTTAAAACAGTTTCAATTTTAAAATAGATATAATGTAAACAAAACACATAGTGGAAATTTGTATGAGGTGGTTTAGACTCAAGCTGATACTTAATCTCCTAAACATCAAGATCACCCGACACCAAGTAGTTTATTTTAAAAAAAATTGATCCACAACCTAGATCATGTTTTATAATAGTTTACAAATTATCTAGGTCATACGCAACCTCTTCCATAGTTATGCATGGGAGTAAAAACAAATGGGTTACGTAAGGACCTATACTACTATTATCCATGGGATTATAGGTGTAATAATAATTAAGAGATGTTATCAAGTATCTTCTAGTTTCCCACAAGAGACAATGTGTATGTGATAAAACAGAGTATGCACACACACTAATCAATGTGTAAGAATAAATTAATAGAACTGAGAAAACATTAATGTAAGGATATAATATCTCAGTATTTTTTAGAGCAACTCATGACTCCTTAAATGTATCTTGAAATTTAGCTCATGTCGGGATCTTATGAAATATTTAAAAGAACAAAGTACCGCTAATTTGTATTTTGTGACTGGAGGAATGCAGCAGATGTTTATGAGCTTCAGCTTCCTTAGTCGAGTGTTTTTTAGGATGTAACAACACACCTATTCATCTCTATGTGAGTTTCCAGTAAGTGAAAGCTCTCTGATTGCTATCAGTATACTTCACCACACCATGCATGAGAGAGTCTAATTCTCTTTTATCATCAACAACAACAAGAATATCTCGATTCTATATGCTTCCTCATACTACATGTCTGACACTCTCTCCATTGAATTTTGTTTAGAATTTAAGTGAAAATCATTAAAAATATCAATCTGTATTAACTTCAATAATTTGGTCGTTAGAAATCATCCAAACAGTGGTGGTGTATTAGACTAGCGGTGTGAGTTTGGCGGTGACATGGTCTGACGGTGTCTCAATGTCTGGCAGTGTATCCTTACAGTGGTGACACAAAGCTGGTGGTGTCTTATACTTAGTCCAATTTTCCTGTTGGTGGTGACTCCTATGGAGATGACTCATCTGACGGTAGATCATCCTTCTAGCGGTAGGTCAGGCTGGTGGGGGGTCATTCAGGCGATAACTCATACTTTTCTAAAATTTCACTCTTGAAGTATCTCTCTACGTGAAAAATCTACATTTGCGACGGAGAAGGGGTGCATCACAAATATTCAGTCGGGATAGACTACTTGCGACAGGCCCCTCTCCCCATTGCAAATAATTAGTTATTTGGGATAGTGAGATGGTTCCCATCATAGAATGTTGGGGGCAGGTTGTGCGTCAAACCGCGAGAAGGGTATTCATAATGTTCTTTTTTAACCGTCACAAATACCTGACGGCGGTTTTTAGTATTTGTGACGGTTGATCCATCCCATCACAAATAGTATGTTGGCAAGATGGTATTTGCGACAGGGCCCGCTGTAAATACTTCTTTAACCACCCTTTGTAATTAATAAGGGGGTTAGTATTTACGATGAGACTTGTCACAACTAATGTAACCTACTTATACCCACATCCATTTTTCCTCTCATTCCACTCCTTTCTCCACCCCTCTCGACCTATCTACTTACATTTTTTCTTTCCATATTTTTCAAAGTTTAAGGATCAAAATCAGATCAATATTCGCATCTAATATCCTCCGAAAGATTCAATTTTATGATATTTATCTATTTCTTTTATTTTTTAGCTAATTAATTTAATTTTATAATATTCAAAATTATTGTTTATTAGCTATAATTAAATTAAATTAGAATAAGAAGGCATTATTTTGCCTTATTTTTTTTACAAATAATTATGTCTGATTAGTAATAATTATTATTGATTGATAGTAATATTAATTATTATTAATTAGTAGTCATTAGTATTAAATAGAAAAATTATTTATAATTATTAATAATTAGTCATAATTTGTAATAATTAGCAGTAATTAATAATAATTAATGATAATTAGTAAAAATTAGCGTTAATAAGTAGTAAATTGAAATAAATATTTAAAGATAGTAATAAATAGTAATAAATATTAATAATTAGTTATAATTAGAAATAATTAGTTATAATTATGATTAATTAGTAATGATTTGGAATAATTAGTAATAAATAGTAATAATTGGTATTAAATAGTAATAATTAGTAATAATTAACAAAAAATAGAAATAATTAGTAATAATTAGTAATAATTAAAAATAAATAGTTATAATTAGTAATACTTTGTATTAATTAGTAGTAAATATGATTAATTAGTATTAATTAGTAATAATTAGTAATAAATATGATTAATTAGTAATAATTAGAAATAATTAGGATTAATTAGGATTAATTAGAAATAAAAAGGATTAATTAGTAATAATTAGTAATAGTTAGTAATAATTAGAAATAAATATGATTAATTAGTAATAATTAGTAATAAATAAAATTAATTAGTAATAATTAGGAATAATTAGGAATAATTAGAAATAATTTGAAATAATTAGTAAAAATCAGGAATAATTTGGTATAATTAGTATTAATTAGTAACAATTAGTAACAATTAGTAATAATTATTAATAATTAGGATTAATTAGTAATAAATGGTGATAATTATTAATAATTAGTAAAAATTAGTAAAAATTGTCAATAAATATGATTAATTAGTAATAATTAGTAATAAATATGATTAATTAGGAAAAATGAGGAATAACTAGTAATAATTTGGAATAATTATGAATAATAAGTAATAAATAATAATAATTTGTATTAATTCGTAATAATTAGGATTAATTAGTAATAAATATTTACAATTAGTAATTATTTGGATCAATCAGAAATAATTAGTAAAAATTAGGATTAATGAATAATAAATAGTAATAATTAGGATTAAATGGAAATATATAAAAATAATTAGGATAAAATTGTAATAAATATGATTAAATAGTAACAATTAGTATCAATTAGTAATAATTAGTAACAATTAGTAATAAATAGTAATTATTAGTAATAAATCTGATTAATTAGTAATAATTAGTAATAATTTGTAATAATTATGAATAATTAGTAATAATTTGGATTAATTATTAATAATTAGGAATAATTAGTAATATATTGGATTAATTAGTAAAAAATAGTGATAATTAGTAATAATTAGTAATAATTAGTAATAAATTTGATTAACTAGTAATAAATTTGATTAATTAGTAACAATTAGGAATAATTTAAAATAATTAGTAATAATTAGTAATAATTAGTAATAATTAGGAATTATTAGTAATAAAAAGTAATAATTAGGATTAATTAGTAGTAATTATGATTAATTGGTAATTATGTGTAATAACTAGTAATAATTAGGATTAATTAGTAATAATTAGTAATAATTAGTAATAATTAGTAATAAATACGTTAAATAGGTAATAAATATGATTAGTTAGTAATATATGTGATTTATTAATAATAATTAGGTGTAACTAAGAATAATTAAAAATAATTAGTATAAATTATGAATAATTTATAATAATTATGATTAATTAGTAATAACTAGTAATAATTAGGATAAATTAGTAATAATTAGGATTAATTATTAATAATTAGTAATAATTCGTAGTAATTGGAATTAATTAGTAATAATTAGAATTTATTAGTAACAAATTGTAATAATTAGGATTAATTACTAATAAATAGCAATAATTAGGATTAAATAATAATAAATAGGAAAAATTATTAATAATAATTATTATTTAGTAATAATTAGTAATAAATATGATTAATTAGTAATAATTATATATAATTAGAAATAATTAGCAATAAATATAATTAATTAGTAATAATTAGTGATAATAATTGATAAATATGATTAATTAGTAACAAATAGTAATAATTTGTAATAAATAGTAATTACTATTAACAAATAGTAATAAATAAAAATAATTAGTATTAATAGTAATAAATAGTAAAAAATAGTAATAATGAGTAATAATTTGTAATAATTAGTAATAATTAGTAATAATTAGTAATAATTAGTAAATATTAGTAATAATTGGTAATAATAAGTTATAATTATTTATAATAAGTAATAAATATGATTAATTAGTAATTTTTAGTAATTTTTAGTAATAAATAGAAATAATTATTAATAATTAAAAAATATTGATGGTCATGTTATAATTTAAAGACTTATGTTGATTGGATTAAGATTTTTGTTGAATTACAAGATTTTATATGTTATAACATACATGTCAAATTTTTTATGAGAAATTTATGCCGTGAAAAAAATACTACAATGTACTAATAAGACTACAAGAAGTTGGCCTTTTAATTTTATATAAATTGGAAAAAAGCTTCCTGCTGGATTTCATTGACTCAATGGATCATTTGATATTACATTTTCTGTATGATGCAAAATGTGGAGGTCTAGTACCGTTTCAATGGATGTACCCATTCGATAGTTTTGTGTAGAAATTAAAGACAAAATACCTAAAAAAGAATTTGTTGAAGGCTCCATTAGAGAAGATTATCTACAAGAAAAAATTTCTTTTTTCTACTTTCATTATTTTCTATCTGACTATACCTCAAAACACAACCTAATATGCCATAATTAGGGGAATGTTGAAGATGAAATGAGAAATCAAGGATTAGTTTTTAATCATTCCGAACATGGATTCAGTGGAGTTCATGAATGATGGATTTCAGATGATGAACATCATAGAGCTCACACATATATTCTACTCAACTATAAAGAAATGACACCATTTGTACTATGAGTTCTCCTATAACTTATTCTATAATATTTATTATAAAAAATGAATCTTATTTTATTTATAGGTTATGTGATAATGATATCAAAAAACATCTTCTAAAAATTACAACATCTTCTCTTGAAGAATGTTGGAAAAATAATTTTTTCTTCTCGTTTCAAAAAAATATAATATAAATTATTTATGGATTAACATATAAAATAAAATTATTACTTTTTATATTGATATTGTGTTAAAAAATCGTCATGTATCTCAAGATGATGATAAAATTGATAATTGATTGTGTGTATTGAGTAACCCACCATCCAAAATGGTTAAATCTTATAATTCATATGTAGTGAATGATTTTTCATTTCATACATGTGAATACAGGGAATAAAAAAATAATGAATTGTGGTTTTTTCTTGAGAGGATATCATCATAGAGAAACGAAAGTTTAATTTTATGGCATGCTAGAAGAAATTATTGAACAATGTTATATGGGACCAAATTACGTAATGATGTTTAATTATCAGTGGTTGGATACTAAGAGAGGCTTGAGTATTCATACAACCCATTAAATTGTTTATATAAAATATAAAAGTATTTGTGTAGTAAATGAACCATTTTTATTAGATCATTAGACACCTAAAATTTGTTATGAAAATTACTATGCTAATTCAAGAGAGATGGGTGATTGGTGGAGCATAATAAAAATGAAATCTCAGGAAAATTATATTACTCAAAGTGAATGTGGTTCCCTGAAGTGAAATAAATTGGAAATTTTCAAGATACACCCCAAAATCCATATTTTTCATGAAGAGAAAAAAATATTTATGATGACACCCCACAATTTAGTGTCGATGGTGACAAAGATTTTAATGATGTAACAAATGAATTGTAAATGATTATAGATGATAGAACTGAAACTCATATGGAAATTTATGATGTTTAGGAGTAATATGAACACATTGAAAGTGTTTGATATGAATATGAGGATGAATATGAACATTGAAATAGTTAAACAATGATTATAATCATATAAAATATATATCAATAAATAATTGTTTTTTTCAACTACTTTTTTAGTTGCAGAAGTCTGATCTACCTTTAGATGAGCAGGATGTGGGATCATCTGAACCTCAAACTACAGGAGGTCCATAGAGTAATTTGAGGGGGCGTGGTATTGTGCGATTGAAGATTCATGACCCTATCCCCGAGTGATGTCCATGTCTTTTATTTAATCTATACATGTAGAAGCCTGTTTACCTATGTATTTTAATAACATTTCATTAATTTATTTATATACTAGTTGTTGGACTATTTGTTATTTTATTACATCTTTTCACATATAGATTTTGGATAGGGGACTTCTATATTGTGGACTTATTTTTCTAAAACATGGGTAACAAGGGATGTGATTCCCATTGATGTTCAACAACGCATGTTCGATCATTATATGGCACATAAATAAATAATATTTATTTTGATGTTTATTTAATTAAAAACATGATATAATAAATTGTTTGTAGGGAGTTTTGTATCCCATCGATGAGAACATGAATAATAATATCTAAAAGGAATGGGGGGGGGGTTATTGATCATTATGGTCAGTTTTTGCACAATTTAGGAATGAAAACAGTGATGAAAACTAGAGTGACAAAGTTTGATGAGTCTTATCGCACCCACCATCCTGATTTCATCTCATCTCAGGTTTGGGATAGATTATGTTCACACTGGATGACTGGACGTTTTTATGGGAGATCATCGATAGATCGAAAAAACTAGTGGTGTCATGAGATAACACATCGAGCTGGTAGTCATACATTTAGTTTGAATAGGGAGCATATAGTAAAAAAATTTTAAAAATTTATATAACTTTAAATGTAAATGTTTTATTTTATATTCATATAGGTAGTTGAATAGACTGATGTAATAAAGTTAAATATTTATAAGTGGATGTACAATGATCTAGTTACTATAGAGATTAGAGGAGATTTCCATCATCAGATTGTGGTTAGTAAAATTTCTTTTTAATTTTAAAATTCTCTAAAAAATATATTTTAAATATTTTAATTTTAAATTAAAATTGAAGGATCCATATGAGGCTGTGACATGTCATACACAGACTGAGAGTCAAGATGAGATTGATGATCAAACCAGTGCCCATTGATTTGATGAGGCAGCACAGATGCAGGAGACCCAATATTCCTTCAAGAATGGCTGTGTTATTGGTATGAACTATCGATTGATGTCTAAGGGTTATTATGGAACTATTGTGATGTCAACATCTAGCTCGACAGGATCTTGTAGAGATTCATCATCATCTATTTCACAGTATTTAAAGCATCCATGGGACCAAAGTGAGATTATAGAGAGTATGCGTAGGGAGAAGGAGGAGATGTGTCAATGGAAACAGTAGCACCAGGAAGAGCTCTGACAATAGCAGTAGTAGCATGAGAAGGAGATTCATTGATGGCAGTAGCAGTAGCATGAGTAGATAGATTACATGCGACGTCTAACTCATAGTTTAGGGACAGAGTTTCTTCACCATCTTCTCCAACTCCTCTAGAGGATCCTTCCCATCAGTGATGTATTTGATTTTATGATAAAACTTTCAAATGTAATTTTTTTATAATATTATCAATTTACATTTCTAGGTAGTGCGTTTTTTATTTTTCTGTGGATATTGTAATTGTTATTATTTTTTTATTTTTTTATAATTTTATTAGATTTTTTAATTTTTTTAATTTTTTTAATTTTTTATATTTATTATTTTGTATTGTTGTTTTTTATTAATCTTTTATATTGTTGCGAATATTTAGGTTTTAATTATTTTATAATTTTTTATTAATTTACTAATATTAATATTATTATTTCATTAATATTATTATTAATATTATTATATTATTTCTGCTATATTATTCTTATTAATATATTAATGTTAATATTAATAATATTATTTTATATTTTTATATTTTTTTCATTTTATTGATATTAATATTATTAATATTATTTTTTATTAATATTATATTAATACATTTTATATGGTTTCTAATAATATTATTATTATATTCTAATATTATTTTATTATTATTTTATTATTATTTTCAATTATTATTATTATTATTATTTTATTCAATTATTTATGGTTATTTGAGATGGACCCTTTTATGATGGGGATCTCCCCATTGAAAATAGTATTTTTGATTGGCCATCATAATAGGGTTTTCTTAAAAACCATGTAGAAACTGTTTATGATAGCTCGTCGGAAATTAATCTATTTGTGACTTACTTTTCTACAGACGGTCATTTGCGACGGGATATTGTCACAAATGATCTTTTTCGACTAGGTCCCTTCATAAATGGCTTGTCCCAAATATTCCAATTTCCAGTAGTGTCTCATCATAATTATGTCTCTAACTTAGCGATATCTCTATATTGATAGTGAGTCATGGACAATGGTCTCATATGCGATGGTTTCTCAGGCTCTCTCAAAATTATTTCTTGGTGGTGACATGTCTGACGGTGTGTTAGCTCATCGATGAGTCAGACTTGACGATGACTCATCCTCAATAGTGTCAGTATTAATGATATCTTGAGCTTAGTAGAGACTTATGGTGACTCATACATAGTCATTTTCATCACCTACTCGGATTATGAAATACTTAAATAAAACATGAAACTCGTTAATATCTTTAGAATCATGATTTTGTGATCATTAAAACAAGGAGGTCAATAGTTTATGGTTATTTCACACACACGTAACTTTGGAAATATTATCAAATGGAATATTATAGGTATGATGTGTGTCAGTTGTGATTCCTTGAGGTACCTTTCTCTGTGTATGTGAAGTGATGGATTGAGGTATAATACCAAATGTATAATACACATTATATGGGTTGTGGTGGATCTCAAAAACTAACCAATTTTTATATGGATATGTGATATGGGATTGTGTAAAGATTTGATGTATGAGGTGTATGTTGTGATATTTTTTTCAAGGTGTCTTTGTACCAGCTTCTTTCAGAGAGAGATGGATCGAGACATGAAATGTTAGGGTAGAGTAGCAAAACAGGGGGGAGAAATAGTAAGGAACACTTATTGATTTGTTATTATAATATATGATCCCTATTTTATTCCTGATTTGTTGGGAGATATCCATGGTGAGGCTGGGAACTTAGTGTTTTTGTTTAGTTGGTGAGTGAGATTCCCTTATTGTTCAATATGAATTATAATGAGATCTTTATATTTTTGACAAGATGATCCTATGAGGATTCAACTTAGTATACTATTATGATAACCCCGCATTTATATGAACAATTTTTTATATCAGTAGTTTCAAGTTATATTTCATGATAAATTTTACTAACTCATTGTTTTGTTGGAGTTTATTGGCCTTCATGGTCGCTTTGTAGTTTACCTTTTTGGTACTTTTATTTTTCCTTTTAGTTGTTTTGGTATTTTATGACATTATATATATATATATATTTGGGATCTATTTTATCATTACCACCATGTGTATATTGGTGTATCTATCTTATCTCTCTCTTCGCCACTTTCTTTTAGGCCTCTTATCAGTGTGTATATTTTACCCTCGGTGCTACTTGACAACCCATAGCTTACTAGATGTGGGACTTGGGTAGTTACCATCTCCATTCTATCATGGTCAGCCTAGAAGGGTTACTCATTGGGGAGAGTAGGTCTTGAAAGGGTTGTATCAATGGTTTTGGTTGAGGGATTATATGATGTTTGGAGTTTGGAATAAGTTTTATTGCATGGGTTGGTAGTGAAATGGTGTAATATAAGTTTAAAAATAAATGTAATTAATGGAGATTTTATGAGACACAATAATTTAGGGCCCCCTGTGATCTGATTCTTGGAACATTAATTTACTAAGCCTATAAAGTGTAGTTATACCGGTTTTGGGGTAGATATCTTGGAAAGACCATGAATGATTCTTATTTATGCTTATGTATGAAAGGGGTATACTTAGGGATAAGTAAAAAATATAAATTAACAAAATTAAATATTTAAATTAATTAATGGTAAGTATTCCATATTCCAGATCCAAGAGCTCTAACTATTTGTCCTTTTTTTGGAATGGCTCCAGGCCAAGGTTCTCATCATGTTCGACCCCAAAATGTTCCATAGGATATGCCAGAAAATCACTATAGAGTAGAGGTTGATAATGATGAATCTCGCAGGAGGAAACATTGAGTGATAATATCTATAGAATTTTTAGGGATCCATTTCAGACTCAGTGAGAAAGGACCGGTTGGAGGAGGTTGATATAGATTTTAGTTTGATATGTTCCTAGAATGTTCACTATGTTTTTTTTTGTTTCTGTGATTTTTTGTTGAGCAGAAAGGTAGTGTTGGATATTATTCCATGGTAATCACAATGATTCATTTATCATGTGATGTTAGAAAACATATTCCAAGTAGATTTTCATTCTTCAACCAAAAAGGTAGTCAGTTTACAAGAGATACTCAACCTTTGAAAATTTAGTTCTAGTTAATATGAGTTCCATATTTTTTCAGTACCCCACACTATTATGCTTTATACCTTCTTTGAGAAGAGGTGGCATGGGTGAGGAATTTTCAGGAGGCTTTACATCTAGAGATCCATCATCAGTTCATCCTGTTCAAGTTATCAATATATCTTAAGATGATGGAGAGAGAATTGGTTATTGAGATGATTATATCTTGAATTTTATTTTTATAAGAGAGGAGTCGTAATGATTCCTCGTGAATGAGAGCTATGGTTTGGTGTTCCCAGTTTCTTAAATATAAGATATTTTAGTTAGCTAGAGGTGGGTCACATCCCTCATCATATCTATTCACGAGGATGTAGGCTCTTAGGTCATTCCAATGGAATTATACATGTGTTTTTATTGTGGTGATTGTGTTCATCAATAGAGAGAGTGTCTGACCATTCTAAGAAGTCATCATGCTCTAGGTATTCCACTTCATTTCCCCCAATTGAGGCAATTTTATCAGAGGAATAAGAAGTTTAATGATCCATCCTAGGATAATCAAAAGGGATATGGGGTAGGTAGCGGGTGCCGCCATGATGCTCCCCACCCTTAAATAGTAGAGTGTGATCATGGTGGTGGTCATCATTAGGGTCATGGTGATAATGGAGAAGGTTGTGTCCATCATCATTCCGTTTTTTTGTAAGCATCGAGAAATTCGTTTATCATTTGAGATACTCTTTTCTTGTTTTCTACAAGGATTCATTCATTATTTGATTCAAGATCCATAGAATCCTTCATATAATATACCCTATTCTATTGTTTGTTACATGAGGTGGATAGGCTTCCATGCACTTAGGATTTACTATGCTTGATGGATATTAATTTTACAAGAATTAACTATGTAGAGACTGTGATCAAATTATAGGGAAGCACCTCTTTGGGGGAAACTTCTTATGTTTATAGATTCAACCATATGACATAATCCTTAGAATTGATTATATGTATTCATTTTTGACTATTGTTTATTTCTTCATGAGTAAGGTTGTGTTTTATGTTTTCGATGGAGATCCGACAATGTCCTTTGGTGATCGACACTGTCAGATGGGTCATAGGTGTTTTATGTTCTTTTATTTCTCAATGTTTGTGCTAATATTGAGTTTTTCAATGTTTAGTACGACAATATTTACAAGATTTTTGAATGATACATTGATGAATTTTCATAATAGGTTGTAGTATTAACCCCTCATCGATAAATAGAGTTTGGAATAGAGCTCCAAATGGGTGTGTCTCTAGTCTTGATGTCTCTATATATGATAGATTCTTATGAGTTATTAGAGCTATGAGTACAACATGATGATATTTTTTTTATGTGTTGAGTTTCCCTAGTTTTACTAGTTATTATGGAAGTTTAATGGCTGATTTCTCTCAAGTTGTAACTCGTTTTACTACCTTGACTATAAAGGATCAATAATTCTTATGGAGTGATTAGTTTCTACAACTTTTGAGTACCTCAAATAGATTTTGGTCTATGCTATGGTCCTTTGTTTACCAGTAGAGGGAGTTTAGTTTGAGGGTTTCTAGTAAACATCACATCTTGTCTTGGGTTATTTCTTGATGTAGTAGATATCAATTTTTTCTTATGGGTCTTGGTAATTACTTCCTCGTGAGTGTAAATATTCTACCCATTACATCATGTTGACAGCTTATTATTTTTTGAATATCTGGTGACATCTCCTCATCAGTGGGCATTTTATGGTTTTTATCAATTATTAGAACCTGAGGTATGTATTCTACCATATTGACTAGAACATAGACAATAATGGTGGGTAAAATTCTTGTTGTATTATGTGTGATATTTCATATAATCCAAGAAAGGGAAATTTTTTGGTTGATGTGCTGAGCAGCAAGCCACACAGTTAATCAATTCATGAATCTAGAAATTCATAAAGAGTGTTAGATGAGATCTTAGTGATGAATCTAAATATATTAAAGGTCATAAGAAGTTGTTTTTTTCTTTCAAATAATAAAAAAATATTTTTTAGTTAAGTATTTAGTGGAGTCCCACTTAGGTGATTCTGAGGTAGAGGTCTAGAAAGATTGAGTTACCTTTGGTAATGTCCTTGATGGTTTTTCTAAGGACAAATGGAACTATGAGTTAATCTTGGGGAGGAAATTCTCCACATTGGTGATGTCTGAGATGGTTCTCCTGGATTTCCATAGCTAACATTTGGTGGTATATCCCGGTGTGACAAAAATATACCAAACTATAGGAGGTAATTATTGGTGGCCTAGTTTTAATATATGTTAGGGATTTTGTGTCTTGATTTTTGGTCTTATGGAAGGAGAAGGCCAATTATTGTGTTCTTGATGGTTTTTGTTATCTGTTATATGATTATAAGTGTAAGTGGGAGGAGAACTCAATGGAATTTGTAACCATTTAACCTCAACCTCAAGGAGGTTATGATTCTATATTAGTGATATTAGATCATTTAATGAAATATTCCCACTTTATAATGATCAAGGAGTCATGCTCAATTGTAGTTTTTTTATTTAGAAGCCAAAGGAGGTAGTGAGACTCCATGGAGTCTCTAGGATGATCATATTTGATCGTGATCATATTATTACCTACATGATATGGAGAGTCCTTAAAAATGTTTTGGGATCTAAATCATACTTTATCACTGACTTTCATCAACATACAGATAGTCAAACATAGAAAACCATCCAAACTATTAAAGACATGTTCTATTCTTGTGTCCTAGAATTTAGAGGTTCGTGGTTGAGACAACTATATTTGGTAGGGTTTTTTTATAACAATAGTTTTAAATCCACCATTTATATGGAATCTTTTTATGTCTTTTATAAAAAACCATTATTTTCTCTATTTTTCTAGACTGGGTACAGAGAGACATCAATTCCCAAGCCAGAACTAGTACAAAGCATGAGAAAATTGGTTTAGGTGATTAATGACAGGATGAAAGTAGTACCTGATTGTCCAAAATTATATATTGATAATAAGAGGGGATATATGGAGTATGATTTTAGTGGTCATATATTCATAAATGTGACTCCTCATCATGGTCAGTGAAGGTTTGGTCATGGGATTAAGATTTCTTACTAGGTTTTTGCAGCTTTCGAGGTGTTGTCTCACATTAGAGATGTGTCATATCAAACAATAATTCCCATGGAGATGAGAAAGATTTATTTTTTTTCACATGTCACATATCCACCATTACCTTCATGATGACTCTCACATCATAGATTGGGTCAAGATAGATGTTGATGATAATGCGACTTTCGAGGAGTGTCCAGTATAGATTTAGGACCACTAGGAGAACGTGTTTCATGGGAATTTTATTCCATGGGTTAATGTCTCATGCTAGAAATTTACCATGTAAGAGTGTACCTGGGAACATGATTCACAGATATTCGCTCATTTTCTAGGTCTATTTTTAGATATATCTTCTCTTTTAACATTTCTCATTTATGGATATTGTCTTTTTCTTGTTTATGAGATGGGTTTCCCTTGTGTATTATATTTTCCTTACCCCTGTCTAAGATGTATTTTCTCTATTAGAGTGTTCATGAGTTGGTTGTTTTTATTTTTTGTTTTTTTCCATGTTTCCTCTGGGTGAGGTGGTTGATCTCCTTTGATGGTGATATTATTTAGTGGTATCTCATTGGGTAGATGTTCATATAAACTTTTTTCCTTCTTTCTCTCCCTATTTTAGTTTTATATTTTCAAGGATGATAATGGTTTGACAGGTTTCTGTGTAATGGTGTAGATCCTATAATACCTTTACTTTTTTATTTTTAGGTGTGTGTGGTTCTTAGAGGAGTTTTTGAGTTGCTTCAAGGGAATGTGGGGGCTATTAAGGGTTCCATTTCCAAATACTTAATGGTTTTGGTGTGGAGGGGCGTATTACACCATACAGGTAGTGGCTATAGAATAGTGGATCTTGGTTGCAGAATAGTGGTGATGATATAGGATTTCATGGAAACCTTTTTTAGGCATAATGGTGTCAAGGAGGAATGATGTGTTGTAGGTCATTCCCTGGTGTCATGTGTTGCGACATGGAGTGAGGAGGTTATGGCATAGGGTTTTTAGGCAGTTCTGTTAATTTTAGGATAGTTTTGGCTTAGAGACTTGGGATGAACCATTCTCCCAAATCCCTTTTAATTTGATCTTCCCATGGATATTAAAAACATGATTTGTGAAAGGGATATTTGATGTGGTCCCTTGAACTACTCCATAGTTCCCTTAGTGTCAGGGACCTTTGCAGTATGGTCTAAGGTGTTGCAATGTGGTCTTTTAATTTTTCGTTTGATAAAAATATTCCAAGGAACATTGAACCCAAATTTCTCTCAATACTTCTAATAGATCCCTAGTCACCCAATAGGTATATGTTTAAACACTTTGAAGTGCCTTTTGATAGCTATTGATCCCATATTTTCATGTATGATCATTAGTAATCTGATATATGATCTACCTCCCTTTTCCTAGAGTTTTTTCTTGGATTGGTCTCTTTTACTTGCATTTCATCTTACCATGTTGTGGGATTTTATCTTTAGTATTTTTATGCAATTTATCAGTTTTTTTTGGTGTGGTTATGGAAAAGTATCCTTGGGGGTGTAGTATCTAATAGGATAGGTAACCGAAGATCGAGATTGTCGTTATACCTCCATTTCAAGAATGTTAAAAGATTTAGGTATGGGATTCATTTCTTTTCATATTTATTTATGTGTAATATTAAATTGATAACTATTTATCCCTTTGGATAGTGGCGTCATTAACCTAATAAATATTAAACTAAATTAATGAATGAATTTTTATGGTTATAGTGATCGTGTGATGTTACCTTCTATCATATTAATGATTAACCTCTTGATTGTATAGATAGTGTTATATCTATCATATTAGTATTATCATGTTTTTTTACATCGTTTTAAATGTCACTTTAATTATAAATAGTAAAAAAATAATGATGGAATTATTATTTTTGGATAAAGATATATAGATGGTTTTTTAATCAATCCTTATATTCTTACAATTTCATAAAAATCAAATTAATGCTAAATGCAAGTTGTTTTAATGTGTCATTCCTTATGATTAAATAATTGATAAATAAATTTAATCTATAATTCTTGTAAATGATTAAAATAATAAAACAGTATGTTAATTGATATTTTTTTCTCACAGTTTGATGAAACTAGTTCAATACAAGAGTTCAATCTCAAACAATTAGATACCTTATTATAGATAAAGAATTAGTTTGCCCATATTTGTAACTAGTAAATAACAAATTGGTCTATTAAATATGAAAACATGGTTTTTTTATAAATATAAATTTATTGGAAAGATATTTCCTATTTTATTATAAAATTTAGATTCCTTGTGTTGAGGATTGTGAGAGCCTATCTTCATGTAAATGTTTAATTCCGTTGTTTTTAGGGATTTTATTTCCCTACTGACTATGTTTATATTTTCAACCCTTTTATGTGATCTAGATGTGATCATTTCCCTGAAATATTATGCGAGCATGTGATGGATGATGATATATGGATATGGAGGCTTGATGTGGTGGAAGAAGATAGGGCCTGTGACAGTGATATGCATGGGGAAATGCACGATGGTGTCGAGGATTGCATCGGGGTGGTGGAATGGTTTGAAGATAGGATTACCCATTGTTGTGATAAAAATTGGATGCTTTATTCATAATTAATATTTTTAATGGTTGTATGTATATGTTTATTGTTAATATGCATCCCTTTACCCATTACTTTATGCATATGGATGGGTTTGGTTCCATATCTTTAGGTTGAAGCTTAGGTTGTTTTCCTAGAGTATCTATAATGAAGGAATGTTTAATAATTTTTAACAAATGACTTAAACAATGGAGTTGGTGTTACTGAATTAAAAATGATATGATATTAATAAAAAATGGAAATGGATGGATTATGCCTGAATTTCATATAATTCACTTTGATGGAAAATTAATTAATTAATAAAGAGTAAAATGTTAAAAAAAGAATTAATTTAATGTAAGTCCTTAAAATTTTGTTTTTTATAGTATATTTATTCCTTAGTAGTGGTATTTGATTTTCTGAGTTACGATAGCTGGATTTAAGATTAATAATAGTTTATTCCCATAGTGTGGACATGAGCTATATTATATCTTGAATGTTTTATGATTTCATGTGCTACATCATCCTTGTTCATTAGGAGATTGTAATGACCCAAACTTTTATCAATAGAATTTATCCCTTATTATAATAATATCATATAGTATAAATCAAATAAAAACACATAGATTCCACAATACAAACTTTATAAATGAATAATGAATAAAATATGAGGCTTTTTCAGAAATTAAGGATCCTTTACCAATGTAATAGTAATATGACCATTGGAATATTAACATGACCTACAAGAAGAGTAATTTGTCCAATAGAATATTAACCTCACCTATGAAAGTATAAATAAAATTTAGATATCTTATGAATGAAAATATGATATATTTATTTCATGGAATTGGTAAATAAATGTCTTAAAAAAGGAAAATAAATTGTTGATATTTTTATATGTCATAAATATTTAATTAAAATTTAATAATTAATTTAATAATTTAAAGGAAATTTATTTTCATAAAAGGTATTAATAAATAAATATTTTTATTTCTTCTAATTATAATATAATTTTATGAGACCTTAATTAATTTTTCAATGTTTTAGAAAATCTGTTTTAATTTTAAATGATGTATTTTATCAAGTAAATGGTGATTTTAATGAAAAATTAAATTTTTCATATGTAGAAAATTATTTTCATAAATTCGATTTCATTTTTAAATTATAAACATTGTAAAATTGTTGGGGTGAATTTTTGGGATTTTTCTAAAATAGTTGAATTTGTGTGTATAATAAAATATAGTAATTTATAGTATTAAACAAATACATGAATTATTGAGTCATAGATGATGTGTATGGAATATATAATCCAATAATATAGAAATATTCTTCTACCTTTATTTTATTTTTTCATGAGGATCAAAACTATTCATAGTCTTGAGATAAAATAATAAATTAATGAATAAAATCATGAGAAAACAACCCTCTCCTCCTCTATAAATACTACCCATCACCACATATTCTCATCACCCCTCTCAAGATTTGATCCTTGACTGAATTCTACTCAAATATCATACCAAACCCCATCCCCATTTCCAAGAGTTCATGGTGTCAACAAAATACCAAACCTATGTTCTTTAAGGAGCTTCTCAAAGAGGATAACTGAATGGGTAAAATCTTGTTTATTTTTCTTTTAATTTCTTTTAATTTATTGTTCTTTTCTTATTCTCTCGTAAAATTCTCCATAAAAATGTTCATGAACACTCCAGTATATTTTATATATCCTAATTATATCATTTTAATTTAATATCTATCATAAAAATCATTTCTCTCTCTATTTTATTCTAAAAATGAAATCATATCTCGTGATGTGTCAAATTACCAACATCGTGGATAATGTGTTTTAATTTTCCTTTAAACCCATAAAGGCTGTAAATAAAAACATTATAATGGTTGGTACATACTATGAAATATATTTTTTGAACATTTTTATGTTTTGTATCTAAATTTTTTCCATAAAACAAAATGATAAAACAAATTGAGTTTCATGGGGTTGAAAACTACCAAAATCAACCCAAACGATTATCATTAACTATTTATCAAATGATTAATCCCCATGAAATATAATCCAGTGTTATATAATAAGTTTTTAACATTTTTAAGATCATTAATAACATATAATTTTAATTCTACGCAATGACCTCCACTTTACACGATGTTCCATACACGTATACAAGTGAACCGATCATGAAAATCAATATAAATGGACACTCTCAAATGATCAAATTGATCTCTATAACACATCATAATGGACATAAAAACATAATAAATCTATTATTAATCAAATTCATGCATAATAGGATATATATTTATTAATTAATGATCTAATTATATTATATAGTATAATAACATGAAGATATATTTCAGAAATAAGGTATGGGGATTCTCGAACCCTACTCTCTTTAATTAGGTTCTCCCTATTTCAAACCATTTTTAGTATGAATTTTCTTCTATTAATCCTTAAATATACTTTATTTTTCATTATATTCTATTTATTGGGATATACATCATTCCATTCTAGTTTTATGAAAAATAAAAATATTTTTCAAAAATTAATCTTTTTTCTAATAAAAAAATATTTCACATCTTTTAATATTGTTTCCTCGTCAATGAAGGTTGATACCATGAATATTATTATCTTTTTATCTTGGTAAATCCAATGTTTTTGAATGTATTATTTATTAAATGAATTTCATTCCTTTCCATGAGTTATTTTATTTCCATTATTTATATACATTCTATAAGGCACACATGATTATCTAAATGTTTTGATTTGACGGGTGTGCCCAAAATTATATAGAACATGAAAATTTTATGATGTGATGAGTGATTTAGTAATTATATAGTGCTCCAATGCATTGGGTAATGTGACGAATCTAAATATATATAGATAAATATTAATTAAAATGATGCTATTTTTTCACAACTATGTGTGGTTGTTGAACATTAAGACATGTTGTTTCATTTTTATGCATTGACATATTCCATGACATCATCTAATGTTTCCTTTAATGATTATGATGATTATACTTCACTTATATCATGATGATGATTATTATACTCACCCATGTTTCAGGAATCTTATTAATCCACTTACTGGGCTGTTATCTCACCCCTTATTTCATGTATATCCTCAGGTGAATAGTTGTACTAAGTAGAACACAAGGGACAATTTGAAGCTAGAGAATAAAGAATTAAATATATGTTTATGTTTTATTATGTAAAAGTTGTGTATGGTCCTAGTTTTCCAAATATTCTAAACCTCTGTATCCTAGTTGTGTAAATCTTTTATTTTCTTGATCTTTAAAATGATGTAATGAACATATAAAAAAATTAGGGTCTCTATAATTGGTATTAGAGCATAGTTTTGTTAATTTGGGAATTAGTATTAGAGAACCATAGTGAAAAATCATATTGTGATATTAAATAAATATAAGCACACATGGATATATTATAAACATAGGGATCCCACAATATATTCCTTTAGAGTTAATTTCACAGAGGAATAAATTATTTATTACATGTTGACTTATATTTTGTTCTAACCTTTTCTATTTTAGAAAACAATGGGAACTATAAGAAACTGGGCTAACAACCCATATGGGGGACAATGGAGCAATTCCCCAAATGACATCCCCAATGCCTTGGGAGGTGCAGTTCCAAATTTCATAGTGATACTTAACCAACTATCTCAGTCCAAGAAAAATATTATGAACAATGTGAAACGTCCTCCTTAACCTAAGTGAGAGAAAGTAGATATCATGTCTTTTATACAGAAATGACTGTCGAAATTTAGTGGATCTTTTAACCCACTATTCATGGAACAATGGGTCAACTCAATAGAAAATATTTTTTGTACTTTATTGTTCTGAGATGGAGAAGGTGAATCGGGCTCTTTATTGTCTGAAGGGATAGGTCGACCAATGGTTGGTGTTGATTAAGAACACCAATCCAAAGGTTTAAATTGAAGAGATTGAGTGGGAATACATTATTAAAATATTTCTTAACAAGTATTTATATTGAAATCTTTGTACAAAAATAGAGAGATAATTCATAAAGATGAAGAAAAAGGATGTTGAATCTATCATGGACTGTAAAGAAAATTTTACTAGGATAGAAAAGAATGCTTTCAGTTTTGTTATCAACAACAATAGAAAAATTGATTAATTCTTTCATGGTTTTAAAACCAACCTTCTAATGGCTCTTGAAATTCAGTACTTTTGCACTTATGAATATGTGTTTCAATGTGATATAAAAGTGGAGATGTATTTTGGATAATTGTCCCACAACTATGGTGATAAGTAACGAAATATGTAGTTTCTAGTTACAGGATATCATGAAAATGGTGGGAAAAAATATCAACCAATCACATTTCAAAAATGTGTGAATAAACATCATGGGAACTACCTCAATGTGAGTGGAAATTATACAAGTGTGGGAGATAAGTCCACCATGCTCATTAATGTATAAGAGACATAAAAAATTGGGCAGATATAATGGAGGAAGGGAGAACACCACCCATGGTCTAATTCTATAACTATAGAAATAAAGGGAACCATGAAAGTCGTTGCACAAAACCATGAGTAATAAAGGATATTCAACATCACTATCCACGAAATCCAAAGCAGAAAGGGAAGGATTATTCCATCACTACTCCTGAAGTGGAGTAAGAATATAATGTCATACAATGTACACATCCTATTCACTCAAGAATGAAAAAATTCTTATTTGATTATAGTTAACTACGTTCTTTCATATATTGAAAGTTTACTAGAACTATTTCATAATGTCCAAAAATCCTTGAAGTATAGATATCCTTGAAACACCTAGTGGTGTGATTATTTCAACAGAAGTGTTGGACTATTCTCTTATTGTTGTTTTTGGAAATATTCTCCCAGTAAATCTTGTAATACTTTCCTTGGTGAAATTTTATGCTATACTAGGGATGGATTGGATCTCATTATATAGATCAATAATCAACTGTTGTGAAAAGGACATATATTTTTGTATTCTGAACCACACCATGATCCTCTATAAATGAAAAGAAGATCATGAATATCCATCAGAAAATCCAAAAATGATGCAGGTGTTGATTCCTTGTGAATAAGCATACATCACTCAAATGGTTTAGTCAAATGGAGGTATCAACCTATGGGAAATTTCCCCTTATGAGGGAATACAATGATGCATTTCCCAAAGACTTACCCAGACTTCTCCATGATTATGAGGTAGAGTTTCTAATAGAACTCATATATGGAGCTACTCCTTTATCAAAAGGCCCCTATAGTATGGCCCAGATTGAACTAGAAGAGATAAAGAAGTGACTATAAGAGAATTTGGAAAAATGTTTCTTATGACATATTGAATTTCATTTGGTCATGCCAATTCTCTTTAAAAAAAGGATTAATCAATGCGGCTATGTAACAACTATTGAGAGCTCAAGAAGATCACCATTATGAATAAGTATCATCATCCAAGGATTGATGACACATTCGGTCAATTATGAGGAGTTCAATACTTCTAGAAGGTGGATATTCATTCTAGATATCATCAACTAATGGCGAATAGGAATGGTATTCATAAGACTATATTATGTATGAGGTATAAGAACAATGTGTTTCCGGCGATTCCCTTTGACCTTACTAATTCCACTATAATCTTCATTGATTTGATGAATAGATTCTTCATACATTACCTTGAAAATTTTTTGGTAGTGTTTATCGATGATATTCTCATCTAATCCAAGATAAATGTGTAAAATAAAGAACATATAAGCCTTATGCCGGAGACATTAATAAAGGATAATTTTTATGCCATGTTCAGAAAGTGTGACTTTTGGATGAAGAAATTCATATTCTTGGGACACGTGATCACAAGTGAGGGAACTATTGTTGACCCTTAAAAAACAAAGACAATTATGGAATGGCCCAGGCCATCTATTTTTATGTAAATTTTCATTTTTCTTGGATTAGTTGGGTACTACCGATGTTTTTTGAGACATTTTTCATGATTTTCTAGCCTGTTAACTATGTAATAAAAAAAGGGATAAAGTATTCTTGGATGAAGGAATGAGAGGAAGGCTTCAAGGAGATAATGAAAAGGCTAATCACTACCCCTGTACTCACATTACCGAAAATTATAGAATGTTTTGTGATATATAGTGGTTCTTTAGAAAAATTATTGGGTTTTTTACTCATGAAAAATGGTAACGTTGTAGTCTAAACCTCATTGTAGTTGAATATCCATGAGCAGAACTACCCGACTCATGATCTAGAGCTATTAGCTATGATGTTTTCATAGAAAATCTTATGTCTCTACCGTTATGGTGAGAAGTGTGACATATATGCTAATCATAAGAGCCAAAAGTATATACTCACACAAAAGGAGCTCAACATGCATCAAATGAGATGGTTATAGCTAATCAAATACTATTATTACTCTATTTACTATCATCCTATAAAGGAAAACAATATTTATAATTCACTTAGCTAAAAATAATTGGCTACTCGCCCTATGTTGATGATAATGACATATCTTATACTAATGAACATGCAAATGATGGATTTGAAAATCAATGAATACATCATACCTTGGCCAAATTATTTCCTAGCCATCTATCCAAGAGAATGTTATGGTGGTTCAAAGGGATGATACAAAGTTACAAAAGTAGGTAAATGTAATAAAGGAAAGAAAGATTCAAGAGTTCCATATCGATGATTATGGTGTAATTCAGTTTGGAATGAGGCTATATGATCCCTCACTGCCTAGAATATAGAAGGAGCTATTGGATAATGCACGTAGCTTATCATTCTCTATCGATCATTGGAGTACGAAGATGTACCGTGATCTTTGAGAACACTAATGGTGGGATATCATGATGGATATTTCATAGTATAACTCAAGGTTCTTAATATATCAAAAGTTAATGAAGAGAGATATAAGTTCGGTGGGATTATTCAACCCTTACCTATACACATGTGAAAATGGGAGAATTTCACTATGGATATCATCACTGGTCTTCTAAAGACATCCAAAAAAACAATGCGATATGGGTTGTGGTGGACCGACTCACCAAGACTACCAAACCTATTTCTATTTAGAAGATCTCTCTATTGAAGAAAATTATAACATATATGTGAAGGAAGTGGTGGGGATTCATGTAGTTCAAATTGTGATCATCTTAGATCATGATCCATGGTTCACATCCACATTCTGGATATGTCTTAAAAAATAATTTAGCATTGAACTGAATTTCATCAAAGCCTATCACCCCTAAAATGATGGACAATAAAAAAGGAATAGTTAGACACTCGAAGACATGATAATAGCATGCTCAGTGGAATATAAAGGTGAATTTTATCACCATCTCCCATTGGTTGTGTTTTCATACAACAACAACTTCTACTTGAGTATTCAGATGGTCCTATATGAAGCTATTTATGGAAAGAAAAGTAGAACTTCAACCCATTGGGATGAAGTTGGAAAACGAAAGCTACATGGACCTGTTTTTGTGCAAGATATGATAGAGAGGGTTCAAGATATACAACAACATATTAAAACCACTCATAGTCTAAAAAAAGATATGTTGACAATCGTCGAAGGGACAAAGAGTTTGACATTGGTGATAAAGTATTCCTTTGAATATCACTGTAGAATAGAGTTATGCAGTTTGGAATGAAAGGTAAGCTTATCCCAAGGTACATTGGACCCTTTGAGATCCTTGATCTCTTAGGAGTCATGGAATATCATCTTTCACTTCCACCATGTATAGCTCAAATTCATGGTTTGTTCCATGTATTTATCCTTAGAATGTACGTACAAGATTCCTCACATGTACAAAACTCAGAGGTGGTATAGTTGGAAGATGATTTCTCTTCTGAGGAGAATCCGGTAAATATTTTGGATCAGAGAGATAAGCTTCTGTGCAAAAAGGTAACTAACCTTTTCAAAGTGTTATGGAGTAACCATATATATGAATAAGCATCTTGGGAACTAGAGGATGCAATGAAGGAGAAGTACCCTCACTTGTTTATGTAAAATGAAATTTCAAGGGAGAAATTTAAAAAGGGAAGAAGAATGTAACAACCCAAACATTTATCAATGGAATTTCTACCTTAATCTAATAGTTTTATATGGTATAAAGAATAAAACATAAAATATATACCAAAATAAAAATTTATAAATTAATAAATAATGAAATAAAATTCTTTTTAAAAATGAAGGAACCTTTACCAATGGAATAGTAACTTGAACTTTGGAATAGTAACATAACCCTCAAAAATAATAATCCATCCAATATATTAATAATATGACCTATTAAAGTAAAAATAAAATTTCGGTATTTTATGAATGAAAATATGATATATTTATTTCATGGAATATGTAAATAAATGTTTTATAAATGATAAATTAAGTGTTGTTATTTTTGTAAGTCATAAATATTTAATTAAAATTTTATATATAACATAATAATTAAAAAGGAAATTTATTTTCATAAAATTTATTCATAAAGTAATATATACTTTTTTATGATAATAATATAATTTTATGAGACCTTAATTTATTTTTCAAAGTGTTAGAAAATCCGTTTTATTTTTAAAATTTGTACGTTTTAGAGTAAATGATGATTTTAATTAAAAATTAAATTTCTCATATATATTAAATTAATTTCATATATTGGATTTCTTTTTTTAATTATACACATAAAAAAAATTCGGTTAATTTTTTGGATTTTTAGAAAATAGTTGATTTTTTTGTGAATATGATAATTAGAAATTTGCATTATTTACCAAATACCGAAATTATTGAGTCATCACTAATGTGTATGGATGTTTTAATCACATAATCTTGGACTCTCATTCTCCCTTAAATATATTTAGTCATTTTAATCAAAAATATTCATAATCTTAATCCAAAATATTATACTAATGAATAAAATAATGAGAAAACACCCCTCTCCCCCCCAATAAATACAACCCCTCACCACCCCTTCTCCCCACACCTCTCTAAATTTGAGACATGTCCAAATTCTGATCAAAATATATTCCCAAGACCCGTAAAATATTTTAAATATGTTGTTTTCTCATCAATAGACAAAACTAGGGTCCCTTAATGGGGTTCTCAAAGAGGATAATTCAAGAGGTAAAATCCTATTTATTTTTCTTTTAATTTCATTTAATTTATTTTTCATTTCTTATTCTCCCCTAATCTCTTCCATAAAAATGTACATGATAACTCCCACATAATTTATACACTATAATTATATCATTTTAATGGAAGATTAATCATCAAAATACTATCTCTCTCCCTCTTTTATTCTAAAAATAAAATCATCGCATGTGATGAGTCGAATTATTGACATCATGGACGATGCATTTCCATTTTCCAATAACACCATAATGTCTGTTCATAGAACCACTATAATGGTTGGTACATACATTAAAATTTATTTTATAACCCTTTTTAGGTTCTAGAACATAAGTATTTAGATAATAATAAATTAGAAAACAAATCACGTATGTTGCGATTGAAAATCACCAAAATTATCCCAAACAATCATCATTAACTATTAATCCAATGACTCATCCTAATTACATATAATCAAAATATATATAATATCATTTTAGATTATAAAATGTTATTAATTACATATAATTTCAATTATATACAATGAACCCTTCTTTACATGATCTTCTATACATGAATACAAGGTAAATAATCATGAAAACCAAGAAAAACGAACACTCTCAAATGACGAAATTGAACTCTATAATTCGTCATAGTGGAAATAATCAAACTTAATAAAATTATAATGAATAAAATTCAATTATAAGATGTTTTATATTTATTAATTAATGATCAAATTTTATTATACTTGATATTAATGTGAAAAGAGATTTCAAACACAAGCAAAGGGATTCTCGAACCCAACTCCCTTTCCATGGGTTTTACTTCATTCATTCTATTTTTAGTATGAATTTTTCTTTATTATTCCATAAATATAATTTATTTTTTATTCTATTTATTTTAGGTGATATTCATTTTCACATTCTATATTTATAAAAAATGACAATATTTTTTCAAAATAATTATTCTTTCCAGAAAAAAAGATCTTTCACATCTCTTGAGATTGTTTTTTATTCAATCAAGATTTATACCAACCATATTATTCACTTGTTATATTTGGAAAACAAAATTTTATGAATGTATTATTTATGAAATATAACCCATTCCTTTACATGTTTTATTTTATTTCCAGTAATGATATACATTCTATGTGGTATGCATGATTATGTCAATTTTTTGATGTGATGAGTGTGCCCAGAATTATATTTGGCATGAAAATGTAATGATGTGATGGGTGTATGTGGAATTATATATCACAACAATTAAATATGTAATGTGATGAATCTCATGGTATAATGTGAAATATTCATGAACATGTTGCTAGTTTGTTCAGAACTATGTGTGGTAGTTGAACATTAAGACATGGTGTTTCATTTTTCTACATTTCTACATTCCTTGCCTTTATCAAATGTTTCTTCCCATTATTATCATAATGATAGATTGATTAAGTTATGATTATGATTATTATTATCACCCATGTCTCAGGTTTTTTATTCATCCTCTTACAGTTATTTTATCTCACCCCTTCATTTGATGTATATCCTCAAGCGAATACTTGCACTAAAGAGAACGTGTGGGCCGTTAAGAAGCTAGAGAAGAATGAATTAAATAAATGTTTACGTTTTATTATTTAAAAGTTAGGTATGGTCCTAGTTTTCCCAATATAATAAACCTTTGGATCCTATTTGTGTAACATTTTTTTATCTTTAAAATAATGTAATAGTCACATAATAAAAGTAGGGTTGATATAGAGACATAAATCTAATAAATTATGGTTTGGTGTTTTCTAAAACATATCTATGGGAACTAGCACCTATGGTCCCATTCTATTATCTTAATAGTATTATTAGATGGTAGTAATGGTTTTTAGTTTCTCATATATGTGTGTGTAGAGTTATATAATGGATTTTGGTTATTTCACACACATGTATCTTTAGTTATAGTATCTAAAGTATTGTTAGAGGTATGTAGTGGGTATTTTGTGATGGAATATGGTAACTTATGTGGTGTATGGGCTATGATGGATTAGGGTATAATAACTGATGTATGATCCACATCATACATGTTTTGATTCCTCCTAAAAACTAATAGGCTATTATATAGAGATGTGATATGGGATTATGAGATGATTTGATGCATGAGGTACAAGTTGTAATCCTTTATCCTAGGTATCATCAAGCTAGATTCTTAAAAAAAGAGATGCATCTGGATGTGGGATATTGGGGAAGAGTGGAAAACTAGTGGAGAAGTGGTGGTGAGGTACCCTTTTTGATTTTTAATTATAATATATGATATCTCATGTATGCATGACTTGGTGAGATAAAACTACGGTGTGGTTAGGAACTTAATATACCTATTTATATAAAGATTACATTTCACTTCTTATTCACTGGGATTTGGTAAAAATTATTTATTTTTTATATGAGAGGATCCAAGGTGGATCCTAGTGAGTATACTCTAATGATCATCCTTATGCATTCGAGGGGCCTAAGAGAGAATGGAGAAGATAACTGGATTCAATTTCATCCAGGATAAGGAAATTTGATGGAGATAGGTTTGTTGTAATGTGTGATTTCAGATGATTTTTACATATCTCAATATTGAATTTCCTTAAATTCCATGATGGTGTGAACTTCTCACACCTTGTGTTTGTACAAGACATTCTATTTAAATAAATTCATCTGGGGCATGAATTGGGTACCCAATTCATTTCTCACTATGTCTAAAAAACTACTCCTATATGCATCCCACATTTATGTAAACTATTTTTTATGTTAGTGGTAGAATTTTGGAGATCAGGATGCATTTTACTAACTCATTCTTTTAGTGGATCTGTTTCAGTTTTTTAGTCACTACCGAGTTTACCATTTTTGTACTTGTAGGTTTCCATTCAGTTTTTTAAACCTGAATGAAATTACATGTATACACTCAGGATCAATTTTATCTTTCTAAAAGGTGTTTATTGATGTATTGATCTTACCTCTCTCATGACCAGTTAGAGACAGAACTCCAGTGGTCACCACCTCCATGCTCCCATTGTTATCCAAGGAGATGTACTCCTTGGGTGAGGGGTTTTGACCGCGGATAAAGGATTTGGAAGTGGTTGAAAAACATATATCCATCCACCATCCCTTTAAAAAAACCATATTAGAAAAATATAATCCAATTGGAATGAAAAATGTTATATAAAATAGATTGAAATAGCAATATAAGATTGTAATTTCATTTCAATTTAATTTTTAAATATGAAATATTTACATTGATGTGATATTTTTAGTTAAAAAAAAATAATTACAATCCAATGTAAAAAATAATATCTCTTACAGTAGGATTTTGTCACGATCCACCTTCCCCAATATGTGAGAAGGGACAGTAGGTTTCTTGACCCATCCTTGTTCACGTTGGAGGAGAGATAATGACCCCCCGAGACCTGCCATCAATAGGTCCCGGAGTGGCGACTAGCACCATGGGTATATAATCACACACAAGATGGAAGGAATTACCCTTTTTATATAATAGGATTAGGAGATAATATAGTAAATCCCAACAACACCAAAAGTGGAAGTATAGGTAAATCCAAAAAAACTATTCTCATATGCATTTTCTAAAAGAAAATGATATAAAAGTAAAATTGAACCCCAAAAAGATGCACAAAAAGAATGAAAAACAGCAACAAAAAATGTCACAACAACTAAACTAGTATGACCCTGCACAATCCATGAATTCCCCTTGGAAACATGAAAACTGTTCTATTTACGTAGGGTGAGAATACAAGTATACTCATTAGGGAAAACCAAAAGCTCTCAAGCACAAGTGGGGAGGCATTCTAATGCCCAGTGAGAAAAGAGATAACTGAAACACCTAGCAAGGAAAACATCCCACCCCATCCTCCCCAAGGCACGCTCCTCAAATAACACAAGTCAAGAATTATTATATTAATAACACATCGATGTTTGGGTACGCCACGCCACTTCCCCACTAGTTATTGAAGACATCCAACGCATCAAAACACTCCAACCATTCTCACTGTAGTCCCACTACCACACCCCGCCCGCACACACCTGGGCCACAACCACACATCTCGCCTGAAAACACCTAGGCCACAACAACCACGCATAACCATTCCCACAAACACCTAGGCCAAAACAACTACTGCCACGCTCGAAGACACCTGGGTCACATCCCGAAGACACTTGGGAAACAACCTGCCCACACACACCTGGGAAACCACCACAACTACCCCGCCCAATGAATCATGGGCTATAATGGACCTCAGGGCATCACAGCCTACCCTATGAGTCTTGGTATATTTGGTAAATGAAGAAGAAAATGAGCTAATAACTAGCCACTCATAGGAGTGTTTGGAAAAAAGCCTCCCCCATGAAATGGGGGTGTTCGACACTAGCTGCTCAACATCGGTGGGCGCGAATAAGAAACAAAAGAACAACAATTATATAATATATATAACAAGATCTCATCACAATCTAGGAGTTCCAAAACCGACTTAGGAACAAACACCCTCATTACTATTCATTCAAAAGAAACACCGAACCCACGACCATGTCACCACTCATCCCGGAAAGCAATTACACATTAATCCCATTCTTGTTTTCATGTTCAAGTGATCCCAATTGTGTAATTTATACACTACTGGGAAACTAACAGGAATAACCACAATCCAGGGAAAGAAAAATAACCATACAATAATTTAAGCATTCACACTCAGTTCTCTTGTAATGTCACAAAAACAAAAGGATCTGCGAGATCCCTCAAAGTACAGGAACCAAACCATGCCTCGAGATACAACCCCACATAGCTTCAGATTCACAACCAACATCCATTCCACAATAGAGGATCTCATCCCCATCCACATCACCCCATAAGCATCAAACAAAACAACACACCTACTACCAAAACAGAGTAGGAAAACATCCAGGTTCATGTACATCATTCATTAGGTTCTTCTTTCTGTTGGTCAACTGGGGTGACCACACAAGGACTGATGTTCACTAGGCATCCATTTTACCAACCGAGTTTAGTTGATTAACCAATTTCCATGTTACAGTCATTTAATCATCACATAAGACAGGGGTTTATTAGTGCGCAAGGAAATACCACCAACAGCCATGATTTTTAGTGATCATAATCCCATAGAGTTCACAACATATAGAAATTATTAAACAGTATAGAAGAATTGTCTAACGCACCCCATAATTCTTTCACAGTCTGCTTATTATCTTTGTTAAGGTTCAGGTTCATCTATTCTCAGAGAAACAGTGGTGTACCCACCCCGTATGATACACAATAAGGAGAGACAAAGTAAAATACCTACCTGGTTCATAAAGGATCAATGTTCTTCTCCACTCGCCGAGAACAGGGGATGCATGACTTGCAGGGGAGGAGCATCGGGGACTCCAAGGGTAAGTAGGGAAGCTCCAGCATATGTGCACCACTCATCTCAGGAAGGGGAAATTCAAAAGCCCAAAGATGAAAAGAAGACTAGCCAAGTGGAATAAGAACAAATTTCTAGCATGATATAAAGATAAGATCCCATTATTACAGGATATGGAATTTTGAACGGCTTTGAAGTCGGATCGTGGTTTTCCACACGGTTGGGTGGTTACACAAGATGGAATTAATTGTAATTTAAAAATTCTCATCAGATTGGTGGCCATAATAGTTGTTCGTTTAAATGGATTCCTTTAAATAGCACAATAGGGGGCAGAATTGGAATGTATGGGAAAGGGTGTGACAAAGAGGAAAAGCCACGCGTTTTGGTATGTTAAGGGTCCCCCAGATCTTGGGGGATTATAGATATTATTTATGGTCTTTAAAAGTCTTTGAAAGGGGGTATTAAATCATTTTATGTTAAAAGACAGATTTCGGAAGCAGAAAACTCGGGAATTGGGAAAGAACAAAGACCGCTCAGTGGGGACACGGTGCCACCGTCACAGTTCCACCCTTACGGTGCCACCGTCACAGTGTCACCCTTACGGTGCCACCCTCACGGTGCCACCGTCACTATGGAGACGTGTCTTCGAAATATAATGGACCAGGTGGGTCCGGACCATTACATCAGATACCTCTCAAACTATTCTCACCCTTTAGAATCAAAACTAGACCCGAAGAAACGAGGGGTTACGAACAACCACCTCGAAATATTCCTATCAGGAGTGAAACTCATCGAAATCTAAGAACACCTCTCCCTCAAGTAACCATGAAACACTTGAGGGTAAAACTATCCAGTCATATGGGTTGGGGAGTTTCTTCCTCCATGTCAACATATTATCTGCTTTGGGTGGCACTGACTCGCCCACACGGGTTTAATCGCATCCTCCTTAATGCATATTGATTAGGGATTGGGTCCTCCCCTCCCATAGTCCGGACTCTTCACACACATCCATAGAATAAGGAAAACCACACGTTCCATAGTTAATAAGGTAAAGTGTTCCATCACAACAAGTATCAATAAATAGAACAAAACTTAAAACATCTTTGGGTACTAGGTGCTCAATTGCATCTCCCATTCCCATGTACATTCCTCGAGCCTATCATGCCTCCACAACACACGATCCAATGGAATGGTCCATCCACAGAGCACCTTCTCCTCACGATCCTCAATCCCCACTGGTCTTTCCACAAAAGTCACGTCGTACTCAATACCCACATTTCCCCAGTCAAGGACGCGTGAATCGTCATTTAGATATCATTGGAGCTGAGACACATGGAAGACATCGTGCAGTCTCAGTACCGGCAGTGGTAGTTCTAGATGATAAGACACTTCACCGACCTGCCGAAACACGTCAAACGGTTTAAAAAACTTGTGATGAAGCTTACTCCCCCTTCTGAACCTCTGTTTCCCACACCGAGGGGAGACCTTCAAGAACACTTTGTCCCCGAACTCGAACTCCAAGGGTCTCCTCTTATTATCGGCATATGACTTCTACCGATCCTAATCAACCTGAATCCTCTCCTGTATACGCTGAACCATCTCATTCATTCTCTACACCACTTCCGGGCCAAGAACACCTACTTCCCCAACCTCGATCCAGCATACGGGTGAGCGACATGGCCTTATGTACAAAGCTTAGAATGGATCCATGACAATGGTAGAGTGATAGCTATTATTGTAGGAAAACTATACCAGAGGCAAGTGACATTCACACGATCCCCTAGAGTTTAGAATAAATTCTCATAGCATATCCTCCAATGTGTGGATGGTGCGCTCTGTCTGGCCATCTATCTGGGGGTGGAAAGCAGTTCTAAGATGTAGCTGGGTGCGAAAAGCATACTGTAATCCTCTCCAGACTCATGAGGTATACCATGGATCCCTATTCAAGACTATGGATCTCGGGAATCCATGCAACCGAACCACCTCATCCACGTACCTATGTGCTAGGGAATCCACCGTACTTGACTCTTTGATTGCTAGGAAGTGGGCTGATTTCATCAATTGATCCACCACTACACAGATAGCATCGCAACCCCCTTGAGCTCTGGGTAGTCCCGTGATGAAATCCATCGAGATGTCACCCCACTACTACTTAGGGTCATATAAATGTTGTAACAGACCCCATGTGATGCAGTGTTCTGCCTTCACCTTCTGACACACTATGCACTTTGCTATGAACTTTGCCACTGCCCACTTCACCCTGGGCCACCATAACTGACCTCTCAATCCCCGGTACGTTTTGGAAGCTATCGGGTGTTCTTCCAGGGGTGTGTTGTGGACATCACCAATATCTCTCTCACGCGTCGTCTCCAGATCAAACAGCTTCCCTATGAAAAGCATCCGACTCTAACCATCCTATTTCCACCCTTCCGGAGCATCGCTATGGTTAACCTGGTCACACATTAATTCACTCTCTATGTCTCCCCACTGAGACTCCTCCACCTGTCATAGGAGATAGGATTTCACTATCATCTGAAACAGAAACCTCTACAACCATCCTCCCTTACATCTAGGTGCAGGGTAGCCAACTCCTCCATTGCCTTCCCAGCATCTATCGACTCTCAAATCGCATCCTTCTGCAACTTCCTGCTCAAGGAATCAACCACCACATTCTCTTTTCCTGAGGTGTAGGAAATCTCAAAGTCGTAGTCCTGAAGGAACTCCATCCACCTTCACTGCCATATGCTCAGATCCCCCTGGGAGAAGATATACTTCAAGATTTTCTGATCCATGATGACCACGAAGTGCTCCCCAATGAGGTAATGTCGCCAATACTTTAGTACGAACATGACCACTGCAAGATCCAGATCGTGGGTGGCATAATTATGGTCATGGGGATGTAACTATCTAGACCCATAAGAGATCACCCCTTGTTGTTGCATCAGCACACACCAAAGACCTTGTCCTAAAGCTTCACAAAACACCTCATACGTCGCTCCTTCTTCTGGAAACCTCAGCACTGGGGCACTTACCAACTTCTCCTTCAGATAGCTAAAGGTTGACTCGCACTGCCCATCCCATACGAAAGCCATGTCCTTCTTGGTCAAATTTGTCAAAGGTGATGCAACTCGGGAGAAGTTGGGTACGAACCTTCGGTAGTAACTTGCCAGGCCTAGGAAACTACGAACTTCTGCCACGTTCTTGGGTGCTGCCCAAGAAACAACCACCTCAACCTTTGATGTGTCAACTGCTATTACCTTCTCCGACACCATGTGCCCAAGGAAGTGCACTTATTGTGTCCAAACTTTGCACTTGGACAATTTCCCATAGATTTGGGGCTGTCGGAGAACCTCTAAAACCATTCATAGGTGCTCAGCATGATCCTCCTCTTACCCTGAGTAGATCAGGATGTTGTCAAAAAACACGACTACAAATCGGTCCAAGATATTCCCAGAGGATGGAGTTCATGAGCCCCATGAACATAGATAAAACATTCATAACACTGAATGGCATGACCACTAACTCAAAGTACCCATATCTGCACCTGAAGGAGGTATTCGAGGTGTCTCCCTTCTTCACCCTTAGCTGGTGATATTCAGACTGTATATTGATCTTAGAGAACCAACATGCTCCCATTAGATGGTCAAATAGATTGTCTATCCTTAGAAGAGGGTAGTGATTCTTAACTATCAACTGATTCAGTCTTCTGTAGTCTATGCATAGCCTCAGACTATCATCTTCCTTCTTCGTAAACAAAATAGGAGCACCCCATGGTGACACACTTGGTCGAATAAAACCCTTCTTCATCAGATCTTCAATCTTAATCCGCACCTCCTATAACTCATAAGGTTCCATCCAGTAGGGATCCATCGAAATAGAATGGGCACCATGTTGCAAGTATATCCCAAACACAACATCACATTGAGGGGGTAGAGTTGCCACCTCTTCAGGGATGATGTCCATAAACTCACCGACGATCCCTGAGACTTATACCATTTCTTTATCTGCCGACTCCACTGACAGTTCCGCTAACAAGGAAAGGAGGGGATCCACTCACCTGTTACCTTCTTGGTAACCCCGCTCGCCGATGAAAGTCACGCATCAGCCGCACAAGTCTAAAAACACGATCCTTCCTTGGAAGCAGTCAATAACGAAGCATACAGAGAACAACCAGTCAATGCCTAGGATGACATAGTGTTGATGTATCTGAAATAGTAGAAGATCCCTGATTGACTGATGTGTCCCTATCAACAGTCTACACCCTCGACAAACAAAAAAACAAGTAGGGCTGACCCTTGACTAGTGTACTCAACACCAGGGGCACTGGAAGTATCTCATCATCTAGACCAAGAGCACAGGCCAGACTGGGCGCAACAATGGAGTGCGAAGCTCTTGTATCGAACAAGTCATAGGAAAGATTACTGAAAAATCCGATCATACCTTGAACGACTTCCGAACCTACTTGAGATATAGCCTCTGTGGCGTGTAACTTCCCACACCCAGCTCCTCTGCCCCTCAGCTATCGGTCGCCTCCCCAACCATGCCCAGGTCGAGGTCCCTGAGGAGCGCACTGAGGTTGGCCTCCTCCTATGACGTCTGCCCTTGGAGAAGCGGGAGCTCACTGTCCCTACTACTATTGTTGAAAGGGCCTGGCTGGAAACTACTGCTGTTGGGGTGGGTGCTACACTGGCCCACCCCCATTGTACTATACTTGGTCCGAGAACTGATTTTAAAGGTGCCCATGGCTGCCACAGATGAAGCATATCGGTCCTGGGCCTGAATGGAAAGGGCGAGGACTGGGAGATCGGAACTGGAACTACTGGGGCCTCCTCCCTAGTGGTCGAAACCTAGAGGGCCCTGATGCTAGAGGCCTACAGCGGACGGCCTTCCCCTTTGACGAGCCCAACTGGATTCCCTCTCGTGATACACCTCCCAGTGTGTGCATCCTTTCCACCACTTCATCCTTCTCCTGGACCTACAAGTATGTCGGTAGGGTGAAAGGGGTAATCGCATACTGAAGGGAAGGTCGGAGTGCCTCTTATAAATGTCTCACCCAAGAATCCTCATTCGGAAAAAGTCCTAGAGTGAAGCGAAGGAGATCCTTGAACATGATCCATCGCTCTCTCACTGAAATGTTCCCCTACTGAAGGGAGAGTAGCTCCTGCCTCTTTTCAGCATTCATCGTGGAAGAGAGAAATTCCACCCCGATCTCCCTCTCGAAGTCATCCCATGTAACCTCAGCCTCCCTCTTCTCCCCGACGTAGAGTGTTGACCACTGACGCGCTTCTCCCCACATCTGGCATACAGCTAGAGTAACCCAGTACTCCGTCGGAGCCCAGATCAAGCTGAATGCTATCACCAGCTCTTCTATCCAGCTTTCTGTCTCCATGTCCGAGGTGCTGTCCTCGTACTTCCCAAGGGTCTATCGCTGGAAGGAATGAAGTGTCCTCTTCCACTGGTCATCCTTATCTTGGTTAGTCCTTTGCCGATCAGCCAATTCAACCTCCTAGGCCACGATCGCCCGCACTACTCGTGGTCGTCTCCCAGGTGCCATAGCTGCAAGGTAAACAAAGAATGTCTATGCTCGAGTAGTGTAGAATATTTTTCTTAAATTTTCTGAGACTTATTATTAATTTTGAATCCCCAAATACCCATAAAATAGAAGAACACAAGTCATTATGATTCATGAACCTTTCTTAGGGTCTATACCTACCAATCAGTGTAGCCATACATGGTTGTTCGGTAGGCCTAGAGACCTTGTGTCGGATCACGGGGGCCCCTAAAATACTGTGTTTTAGAAAGTCTTCCCTAGCATATTTCATGCACCAGGATTGCCTAACTCTATTACCCTACCATCCCATGAAACCCTCACTATGCCTAACCCCGAGCTCCATCCTATCTCTCAACCTCCTTCTATGATACCATTATTTCACGACCCGCCATCATCAAGATGAGAGAAGGGACAACAGGTTTCCAGACCCTTCCTTCTTCAAATTTAAGGAGAGATAATTACCTCTGATACCCACCTTCGATAGGTCCCGGAGTGGCGACTAGAACCAATGGTATAGAATCACACACAAGATGGAAGAAATTACCCTTTTTATTTAATATGATCGAGAGATAAGATAGTAAATCCCAACAACTCCAAAAGTGGAAGTAAAGGTAATTCTAAAACAATCCATTCTCATATGCATGTTCTAAAAGCAAATGATACAAAAGTAAAAGTAAACCCCAAAAACAAGGAGAAAAAGAATGAAAAATAGCAACAACAAATGTCCCAATGTCTGAACTAGTATGACCCTACATGATCCCTAATGTCTTCCTGGAAACCTCAAAACAGTTTTTTATACGTAGGGTGAGCATACAGGTATACTTAGTAGGGAAAACCAAAATCTCTGAGGCAAAAGGGGGAGGCATTCTAATGCCCTGTGATAAAAGTGATAACTGAAACACCTAGCAAGGAAAACTTCCCACATAGGCCTCACCAAGGCACACTTCACAAATAACGCATGTCAATAATTATAATAGTAATAACACATCAATGTTTGGGTACCCTGCACCACTCCCCCACTAGTTATTGAAGACATCCTATGCATCGAACCTCTCCCTCCATTCTAACTGTAGTCCCACTGCCACACCACGTCCGCACACACCTGGGCCACAACCACACGTCATGCCCGCAAACACTTTGGCCACAACAACCATGAGTAACTATACCGGCAATCACCTAGGCTAGAACAACTACTTCTTTGCCCGAAGACACCTGGGCCTCATCCCGAAGTCACATGGGAAACAACCTGCCCGCACACACCTAGGAAACCACCACAACTACCCTGCCTAAAGAATCTTGGGCTATAATGGACCTTAGTCCATCACATCCTACCCGATGAGTCTTGGTCTATTCGAGAAAGGGAGCAGAAAAGAAGCTAATAACTATCCACTCATAGGAGTGTTTAGAAAAACACCCTCCCCCATGAAATGCGGGTGTTTGGCACTAGGTTCCCAACTTGGGTGGGGTGTGAATAAGAAACATAAGAACTAAAATTATATAATATATATTACAAGCACTCATCCAAACCTAGGAGTTCCAAAACAAACATAAGCACAAACACCCTCATTGCTATTCATTCACAAGAAACACTGAACCCACGACAATGTCACCAATCATCCTGGAAAGTAATTCCCCATTGATCCCATTCTTGTTTTCATGTTCATGTGATCCCATTTAAGTAAATTCTGCACTACTGGGCAAATAACAAGCATAACTAAAATCCAGGGAAAGAGAAACAACCAAACATCAATTTAAGCATTCCCACCTGGTTCTCTTGTAAAGTCACAACAACAATTTGATCCGTAAGATCCTTCAATGTACTAGAACCAATACAATCCTTTAGATACAACCCCACATAGCTTCAGATTCACAACCAACAACCATGCCACAATAGAGGTTCCCATCCCCATCCACATCACCCCATAAGCATCAAACAAAACAACAAACCTACTACCAAAATAGAGCAGGAAAATGTACAGGTTTAAGCACATCATTCATTAGGTTCATCATTATGTTGGTTAACCGGGGTGACCACACAAGGATTAGTGTTCACTAGGCATCCATTTAACCAACCAAGTTTAGGTGATTAACCAATATCCATGTTACAACCATTTAATCATCATATAAGGCAAAGGTTTATTAGTGCACAAGTAAAGACCACCAACGACCATGATTTTTAGTGAGCATAACCCTATACAGTTCACTACATATAGCAATTATAAAATAGTGCAATAGAATTGTCAAATGCACCCCATAATTATTTAACAGTATATTTATTATCTTTGTTAAGGATCAGTTTCATCCATTCCCATAGAAACAGTGGCGTACCCACCCCACATGACACAAAGTAAGGAGAGACGAAGGAAAATCCCTACCTGGTTGATCAAGGATTGAAGTTCTTCTCCACGCGCCAAGAACTGGGGATGCTTGACTTGCAGGGGAGGAGTGTCGGGGAATCCAAGGGTGAGTAGGGAAGCTCCAGTACAGGTGCACCACTTGCCTCATGAAGAGGAACTTCAAACACACAAAGAAGAAAAGGAGAATAGACAAGAAGAAGAAGAACAGATTTCTAGCGTGATATAAAGATGAGATCCCATTATTACAGGATATGGAATTTTGAACGGCTTTGAAGTCTTATCAGGGTTCTCCACACGGTTGGGCAGTAACACACGATGGAATTAATTTTAATTTAACAATTCTAATCAAAGGGGTGGCCATAACAGTTGTGCGTTTAAACGGTTTCCTTTAAATCACACAATAGGGGGAGGAATTGGATGGTATGGGAAAGCATGTGACAATGAGAAAAAACCTCACGTTTTTGTAAGTTAATGTCCGTCCAATATTGGGGGATTTTAGATATTATTTATGGGATTTAAAAGGAATTGAAAGGGGGTATTAAATCATTTTATATCAACAGACACGTTGTGGGAGCAGAAAAGTCGGGAACTGGGAAAGAACGAAGACCGGCCGATGAGGACACGGTGCCACTGTCACAGTGCCACCCTTATGGTGCCATTGTCACGATTCCACCCTTAGGGTGCCACCGTCACGCTGTCACCCTGACGATGCCACCATCTTGGTGGCAGCCTGACTGTGGCACCGCCACTATGCCACCCTCATGGTGCCACACTCACGGTGCCACCTTTACTGTGGAGCCGTGTCTTGGAAAAGTAATGGTCCCGGTGGGTCCAAGCCATTACAGATTTCTCCAATGAACAAAATCTATACAAAGGTCAGTCCCTATAATAAAACCAATGTTTATTTTAGTAAAAGTACATAAAAATTAAAAAAAAAATATAATTTTAATGTATATAATCTACATATGGTAAATTATATTTCAATTTACTAAATATATTAATGATATTATCAGTAATACTATTAATTGTATTATTAATGATTATATTTGTAATTTTATAATAATTAGTAATTATAAATTATACTACTAATTAAATATAATATTATTAATTATTAATTAAATTTTCAATTAAGAATATATATTTAAATTATATTGTCAATTATTGATTATATTAATGATATTATCAGTTATTAATTATCTTAATTACTTAAATAGTTGTTAATAATTATATCATTAAACTAAAATTTTATTTTTACATTGAAAATATACATTTTGAGTCACACAAGGCACATCATGTGTTGTACTGATGCACGATCAATTCATACAAATAAAAACAGAATTATAGATCATTTTAAAAATGTTTGAAAAACAAATTGAGCACTTTGAAATGGTTTTGAAAATATGTCATGTGTTTTAAAATAAAATGAAACTTTTTATATTAAAATCACACACTTGGAGTCATACAACCCAAATCATGTGTTATAATGATGTGAGATCAATTCCTATATAAAAAATGGATTGTGGATCATTTTCCGAAACTACCAAGACAATATCAGATAGTTTGCTCAATTTTTTCTATGTGATCTGTGTTTTAGAGAAAAATAAAAATTTAAATGTGAAAACATAAACATTGAGTCATACTGACCACATCATATTTTAGATTAATCTGTGGTCAATTACAACACATCAAAAAATAATTATGCATAATTTTCCTAAATTATCAAGACAATATAAGATCATTTACTCTATTTGGGTTATGTAGAGTGTGGTCTAGATTGAAATGAAACTTTTTATGTGAAAATATGAAATTTGAGAAATATTAGACACATTTGGTGTTAGATTGATGTGAATTTAATTCCTACATTTTACAAATGAATTATGGATCATTTTCATAAATTTTCAAGACAAAATGAGATCAATTAATGTTTTTTGGCAATATGAGGCATGTTTTACACTATAATGGCCCTTTTATACTGAAAATACACACATTCAGTCATTTTAGGTACGTCGTGTGTCAGATAAATGAGATTCTAATTCCAAAACATCAAAAATGAATTATGTATAATTTTATTAATGATTAAAACAATCCATGATCATTTTCTTAGTTTTGTATTTATGAAAACCCTTTTAAACATAAAATAATGCCATTATACTGAAAACATACACATTGAGTCATGCTAGGCACATCATGTGTCGGGTTTAAACGAGTTATATTCCTACATGTCTCAAATAAATTATTTATTATTTCCTGATGTTTGAAACAATATGATCTTGTTTTCTGGGTTTTGGATATGTGAAACACATTTTAAACTAAAAAAACACGTCTTAGAGTCATACGGGCCACATCATGGGTTGAATTGATGTGAGGTTGATTCCAGCCTGAAAAAAATGAAATATGTATCATTTTTGTGACGTTTCAAGTCATTAACATCTCATTTAAATATATATTTTTTTTGTGACATGTGTTTTACACTAAAATGACATTGTTAAGTTGAAAACATACACGTGCAGTCATACGAGTCATATCATGTGTTTGATTAAGGTGAGGTTGATCCCTACATGTAAAAAATAAATTACGGATCATTTTAATAATTTTTCTAAAAAATATATTATTAATTTCTCTATTTTTATTATGTGACATTTGTTTTACTCTAAAATGATACTTTTATGTTGAAAACACGCACTTGGAGTCAAACTAGCAACATCATGTAACATATTAATTCATGGTATATTACTACACATCCAAAATAAATTAAGGATAATATTAAAAAATTTGAAAACAATATGATCTCAATTTCCCTATTTTTCTTCTATCACACACATTTTAAAATGAAATGATACTTTTATATTGAAAAAAAACAATTTGAGTTATACTGACCACATCATGCATAATATTGATGTGTCGTCAATTCCTACATGTCAAAAATGAATTATGGATTAGTTCACTAAAATTATAAAATAACATGGGAATGTTTTTCTAGTTCTGATTGTGTGATGTGTTTTTTAAACAAAAATGATAGTTTTTTTATTAAAAACATACACATGTAGTCCTATTAGACACATTGTGTGTTAGATTGATTTGTTGTTGATTCCTACATGCTAAGAATAAATTATTGATCATTGTACTATATTTTCAAGAATATATAAGCTTTTTTACTCAATTTTGGATATGTGACTCACATTTTCCCTAAAATGACACTTTTATATTGAACACACATGCTTGGAGTCACACTGGACACATCATGTGTCAAATTAATATGTGGATAATTCATTTATGTAAAAAATGAATTACTGATGATTTTATTAATGTTTCAAGACAATCTGATCTCATTTACTCAGTTTTAGCTATGTGATGTGCATTTTTTACTAAAATGACACTTTTATATTGAGAACATGAACTAAGAGTAATATTGTCCATATCATGTTTCAATTTAATGTTTAGTAAATTCATATGCATCAAAAATGAAACATGGATCAATTTACTCTTGTTTAAAAATATTTATAGGTCGTTTTCTTTTTTTTTTTCTAATGTGATGTGTGTTTTTAAAAAATGATACTTTCTTTTTGAAAACATGATCCATGAGTTATACCGACCACATCATGTGTCATATTATAGTGTGTTTGATTCCTACAAGTCAAAAATAAATTATTGATTTTTTTCCTAATGTTTGAAAGTATTACAAGATCATTTTCTTAGATTCTCTAGGTGCTTCTCATTTTAAACTAAAATAAAACTTTTATATTAAAAACACACACTTTGAGTCATAGTAACCACATTGTGTGCTAGATTTATGTGAGGTAAATTTATACACATAAAAAATAATTATAAATCAGTTTCAAAAAAATTTAAGACAATCTTGGCTATTTTTCTGGGTTTTGATAATGTGATGTGTGTTTTAAACTAAAATGACACATAATATTGAAAACACACACTTACTGTTATGCTGACCAAATCGTGTGATGGATTAATGTAGCAGTGATGGGAATATAATGGTGGCAGTACTTTAGTAGGGACTGTAGTGGAGGTGGTACTATGGCAGGGAGTATAGAAACCTGAGTACTATAATAGTAATATTCTCTAAAAGCCTCTTTGAGTAAAAAAAATGGGCTTTCAAACCTTGTATTCAGGCCACTTTTCCTTGAGCCTTTGGGCTATGTAATGGGTCTCCCTCTACCCAGATAAAAATAAGTCTTTGCATTAACAATAAAATGATTCTTCGACCCCAAAATTTAAAAAAATTAATATGTGGTTGGTGCCAACACATAAAAAATTAATTATATATAATTTTATGAAAGTTTCAAGATTAGTCGAGCTCATTTACTCGTTTTTGGCTATGTTACTCATGTTTTACAATAAAATGACATTTTTAAATTGAAAATACATGCTTGGTGTAATACCAGGCACATTGTGTGTTGGATTATGGTATTGTCAATTCCTAAACATAAAAAATTAATATGGATCATTTTCTTAATATTTGAAAATAAGATGAGCTCTTTGACTTGGTTTTGGCTATGTGATGCATGTTTTAAACTAAAATAACACTTTTTTATTGAAAACACACACTTTGAGTCATACCAATTGCATCGTGTGTATGATTTACAAGTGGTAAATTCCCTCACATCACAAATAAATTATGGATTGGTTTCATAAAGTTTGAAAAAAATATGAGCATTGTTCTTTAGTATTAACATTATGATGCACATTTTAAACTAAAATGAATCTTTTATATCAAAATAATGCACATAGATTCATGCTAGAAAAATCATGTATTGGGTTAATGTGAGTTCAATTCCTATATGATACAAATGAATTTTGTATCATTTTACTATTTTTCAAGAAAAAACAAGCTTGTTTACTCATTTTTGTTTATGTGGCATGTATTTCCACTAAAATTACACTTGATAACACTCACTTTGAGTCGTACCTGCCACATTGTGTGTTAGATTGATGTTTCATCTAGTTATGAAAAAAATATTATGGATCTTGTATCTTAATTATGAGAATAATATGATCTTGTTTTCTAAAATTTGGCTATGTGATACATGTTCTAAAATAAAATTACATGTTTATATTGAAAACATGCTCCTTAAGTCATACTAAACACATCCTTTATTGGATTAATGTGTCATAAATTCCTACACATCAAAAGTTAATTATGAATCATTTTCAAAAATTATTAATATAATCTGAGCCCATTTTTCTAGGTTTTGACAATGTGACACTATTTTATAATAAAATGATACTTTTAATGTGAAAACATGCATTTTGAGTCATATAGGACACATTTTGAGTGGGAATGAATTGAGTTTTATTCCTACATGCAGAAAATGAATAATAGATCATTATGAAAAAATTATCATGAAAATTCAAACTTTTTTTCTTAGTTTTGACAATTTTATGTTTGTTTTAAAGTAAAATTAAACTTATTTATTTAAAACATGCACTTGGAGTCATACATTCAACATCATATGTCAAATTTATGTGTGGTATATTCTTTCACAACATAAATGAAATATGAATCATTTTCCTAAATTTTAAAAATAATTCAAGTTTTTTTCTCAGTTTTGAAAATATTAATATTGTTTTAAACTAAATCACCTTGTAGAGATCAACCATAATCTCAATATTTTCAAATTTAAACCCTTATTTAAGTTTTTTAATAGTTAATTACTCATTTCTACTTTGAGAATTGGATCTGTCTATGGTGATGCATCACTATTAGTCTTTATAGTATAATTCATTTACATGTCTTTACATGAAAAGTGCATTGTTTGAACGCATTGGCCCTAAAAACATTTAAGATAAAATAAAGTAAAATTAATGTATAAAAAGGGTATTTAGAATGTTGAGAGTAAACCTCACATATCATGTCTCTATGAAAAATTAGTGCATAGTAAGAAGGAATCTTAAAGGACCACATAGTACTCAATTTCGTGGTTTCTCTCTTTGACAATGCATATGAAACCTGATTTGCTTCCCTATAAGCATGTGAAACTGCATAATAGGGATCTCTAGCCTGATCAAGGCATCAAATATAATGCAAAAGGATTCACTGTGGGATATTCTGGGTCCTCGACTTGAAATCATTGAGGACAATTTGAGAGTCTGATTCAATCCAAATCAAATTCCAACCATGATGAATAACATATTTAATGGCATATATAATGACCCAAAGCTAAACTTAATATGTTATGCCCAATCCAATAATGTGATGAAAATAGTCTTTAACGAAGACACGATAAGGGATAAAGACTCCTCCACACCCTGATGCTCCCAAAATTCCAAGGGTTTCTCCATCAATATATTCTTTTATCCATTTTGAGATAGGAGGTATCCATCTAATGCTATTTAGCGTGAGTGTCCTCCTTATCCTACCTGAAATTCCTAGAATCCAAAGGATTGTGAGGTCCTAAATAATGATCTTCATTTCACCATGTTGCAATATTGAGGTAGTGAAAATATCACATTGTACACCCATTACAACAACATGAAATGAGTGAGAAATATTTTTAAAAATAAAGGAGTTGAACACTAATACTAAAATATCCATGAATAATTTCTATATTTTTTTACATACCCAAGAATAATTGATGTTTAGAATTCTCCCATAACGTTGATAATGCACACATTGATTGATATCAAATAGATCAACAACATAATTCCTTAATTTTTGTGCAAAATAAAAACTGAAAAAATAGATGTTGTATATTCTCACCATTTTTCTGGTAGAGATGACATGCTTATACAATGTATTGACCAAATTTCATTATCCGATCATGTGTTGGTAGGCGGTTATTCTAAACCCCCACAGAATCCGAAACCTCGAGGTTTGAGCAAATGTTTTCATGAAATTCATAAACAAATATAGTGTTTGGATAGATCCCTCACACTACAAGAGATATAAATCTCCAGCATTTAAAATTCCATTTATACATGGCTTCAAGATCAAAGTGTCATTATCAATAAAGTGGTAACATTGAATTTTTAGTCCATCTTGTAGATTAACAACATCCCCAAAGATATCAGTGCAGTTTATAAGATAAGAAATAGACATCCCATGTAGTTTAGGAGGCAAATTTTCCACATTGAGAGTGGTGTACATCTAGGGAGTATCTCAATAGTTGTGGTCAGAATGTCAGCTTACCTACCATTTGAAATTATTCATCAACTCAGTGAAGTAATGCCTAATTGAGGACCAATCTGATGAGTTATGATAATGGGAATACCCATTATGGAGCCTCTTCTTGAACCTGCAGACTACAAAATTCATGGAATGATCCTCAAACAATATGATATTCAAAGTAAATTTGCTAATAATAACATCATTGAAAATCTTGAGGTCCTTGATACCAAGGCCTCCCATCTCAATGGGTTTAATACACTCCTTCCAAGATATATTAATCAGCTTCATTTCATAAAATGGTCCTATCCAAATAAAATTCCTCATCATGAATTGAAGATCACAGAGAATGCCTCTTGGACATCTATAAATAGATAAAGAGTACACACACATAGAGGTGATAATTGAGTTAATGAGATATACCATCCCTCAAATTGACATAGTATTCCACTTCCATCTGGCCAGTTTACCAGTAACACCAAAACAATTCCTTCAAGATACTACCTTATCACCTTCCCCCAAAATAATGGGACCCCATGAAAATAAAATGGGATGTGCCCCTTATTCACTCCAAGTGTTTTAATGACCGTAGTTTTCTTTCCCACATAGATCCCTTCACCCAAAACAATGAATAATTTATTCCATCTTATAATCTGACCAGCCACAGCTTCATAATGCCCAAAAAAGCCTTAATTTGAGATATTGATTTCCTTGAAGAGTACCCAAAGAGAATAATTTCATCATCATATAAATGTTTATATGGGATGGTACTATCCCTATTATCCTTAATCTATTTATAAATCCCAAGCTGATTAATTTTATTAAAGCCATAATCATCATGGAACATTTTACTAGCTCTTGTAGAATTTGTTGAATGTAACCCTCCGTGATACTTATCCTTGGAAAAAAATCAATTCCTTCATTTAATATAGATTCATCACCAACACATTTTTTAAGTGTCTACTAACTCATCCTTACCCTTAATATAATAAAATTAGTTAAAAATTTTATTTAATTTTATGAAAAATAATATATAATCATTATGATAATAATAATAATTCACATCCCAATTGTATCGATAAGGTTATATTATGTACTATATCATACTTATAATAGGTAATCACCTCAACTTTATGTTAATAAACATTCTTACACCATGCACTATTCCCACTCATCTCTAAAAAATTTACTTCTTCTTTTGAGTATATAGAGTGTTGGAACTCTTGGTAGTGCTGAGAAAAAATAAATAAACAAATGACAAAAAAATAAAAACGAAATTTTAATAACCTTTGGGAATTAAATTTTCGGGTGTTAAAGTTTGTGGATAAAATATAATATCATTCATAAAATTTCAAATTTGATTTCCACAGTTATTAAGGTTATGTTTTTCACACACTGTCAAAAAATTGACCCAAATATGTAAGTTTTTTAAAATTTGTTTTGATAGTTAAATTATAATATATATACCATAATGTTCTTCCTTTTGAAGACATATATTGGATTTTTTATTCAGTCACTAACCTCAAACCACGATTTAGTCAATATTTATAGATCACCCTATTATAAAATAAATATTGTTAAAAAAACAAAAATGAATAATTTGAAGTTTTTCTATAAAATATTGATTAAAAAGAATTACAAATTTAGAAGGGAAATTTTTTGAGGTTTGTTTTTTGTAAATCCATGCTTTAAATCCAAAAAAATAAACATTCTGGATATCAAATTGATTTTAATTATCATCTAGTGATTCTTATAAAAATAAAAATAATGTAATGAAAAAAGAAAATTATTTTTCAAATGATTATATTATGGAATTTTAGCCTATCATTATATGAATCAAGAGGAGTTTGTCTTCTATTATTTGCTTTTCAAATTCCATACATAGTAATTTTTTTTCTTTTAAATTACATTTATTTCAAAAGAAACATCTTCTATAGAAATTATAGAGGGATTAATGAATCCAAATATTACTTCACATGGTTTTCCTGTTATATCGTAGTATTATGTACACCTATAGAAAATATGAATAGTTATTAACTATAATAAACATAGAATATCATTTTTAGGTAGAATTATTTTTAAAATGTAAGTCAGGTATTCATGACTGAGACTCTTAGCCATTCAAGCATGATAATCTAATTTATACTCTCAATACAAACGAATTATATAATATCCTCTCCAATTATTTCTTCTTCATATTCAAAATAGGCTATATTTTCATCTTTCAACGTTGCATCGACATGAACTTGTAATGTTAATATATGTGGTAGTGAAACTAGTCCGATGAATGTAATCTCAAAAGGTCCTTTTTATTTCTTGGTTGATCCACTAGATTATACGGATTCAACCTTCCATTTCCCATTTCTTTTGTCCATTGGGAATACCATGCCTAATTTTGACCTGATTTCATCATCTTTTAAAAGGTATTCATTTGAAACAAATTGTTAACGGAAAATTTTAGTTATATTTAAAATTCTAAATGGCCGTTACATGAAAGTTTGAATAACATTATCTGTTATGGTAACATCCAAAACATTAAGCATAATAGGAAACATGGAACTCAGTTCAATAGATATTTAATCCTTATAATCATGTAATATTTTAGGAGTGTTTATAGTATATCATATATCATTAGATATTATACACCATACCCCTCACAACAAGGTGATTTCGGGGTATTGTTAAAGATAAATCATATACAATTTTACATTTCATAATTTTAGTAATATATTGTTATCATAAGTGGTTTGATTCATTTCTAGAATAAAAAGTTACAAAAAAATCATTACCTTGGGTAAATTAAGTTGTTTAGTGGAATGGTTATCCACAAATATGGTGGCATCATGTGTCTCTTCATGTATGGAATTTAGTTTCACTATTAGATAACATTGATCATTTCACTTATACTAGTAAGTCAAATAAGACAGGACAATAATTTCTTTTAAAGTATTTTTTATGCATGTTTCCTTTAATTACCTAATATGTATTTATTTGTGGATTTTCCTACATGAAATATTTCTTAGGTGAAACTTCAAAACATATAGCTCTAAAGTATCCATATTGTTCTTATGGTATAATCAATGTTAGTTTTTTTTGTCTAAACCATATTAAAAACACATGATCATAGATATCCATTTTTATATAATATTTTTTTTAAATATAATAAATTAAAATTAATCCATACATACACATGATTACCTTACTGCATGTGTGTTTTAATTTACTATATTTCCCTCTAATTTCAAGGGCCACATTCCATGGAACATGAAGTCATATGGAGGTGGATTCAGATTCTGATTCGTCAAAAAAATGCCAAAATAATAGTTCATGTTTTTTATATAATATAAAACTTTTACTATAGATTTAAAATATAAAAAATCTTATTTTCAAGTGAAGTGTGCCTCATTATTGATTTATGATAGGGGTCATTGGTTTTATTGTACATTACACATTTTTATCACCCCTTTTCTATTTCATAAATTATCAATATTGAATCAAATTGGATAAAAAAATAATTTAAAATAATATATTATCGACTATAATTCCCCTAAAATGATTACTTATCACAATAATTACTGTAATCATTTTGTGTTTCTTAGTTTATAATGTGTGCATACAAAGCTGGTGGGTGGGAGTTTACATTCCCATCATCATTTCTAAGATGATGGTTTGTAAGAAGTTCTCAGAATCCCCAATGAGATTTTTCATTAACCATTAAGAAACATTTATTATATAAATCATCTTAAATAAATTAAACACTACAATAGGTAGTGAAATTTAAATCAAGGTTAAGTTGTCTAATTTTTTGAATAAAAGAGAAATTATATCATAACATTACCCTAATATATTCCCAAATGGTTGCTTTCAATGCATGCATGGCATTGTTCCATGTACATATATCAATTGGGACATGCATTCATATTATGAACCCAACGTAACTAATTGAAATTGATTTGTTTCTGTCAATAGGATGGCGATGTAGATTCTAATCCACCTAAAATTATGATTCATTACTTATTTCATAGATACTTTTAGTTAATGGAGTGATGCTATGTCATTATTGTTTTTTTCATCAACATATTATTGACCCCATGAAAAGTCTATACATTCCTTATCAATATTGTATTATTCATTGGTATTGGAAACATCAACATATAGAGAAATAAAAATATATATGAGTAGTCAAACCTTTAATTTAGAATACACAAATTTAGTAGAGAACAATTATTATTATGAAGAAAATAACTGTATATTAAAAACACATTAACCAACTTTTTAATTTAATTTTTTTTCATTAAAGGTTGAAGGGATTTCTTTCCTCTATAATGTATCAAAATAACCTTATTGCATTCCCCTTTAAGATATAATACATTTCCTACATTGGAACCACTATGAAATGATTACAATACCCCAATTAATGGGTCTTCCTAAATTGAATTTTTATCTAACCCTATTTTTGTTTTAGTCTCCAACAGAACAATTGATTAATTATTTTTTTCTAGGTCTGGGACAAAACTAATTATTGTTTGTACTGTCATTATGAATGGTTCTTCTTTAAACCCGTTTATATTTAAATTCACCTTCATAAAACCCAATTAATCGACTTTCAATATGATCATGTTTTCAACCCATTTGTAATGGAAAATATGTAATTGAAATGTAGTATAATACAACTATTATTTCATTTAAATGACGTTGAAACATAACATATTTACATAAATTGGATTTCTATTCTCAGAACTGGAAACATGTATCCATTATTTCTTAAGAATAACTCCACTATTCTATATCTTATTGTATTCATCTTGTTCATTTTAATAGAACATATAACCATTAATTGGATGAGAAATGTATGATATAACATTTAAATATGATCCATTAGCTAACCATTGAAGTTTTTCAGTAGTTAAATTTAGATATACAAAAAAATCCTTATAAATATGATCTTAGAAACATATTATAAAGTATTCATTATGGGTATTTTATTTCCATCCTTCAACCCTTGGTGGATTCAAATGCCTAAGAATTACTTTGTGGGATTATATATATAGAGAAACCTTGACACTAATTTTTGAAATTTAAAGGAGAGATTGCTCCTGCTCTATAATGGTAATTATAACAACATGTCATCCATATATCGCTTCTCCCACAAGACACAAACTATGATGAGATTTTGGGTGACTAATTCTATCAACATGTTATAGGTAATCATTATAGAATTCAATAGATTCTTTAATAGTATATCACTCAGTAATACACCCCTTTGGATGACTTTTATTCTTAATGTATCCCATTAAAATATTCATATATTGTTCAATGGGATATATCCATTTGTAATTTACGTGAATTAAAATTTGTATCTATCTAAACAAGTTAACTATCATGTGGACCATTATATTAAACAATAATATTTGTAAGAATATCCCCAATTCCCAAAATATGACTACAATTTCCTTATTCATGATTTGAAACTTTACAAGGTCTATAACATTATAGCATACGTCATTGTAAAAGAATCAATGTTAGGTTGATGTATGTAATACATTTTTAGGTAGAATGGAATGTAAAACTACAAACATTAAATCATTCATCCAAACAAAGAAATAATGTGACTTTAGACCCTATAACTTCAAATTATTCCTTTAAATTGTATTATTAATAATTTATGAATATCCCAATGAAAATTTCACACCATTTATAATGTAGAAAAATTGAGAATTTTCATATATGGGTAGAGTGTAATCTATAGGTGGAAGAAATGTTCATCTTTCACCCTTCATCGGTGTCAAATCTTCCCTTATCACTATTTCAATCATGTCCAACATAGACTTAATGCCATATTTTGTTTTCTCTCATACATTAAGTAACATTCCAATAACATGATCATACTAATGTTTTTCTACATTCATGACATCAAGAGAAATTCTATTGTATAATGAAATTTGATTATGGTAATTCAAATAAAATTATCCTCTTTTTTCAACCTGACTTCATAAGGTTTTCCAATTTTTTTACCAAAATCGGTGTCAATATCATTTACATTCTCAAAAATTTGGTCACATGTTAGTGGTGAAGGTGTTGTACCTTTTTCTATATTTTCATTGAATAATGTCATTTAGGATCAGTATTTTTGTTATCAGGGAAAACTTTAGTGATATCCTAAAGAAATAGTCATCGATAAATGTTTTAAAATAACAAAGAGGATGCCTTCTTCAAAAATGGGACACCCCAAAATTACTTTAATTGTATATCCTAAAAAAATCCAAATGTAAGAAATTCATTTATCGTCTCTACACCATGGCTCTCAATGTCAACTATTCACTTCTATGAGAATCATACAATGAAACACCTATATCCCACACAAAATTTTGATCTTCAATCAATGAATTAAAATATAAATCAATATCTTTACTAGGTTGTTTTGGATCAGATATAAGTAGAGAAAACATAATGTATTTTTTATTCTTGAATAACCACTAGGGTAAGTTTTAATTTACCAACATAACCAAATAGCTATTGTGAGAACTAAATTATTACCCAAAATGATTTATTCCATATGTAGATAATTCAAGATGGATTTTTCTCAACTCTTTTCAAAATTAAATACTCATAATCAATTTTATCCACCGAGGATAGTATGTTGGGTGATGTAGTTTTTCATTATCAACTTTTTTATACGTGTTCCATAAAATTTTTTACAGGTTTCTTAACATCCATATAGTCTTATAAAACTTGTAAATATAATAAATTACTATAATGTTTTTGAAGGACTTGATTCATCTTTCTTTTATCAATTCATTCCTCACTTCGGGAATTTTCTAGGGGATTTATGGTTCCTATGAAATAATATACAATCATTAATAAATTCTTGTATTTTTTCATAGATCATATCTATTGAATCTAGAATTCTCTTATCATTATATAATTTATTGGGAAAATAATAGTTTTTTCATGTCATATTATTCAAGAGACCAAGCAGTTTGGTAAAACTGGTGTTGCTCCTTACACTTCCATCATCCAAATTAAATTACATTAATACATCAGATAATGTTGTATATTTAGCATGACCAATATATAATAGTCTATTTTCATAGTTATTTAAATTCTCAAAAAACATTTGTACATTCACAAATGTTATCTTAAATTATCATTTATATTTCATTCATATGATCTCTATCATCGTTTACACTAGTATTTGTATCAAATGATCGATAAATGGATATATCAAACCGGTTAGTTTTTTTATTCAGTTTTTACCTATGTTTATGTGACCAATAAAATTTTCTCCCAACTCTTCTAGAAGAATTAATCTTTAATAATTAAAATTTAAACACAAACAAAGGATTTGATAAATTTTTTATGCATGATCTATTACAAACTTGATGAACTATTTAACATTATCATTATAATCCTTTATCATAGGATTATCATCCATCCATTTATGAATCATATCCAGCAATATATGTTTTAAAAAAAATTATTTACTACAAAAATTAAATTAATACACAAATGGTATTCACATAATATATATATACATTGATATGTATAGAAAGTATTAGAATTAGATTGTATGGATGCTCAATTTTTTTAATGTTTACATATTTTGAACATGTTTATGGTCACTGCTCCAAAACTAGTCATTACATTATTAAAAAGATAATATATTCCAATTTCATCCCTTTGTCACTCATTAATTTGTTTTCTATTCTTCAAAACCCATTGTTTACACTCATTTTCCAATAATATCCATTATTTTGAATAACATCATTTTTTTTCAATAAATAAATTCTATTCATTTTTTATTCATATCCAACTATATCAGGGAACTATTCCAGTAACTTCTGAAATAGAGTCTTAACTCTTAATTATGTTTTATGTTATGGAAATGGTGGAATTAAAAACTGATTTTAAATTATGATCTATTTTGGAATAGATATACTATCTCTTAAAAGAAGACAATTCCATGTTTGTGAAGAAACATGAGGATATTAGAGCTTCATGATTTCTATCCCTCATAAAGGTAATGTACATGAAATTTACTTATTCTTTTCTTATGAATCAACTATTTCTGTTGAGATGACATAATGTATCACCATTGTTTACTCATTTATATCAACTAAATGAGGTTCAATATTTTTTAAAAAATATAAATAACTTGAAAACTAAAGAGGAAAAGTAAAATGACCTAGGTCGCAGCAGGAGGAGAAATCATATGGGGAGAAAGTATATTTCCTACCTCAATATGAAGATCAAACTATCAAATTTTGAATGAAATTATCCTTTCAATGATTTTGGAAGAAAATTATCTAATTATTCCTACCCCTTCAATTAAGTCTCATTAAATAATACTTGATTTGTATTTTTATTTGGGCACATTTTCCACTATCTCTTCCCATCACATTAAGAATCATTTTTTCAATATCATAAAAAAACAAAAAAAATGAATTCCAGAAATTGAAATGTGGTTAATTCAAATAGAGAAAAAATGATACAAGTAAATTTCTCCTTATTTTTAAAGTCAATTAAAATTTGTTTTCTTAGTTTTGACTCCCGGATGAGAGATATGTCATTTTTATAAACATATACAAGAATCAATGGTGTTTTTTATTATAAAAAATAATACATGATACTACAGAACACATGATAAGCAGTGTTTACTTTTATCCGTGGTAAAAAAATGCAATGATAAAACAACACTTTTATCAATGTCGATAGAAGGTTCACTTTATCAGTGGTAAATAAGCACTAATAATGGTTACACTTTAGTACTGTTGAAAAGCGCTGATAAAATATATATTTCATAAAACAAATTTATAACATTAAAAATAAGATGTTAATATATTAATATATTTATATATTTATATAAAAAATATATAATATATTTGATTAAATATGATTTAAAATTTTCTAAATATATATTCACACTTGATATATAATATACATAATGAAAAATGGAATATAAAATAAAAATTATATATTATTAAAAATATTACTTCATATAGAAATATATATATATATATATATATATAATTTTATTAAATAATATTTATTTAATACTAAATATGTACAGTAAATTCTATTTATATATCATATATTGAGTGAAAAATGTTTTATATAGTTTAATTACAAATTAATTTTAACTAAAAAAGTTGACTAATTAATATTAATTGATATTTAATAACCTTGTTTATCAAGGTTATTTGATTTTTCTACTTTAATTATATGTCAAATAATAAATATTTAATCACAAGTTAAAAATCAAAAATAAAATTTATAAAATAAATAACTCTGATTCATTTTTAGTAATTTTTTTCAATCTATTCATATTTTTGTTAAACTTTAATCATTTTTAACATTAATTTATTTAATCTTATTGATTCATTAATAATATTAAATAGTTTTTAATATTTTTTATAATGTATTCATTTTAAATATTTATTCATTTACCGTTTAATAATTTATTCATTTTCATTGTTTTTTTACACAATTTTTCATTAATATATTTATTATTTTTAATATAAAAATATATCCATATATATTTATATATATCATGATAGGACTAATCATCGGTTATATCCCATGTTCTTTAAATTTATTTAAAAATAAAGTCAACACATATAAAAAAGGAAAAATGCATGGGGAAAATAGTGAAATACCACTTGCAAAAAACTGTAAATCATACAACTACTGAGGAGGAACAAAAAATATTTCATCTCATTGAGTTCAACCAACACCCCTACCTCTTGGGTGGCATACTCTCATCTAGATTTTTGGATTTTTTCAATATAATTTCACACTTATAATGAGGATCAATCATGTCATCCAGTGGGATGAGATCTTCAAGTGTCTAGTGATCATGTTCTTCAGCTAGATTTGAACCCTCCCATAAAACCTTTATATTAATATTGTTTTAGAATTTTCATTGAATTCCATGCATGTTGTAATAATTTTATTTATAAATAGAAATAACAGAATAAAATGTTTTTATTGGTCAAACATTTTTTTTTGGATTGATGAGGTGAACATTTTTTTGGGAATCCTACATTGGAAATGTTGGTAGAATTCCCAAATCTCATATCTTATAAAAAGGGGATTTGCGAATTACATTTTTTCATAAATATATAATATTTTGAATTCGTTATAAATATTTGTAAAATATATATTTCAGTAAAAATATTTTGTTATAAGTATATATACATAACAAAAAAAATAAAAAATAAAATATTTTATAAAAATAACTAATAACATGATTACTTATAACAGTTGGATTCTGGAATCTGAAAGGGAGTCCACCACCAACACTAGTCTCATTTCGGTCAAACCAAGGTGTTCTTTGACAGGAATAGTGAGATAAAATCAGTGCAATTCACATTTATTTAATCTATAAAAAAGTGATGATGTTATAAATTATAATGTAATAATTCTTTAATCAATGAAATTTTGTAAATATTTTTTCCAAGATTAGTGTTGTGGGGATATAAAAAATTGGTGTTCTATTTCCCCTAAATCTTGGTGAAATACTTGGGGAAAACATCCACTGAGAACCGTACACCAATAAAGTGATTGTGGATCAAACCCTTTCGAGATTCAATCTAACTACTCTATCTGCATTACTATTTTTCTACAATCAAAATGGTTTGAACCCATGAAGTGGCTTATAAGATAGATTCTGAATCCCTCAAAGTGTTAAACCAAGACATGGTCAAAATTTACTATTTTGATGAAATTTTTTTTTCAGTGTGAAGTCAACATGAAGATACATCTTACAGTTTTGATGACAACAACCTCTTTCATATCCATCAGGATCTCTTACACATCATCCTATGTGTCATTGTCTCCACTTCTCTTAGCTTATATTTTAGATCTGTGGTCAATCATCACTCCCATTACTTGATGTTGTAATTTCTTAGCTTTAAATACATTTGTGGAATTCCCACTCACATCACCCTTTGCTGAACCACCTAAACTAGGATGAACAAGAATTGAAAATCCATTCTGATCAGCCTCCAATCATCCTTTTTCATCATCACACCTCCATCTTATCCTTGATTCTAAACAACACCTTCATTATAAATTAGTTGATAGAATAATGATCACGTAACGATCAAATATCATGTATTCGTTGAACCACATGCCAAATAAATATCTCATGATGAACATGTGAAGAAACATGGGAGAAATCCATAATCCATGATATGTGAGGAATGAAAAACAGTCATTTTTATTTTTTCCTTGATCATTTATCAAATATTTTCGACAAATAAAGAGTAAATAAACACAATAAACAAAAATAGATTATTCAATTAAATATACTGTTAATGAATGAATGAATTCTAGTCATGGAATTGATCCACCTTTGAATGTTTTAAAATAATCGGATGGAAAGAACAAATAAAACATCAAACATAGTGTTTGGATCAATTGATGATGAAGAACAGTCCTTCATTTCTATCATTGGAGAGATATACAAACTTTGATTCCACAAAGATCCCCGATCAAATCTCAATCTACTTTCATTCACTAAGATCTCCTCCAATACTCCCTCTAATTGATCCTCTAAAATTTTTACAGTTATGCAACAACCCTAAAAATTATACATAACAGCATATAATATAGGAGTTTGATCACTATGTCAAATAAAATTATTTAAAGCAATTAATTAATATATTTTTATCAATTGTTCACCTATGAAAACTTTTCATCCCAATGATGTCAATGGTTATAATTCACCTAGGGATAAACCCACATTCTGAACAAAATAGTGCCCTAGTATTTCTGATTTAGGCCCCCCATTCATGATTTATTCCATTTCATTAAGAAAATTGTAAGCATGTGATAGTAATATTTTTAATATATTTGAAAATATAATTTTGGACATAACTAGTCCGGGAATATCTTGTCGTCTCAGCACCTGGATCCAAAATTAATCCATATAAAATTCAAAATTATTACATGGAAAAATCAGAGTTATTACATTCTCCCTATATTTGGGCTTTTCATCCTGAAAAGAGAAAAACCATCTCAAAAAGAAGAGGGTACTGAGCTCGAATCAGAGCCTCTCTGTCACGACCTGACCCAATGGGGCTCGAGCTACGACTCCCCAAGCCCGCCTCCAATAGGCTAGGGGATGGCGTCCAGTGCCGAGTAGGCTATCACACACATGGGAGGCATTAGCCTAAGGTACCTATACACACACACCCACATACACCTCCAAGAAATAGTGCAGAGATATATAAATTGAAATGAAAATTCATGCATACACTATCCCACAACCAGAGTACAGCAGAAGTACAAAGGGAAAAACAGGGCCCACCAAAAGAAAACTGCAAAGTGTCCAACCTGCACAGAAGGAGGGTAAACACTCCCAAACACCCGCCGGTCAGCTCCTCTTTCAAACCCGCTCACTACGCTCTGCCTACTCTTGGTCCTCCTCGGACTCCGTTGAAAGGACTGTGGTATGCACAAGTCACAAGCATTTTCTGGTGAAGCCCATACAGGGGTGAGTATAAACATACTCAGTAGGCACCCCAAAAACCCAAAACCAAAGAGTGAAACTGAAAGTCAACAATCCTCTCATCCCAACAAGAGGGAACCTAGATTAGAGAGAAACTCCATCTCGTGACCATCCTCGGCTAAACAAAACTCTTCAGCTCAGATCAGGTGTTTTCCCATACATACACCTTGAACAATCCAGATATAATCAGCTAACGCAACAAGCCACATGAGGTACCGAACTCAACAACAGCAACTGTCCACAACCAGAAGAGTACACCACATGAACACTATCATCCTAGATGACACTCATCCGAGATATACACTCCACCGGGTTTCTCACAAACCTCTCAGACGCGCACCCGAGAGATCATGCTCGTCGGATATCATCACTAAGGAAACCTCGCTGAAACGACATAACCACCAAACTCCTCGGATAGGGGATCTCTCCTGGGGTCCACTAGGGGATACCTGAATCCACTCCAGTATACAAAGTTCACAGATAGGGGATCACTCCCAGGGTCCACTGGGGGATACCACGACCCGATCAGGCACACGTAGTTCTCACAGATAGGGGATCACACCCAGAATCTGATGGGGGATACCACAACATGATCGGGCATACGTAGTTCTCACAGATTGGAGATCACACCCCGGATCTGCTGGGGGATACCACAACCCGATCTGGCACTCGACAGAAGCACGACACTCAGATAGAGTATCATCACCCATATAATGGTGGTCATGAAGATATCAGAACCCTATCTTGTATAACTCGCAATGTAGGGAATTGAACTGAAGATGCCGCAACCCTACAAAAACCATGCGATGAGTAGGGGATAACATGACCAATGATACCGCAACCCAACTATATACCTCATGCAGAGTAGCGAATCATATACCTGACGATGCCACAACCCTACTGAGTAAGGTCCACCGTGTAGGGGATCATAATCCCGATGATGCCACAACCCTACGGGGTTGACCAGCTAGATATGGGATCTCCACCTGTGAATAAGTGGTCACAACGATACCAAGAACCCAATCTAGGGAAAAGATGCTAGAGGATCCTTCTCTGGGCCCACCAGAGGGTTGCCACAACTCTAACTATTTAAGCATCCCATCGAGAGGATCACAAACCTAAACGAAGGTTGTGATGCAACACGAACCCTCGTGGGAACGAACCAAGGGAGTTCCCTCAACCACTGCTGGTCCAAAACATCGCTAACCCGATCGACCCACAACAATGCCACACTGCGTACCTCTATGGCCAATACCGAGGCTACCATTGCAATCTACCCAGAAAAACATGTAGGATAGGCTGCTTACTCGCCTGAAACGGAGCACCGGTGAAAAAGGTACTATTCACCGTAGCTAGCCCATGCGGGGCCCACACAAAGATCCCGGAACCCATTAATCGGACCATACCACGGTGATCCCCTCGAAAAAACAAGCCGAATCAACTACTCGCTCGTCCGAAACGTACACCCGGTGAAAATGGTATTATTCACCGAAGCCAGCTCGGGTGGGGCCCATGTCTCGATTCTGAGACTCATCGAATGGATCACACCATTGCGATCCTCTCAGAAAAATACACAGGATCGACTAATCATTCGCCAAAATCAGACTCCTGGTGCGAAAGATGTGTTTCTCTACAAATGCCAAAACCCGGCATTGTGGGGCCGACACACCGTTCTCAGTGCCAACACTCGGAAACCATCTCAAAAAGTCTGTCGTACTATCAGGGTCTCAACACAACTGACGACAAGTCATTCAAATTCTCTGGGTAGAAGTTACAAAGGACTGATGTCGTAAAATAATAAAATAATATTATTTTATACAACGTTTCTAACTCCCGGGCAATGATACCAAACCCTTAAACCCTCAAACCCATACCGGTGGGTCCGCCTCATCGTCAGGGTCACGTTGTTGTAAATGGCACGCAAATCCGACTCTCGGATTGGAAAATACAGGGGTGTAAAGACCCCCATATGAAAATAGTGGCCAGACTGGCCCGCCCTGGCCGGCGGCCCTCCGCTGCGCGGGGCACAGTGCTGCCGCCCTCCCCGGCGCGCCGCCACGCTGGTGCCGCGCCGGCAGATCTTCCACGGACAGCCGGGAGCACCCCCGGTGGTCCGTTTTGTGATTCGGAGGCATCTACATGACCCTTGGTACACGATCTACACTGTTACGACTTCAATTTGTAGGAAATCATAGTAAAACGGGATCAGGGGTTAAAACTCAAATCTGCCTACCTCGCAGGTGAAACGCCGACGTTCTGTCTTAGATCTGCGTTCCAGAGCTTCCACTGCACACTCCAGGAACATCCGCTATCGAAATCCGAGATCGTGGACCCTTTGTTTGCTCGATTCGGTGGATTGGTTGCGAATAACGGCGAAGAAATCCAAGAGGAATGAAAATGAGGGGGGGTGCTGATATTTATATCAGCCACCCGCCGGCGCCAAACCCGCCTCAGATCCGACGCCCAATGCGAACAACGGTAAGGTCACCCCTAGGATAAACGTGACATTCTAAACGCAACGGCAGACTCAAAATTTCCATCCGAGACTCCATTCAGAAGTTATTCGAGCCGACGCTCGCACACTAACTTCTACATTTAATTACGAAAACGCCCCTGGTGGCGTTTCTCACCGCAGGCCCACGCCAGCAAAGATTACACCTCTCCTAGGGTAAACGGCACGTTCCGGACGCAACCGTGCCCTCAGATTCCGATTCTAAGCTACCATTAAGTAGATATCACACCTCTGCCACGTGCATAGTATAAAAATGCTTAATATTTTTATAAAATTAATTCTGGGCACACCAGGCCTTGAAATCGCACGCCGTGTTTGCACCTACCTCTGTAATTATTCGTAGAAATATTACAAAGTCTGACAGGGGAAAAATCCCGAGTCGCTACATCCTCCCCCCCCTTAGAACTTTTTATCCCCGAAAATCCCTAAGCATAAGGATTGCGACTAGACACTCAACTGGGTCCCGCACACCATCGAGTTCAACCACAAATGCCAATGCCTGAACACATAAGTCAGAAAGACTCATCCAACACACCTCAGTACTATCCGCTTTGGGCGGCACTGTCTCGCCCACGAGGTTTTAATCGCGTCACAAAAATGCATCTCAGTGGGGGAAGGATCCCTCATCCTCAAGCAATCGAAGCATGCTGAACAACACCCACACAGGGTCTTACCAACGCCCTAAAAAAACTCGATCAAGCAACGGAAAAGAAAGTGTACGGCTAAACAGTGTCTAACAAACTACTGTAGTGAGTAGAAAAGGCACAAGGCGTAACTCTATTCATCCGCGGAGCCTCTGGGTCAACAGCCTCCAAGTCTTGTAGCTATCCTCGCCCTCATCCCCCATCTCCCTTAGCTCAGCGTGGACCACCTGGGGGTGGGGGTGGCAACTGATACCGCCTACCACCACCTCCTGCTCCACCTGCTCCATTGCCACGTATGCCGCCCTGCGGACCTCCTTGCTCGAGACGCTACCTCTTCCAAGGAGGTCCATTGACCGTCTCCCTCTAACAAGCACATTGGGTCGGAAAATATCTAGAAAGATGTCCCTGACCCTCACAATAATAACACCACCTCCTACGGCTGACCAAAACTGGCATGTGAGCCCTGTGATCCCTGAGGCTCAGATCCTCCATCCTGGGGTCGCCTCCTGAAACGTCTGCCATGTCCAGTCCCCTGAGTCTGTCGTCAGCTACCAGATTCCGATCTGACTGACAAAGTCTCAGTACTCGAGGGACTAACACTAACAGGCGGGATATGCTCATCCAGAAAGCTCTCTACCACCAAATCTCACACCAACAGTCCAACATAGGTGGGTAGGCCCATGGAAACTACACCTGCATGGATGTCTTTGCATAGGCCCTGATCGAAGGTGTGAGCCCTACAGAACGGGTCTCAAACCATATCCAGGGAGTAGCGCGACAGGTCCGTAAACCTCACTGAGTAATCCGACACGGTCATTCCCTCCTGTCGAAGCTACAGATGCTCTTGAATCTACACTGACCTCAGCGTCACGGGATAAAACTCCTCCCTGAAGAGCCTCTCAATCTCTACCCACGTGAGCGTATCCTCATCATTGGACTACATCTCTAGGATCCACTATTTCCCAACAGAAATATGCAGAAGGCTCACCACTAGGACCACCACATGATCTGGAGGTTTCCTCACCAGGCGGAAAACTCGGGTGACTACCTCAAGCCAGTCATTAGCTGCCTGGGGGTATGGATCACCCCGAAACCTCAGAGGTCGCTGCCTTTGGAACACGTGCAGTGCACTCAGCCTTCGTGCATCCTTTTCCTCCACTGCCGACACAACCAGCTGCTCGATAGGTGGTGGCTCAACTGGTGGACCACCTGGAGGTCCAGCCTCAGAACCTGCGCCCTAGTCCAGAGCCTTTGCATGGGGCGGATCATCACCACAATCCTGTTGCGGAACCCTCTCCAGCTGTCATCGTGGAGGCATCCTGAAATACATTCATGACACAGAACAGTAAAAGAGTATATCTGGAGAGCTGACTCAAGAAGGACATGGAAAACCCAAAACCCAGTCATATATGATGCATGTACCATTATGTCTCTGTGAGCAGTGTACGAATGTCCCGAGTCGAAAGGCCGGTTATCGGAGTCCCGGTGTATGGATACGTTGGCCGCCACACCAACACTAGTGTCTCTGGCCTGAAATCCGAGCTCGAAACACCCTAACACTGCAATGAGACCCCAAAGGTGGAACCTCCGCTGATACCACTTTGTCACGACAAGACCCAATGGGGCTCGAGTCGTGACTCCCCAAGCCCACCTCCAATAGGCCAGGGGCTTGCGTCTAGCGCCGAGTAGGCTATCACACACATGGGAGGCATTATCCTAAGGTACCTGTACACACGCACCCACATAAACCTCCATGAAACAGTGAATAGATATATAAACTGAAAAGAAAATGCATGCATACACTATCCCACAAAAAAAGTACAATAGAAGTATAAAGGGAAAAACAAGGCCCACCAAAAGAAAACTACAAAGTGTCCAACCTACTCAGAAGGAGAGTAAACACTGCCAAACCCCCGCTGGTCAGCTCGTCAGTCAAACCCGCTCACTGTGCTCCTCCTGCTCCAGGTCCTCCTGGAACTCCGTCGATAGGCCTGTGGTCTGCACAAGACACAAACATGTGCGGGCGAAGCCCGTGCAGGGGTGAGTAAAAACATACTCAGTAGGCACCCCAAAAACCCAAAACCAAAGAGAGCAACTGAAAGGAAATAGTCTGCTCATCCCAGCCAGAGGGAACCCAGAAGAGAGAGAAACTCCATCTCATGTCCATCCTCGGCTAAACACAACTCGTCAGCTCAGCTCAGTTGTATGCCCATACATACACCTTGAACAATCTAGATATAATCAACTCACGCAACAAGACACATGAGGTACCGACCACAACACCAGAAATTGTCCACAACCAGAAGAGTAAACCACATGAACACTATCATCCCAGATGACACTCATCCGAGAGATACACTCCACCGGGTCTCTCACAAACCTCTCAGACGCTCACCCGAGAGATCATGCTCGCCGGATAGCATCACTGAGGAAACCTCAATGAAACAACATAACCACCAAACTCATCGGATAGGGGATCCCTCCTAGGGTCTTCTAGGGGATACTAGAACCCACTCTGGTATACGAAGTTCACAGATAGGGGATCACTCCCAGGGTCCGTTGGGGATACCAGGACCTGATCTTGCATACGTAGTACTCACAGATAGGGGATCACACCCAGGTTCCGCTGGGGGATCCCACAACCCGATCTGGAATACGTAGTTCACACAAATAGGGGATCACACCCAGGGTCTGCTGGGGGATACCACAACCCAATCTGGCGCTCAACAGAAGCACGACACTCAAATAGAGGACCATCGCCCATATAACGGTGGTCACAACGATACCAGAACCTTATCTGGTATAACTCATGATGTAGGGGATCAAACTAACGATGTCGCAACCCTACAGAAACCACACGCTGAGTAGGGGATCACATAACCAATGATACCACAAACCTACTATACACCTCATGCTGAGTAGGGGATCGTATACCCGACGATGCCACAACCCTACTGAGTACGGCCCACCGCATAGGGGATCATAATCCCGATGATGCCACAACCCTACGGGGTTAACCATCTAGATATGGGATCGCCACCCATGAATAAGCGGTCACAGCGATACTAAGACCCCATTCAGGGAAAAGATGCAAGAGGATCCCGCTCTGGGCCCACAAGAGGGATGCCACAACTCTAACAGTTTAAACATCCCATCAAGAGGATTACAAACCTATACGAAGGTTGTGATGCCACACGAACCCTCGTGGGAACGATCCAAGGGAGAACCCTCAACCGCTGCTGGTCCAAAATGTCGTTAACCTAAGCAACCCACAACAATGCCACACTACACACCTCCAAGGCCAATACTGTGGCCACCATCGCGATCTATGCTGAAAAACACGCAGGGTAAGCTGTTTACTCGCCCGAAACGGAGCACCGGTGAAAAAGGAACTATTCACTGTAGCTAGCTCGTGCTGGTCCCACACAAGGACCCCGAAACCCATCGAGCAGACCATACCACGATGATCCCATCATAAAAACAAGCGGAATCGACTACTCGCTCATCCGAAACGGACACCCGGTGAAAATGGTACTATACACCGAAGCCAGATTGGGTGGGGCCCACGCCTCGATTCTGAGACTCATCGAACGTGTCACACCATTGCGATCCTCTCGAAAAGACACATAGGATCGACTAATCATCCTTCAAAATCGGACTCCTGGTGCGAAAGATGCGTTTCTCCGCAAACGCCAAAACCCGGCCTCATGGGGCCCGCACTCCGTTCTTAGTCCCAAAACCCGGAAACCATCTCAAAATGTTTGCGGTACCATCAGGGTCTCAATGCCACTGATGGAACATCATTCGAATGCTCTGGTTAGAAGTTACAAAGGCCCGAAGTCGTAAAATAATAAAATATTATTATTTTATACGACATTTCTGACTCCCGGGACACGATCCCGAATCCTTAAACCCTCGAACCCATACCGGGGGGTCTGACTCATCATCAGGGTAGTGTTTCCACAAATTACACGCGAATCCGACTCACGGATTTCAAGATACGTGGGTTTAAAGACCCCCCGTATGACAAAAGTGGTCGGACCGGCCTTGAACGGCCGGTCCGGCCGCCGCCATCGGCCCGCCCTGGCCGGCGGCCCTCCGTTGCACGGCGCACAGTGCCGCCGCGCTCCCCGGCGTGCCACCGCGCTCCCCGGCGTGCCTCCGTGCTCCCTGGCGTGCCGACGCGCTCACCGGCGTGCCGCCACGCTCCCAGGCGTGCCGCCGCGCAGGGCGGCCAGCCGCCGATGGCCGCCGCGCTCCGCCGCCGCCGCCGCGCCGGCGGATCTTCCGCGGACCATCGGGGGCACCGCGGTGGTCTGTATTGCGATCCGGAGGTGTCTACACGAACCTCGGGACCCGATCTACACTGCTACAACTTCAATTTTCCAGAAAACACAACATAAACAGGATCGGTGGGTTAAAACTCAAATCCGCCTACCTCACAGGCGAAACGCTGATGTTCTGCCTTAGATCCGCGCTCCAGAGCTTCCGCCGCACGCTCCTGGAACGTCCGCCGTCAAAATCCGAGCTCGTGGGCACTTCTTTTGCTCGATTCAGTAGATTGGTGGTTAAAAACGGTGAAGAACGCTGAGAGGAATGAAAAGGAGGGGGGTGATGATATTTATATCAGCCGCCCGCCGGCGCCAAACCCGCCTCGGACTCGATGCCCGATGCGAACAAAGGTAAGGTCTCTACTAGGGTAAATGCGTCATTCTGAACGCAATGGTGGACTTAGATTTTCCATCCGAGACTCCGCTCAGAAGTTACTCGAGCCGATGCTCGCACACTAACATCTCTATTTAATTACGAAAACGCCCCTGGTTGCGTTTCTAACCGCAGGCCCACGCCAGCAATATTTACACCTCACCTAGGGTAAACGACACGTTTCAGACGCAACTGTGCCCTCATATTACCATTCTGAGCTACCTTTTAGGATATATCACAGCTATTCCATGTGCATAGTATAAAAATACTTAATATTTTTATAAAATTAATTCCAGGCACATCGGGCCTCAGAATCGCACGCTGTCTTCGCGCCTAGCTCTGGAATTATTCATAGAAATATTCCAATGTCTAATAGGGCCAAAAACCTGAGTCACTACACTCTCATTTCTATATGTTTTCCGGATGATTCTCATGATTCCATATGACATGCATTGGGACCAAAAAATTATCTTATCTTACCCATCCTCGATCTCCACCAGGTACTCAACAAAGCAGGGTCCATCATTGATGTGAAACTCACCTCAATCGATAACATGCGATAGTTTTTCCATATACATGTCATCTATGATAGGTTGAAGGAACCATGTACCCAATCTTACTATTGTGGTATATCTATCTAGTATCTCACCACACCAACTCTACATGGTATCAGGAAAGGGTTAATGAATATCATAGATAACGTTTCACCCCAGCCAAATTTGTACTATTCACATTGAGGTGAGACACTTGGGAATATGTGGTATCCCTCCTTGAACATTATAGGTAATCGTCGTTGGTCCATGTATTACTTATGATGGAGTTTTTCAATCCACAATCACTCCAAGAAAATGTACACGTTCTCTAAAGTTTATTTCACCAACTCTGGGCCCATGAGTGTAGAATCACCTAGATCAACCCCAAAAATTGGTTACCTAAATGTTTTCCCATAAAAGGTCTCAAATGGTGTCATAACAGTTTTTAGGTAGTAGCTATTGTTGTGCACAAACTCTACCAGGGGTAGGTGATCCTCCATAATTTATCCAAAATCGAACATAAAAGATCATAGCATGTCATCCAAAGCCAGAATGGTCTGTTCAATATGGTTTTTATTATGAGGGTTAAACATTCTTCTCGAACAAAACATTTTCCTTAAGGACACTTGTAATCCACTCCTTAATCATGACATGAATTAAGAATCACAATTTGAAATGATCATCTCAGTAACTCCATGTATCTATACTATCTCTTTTCCATACAAGAATCCCAAGCTCTCTACTAATCCATGCTCTCAAATAGATAAGAAGTGGTCTGACCTGATGAGTAAGTCCAAGATCACCCATAGGGAATCATTTCTTTTGGATGTACATGATAACATCATAATGAATTCCATGGATATCTCATCACACTTCTACTCTGTAACCTCAAGGGGTTGAGCTAAACCAACATGAACCTAGTGCACATCCTTCACTTGTGGACAAGTGAAGCATCAAGATACATGCTTTGCAACAAAACACATCATGTCTATCCACTAAAACTAGTGTTGAGGATCCTAATACTTCTTTTACAAGCCTAGATTTATTGTGAAATGGGATTTATAAAACTCACTCATCACCTCAAACTGTGATTTCATTAGTACTATCATATTCTCTCTAGAAAAGATAGCATGCTCCCTACCTTCATACTATCCATTATGAGCATGTCCAGTGGATATATTTTTATGTAATGTCCAAGAGTCATTATCTTCATGTTGAACATCCATGGAACAATGTAAAAGCGGTGGGGTAAAAACCATTAACTAAACATATTAAGAACCATCCTTTTCCATTATGTACAATTTCAATGAGGCTAACTGCTCTGTTACCTCAGCCAATAATTTAGAACAAGATATCCCACATAGAAAGTCTTCCACCACATTCCACTTCCTCGGTGTATCAAAATTTTTGATTCCTAGTCATATGGGAACTCTATCCATCACATATATCTCTAGTTAAGATCATTTTGAATGAATATATACTTGAGACTCTTGTGGTCGTATTAGATAATAAATAACTCTCCAATCAGGAAGTGCCACCACATCTTCATTTCAAAGAATACTGCTACTAACTCATTATCATAGGTCACATAGTTCTTATCATGTAGCATCACCTGTTGTAAAACATATAAAATCACTACTATTCTCTTCATAAGAATATATCCCATCCCGATCTCAAATGCATGAAAAAAATACGTACATGACACACTCTAATAGAAATGTCAACACTGGATCACTTTTCAACCTCTTCCTCAACTACTAAAAACACTACTATCACCTTTCCATACACACAAAAGTATACCCATTTTTGGTCAATGATTTCATACATGGTGAAACTCTAGATAAATTGAGTACAAATGCCTATAATATACTACCAACCCAAGTAAACTCCACACACTGGTTACACTCTTGCATGGCTCCCAAGCTAGAACTGCCTCAACCGTATTTCAATCCAATGTCACTCATACCTCTTTGATTATGTGTCCTAGGAAGTGTACCAATAAATTATGAAATTGAATGTTTGAGATATTATAATAAATCTAGTACCCTATAAGTGTGTCTAGGACCATCCTCATGTTACTCTCATTCTAATCCTAGGACACTGAGTGCACTTGGATGTCATCGATGAAGACCACCATGAACCGGTCTAAGAAAGGAAAAAATATTCAGTTCAAGTTCCCTATAAACATATATGAGGTTCTTTTCATGACAAATAGAATCACCAAGTAAACATTGACATTGTAGAAACATCATAATTCCATATTCAGTACATCCTCATCCTGTGCTCGCTGCAATTGATAGCCTAAACTGGTGTCAATATTCAAGAACCATAATGCCCTTATTAATTGATCGAAGAGGTCATCAAACATCAATAGTGGAAACTTATTCGTTATTGACATATATTTTAACTATAGATAATACAAAAATCACCTCAAGCTCCCATTTCCATTCCTGGAGAACAACACTGTGGTTGACTATGCTGAAACATCAGGTCTCATAAATCCCTTATAGAATATTCCCTTAAATTGCAACGTCATCTAAAAAAGATCTACAGGATCCATCCTATATGGTGGTGTAGATATTATGGTTTTCTCAATGTGAAATTAAATAAAAAAGTCTAACTTTGTATGGGAAAACAATCATAGAACATCCTCAAGAACAATGTCCTCATTCTCTTCCACCACTGTAGGGAACTAGTATCTCATAGAACCCACTAATCCAAGAGTCATTCTATCCAATTGGTGAGTAATCAGATACACACCCCTATTCGTGAGCTTGTCTTGTTATTCCAAGGTTTCTATTTTATCCTCAAAGTAATACCTCATCCCATCACCGTTGACATGCTACATCCTCTAACAAAAATAGTCAATTTGGGAATGAACTGTAGATATTCAGTCCATATTTAAGATTATATCATAAGGCCTCATCATTGAAAAAAATTGATCCCATAAAATGATCTCTCCTCCAAGCGTTAGATCAAACTATCAGTAGAAGTTCTCAATCATTGATCCATCACATATTGGAGTCTTCGACCTTAAGGGTTCATCTAAAGGCTCAAACAGAATCTCAATGTCTCAAACTAGAGTTGTGGAAATATAGGAATTAATCACACCAATGACTATCAATACTATATCTAAGGTACAAATACATAAATAATACCACATATCATCCATGGTGCCTCAGGTTAATAGGCCTCCATAGCTTACAACTGTCTTCTTCCCTGACCACCAACTCCCTAAGCCTAGCGTGGACCACACAAGGGTGTTGCTGGTAAAATGTCAAACCTTTGACCACCACCACCTACTCTAGCAACCCGTCTTTTACGTTCCATGCCCGGTAAACCACCCTGATTATACCTTGATCTATTCCTCTATGGTCCCACAACCATCTCTCAACCAGTTAAATGACAGGCTAGAAAAACTCGTTAGAGATGTACCTAACTATCATAGGAGAAACAATGAATCTACCATAGTATATTAAAGCCATCATAAGATCCATGTGACAATGAACCTATGTCCTAAGATAATCTCTAAAAGTTTCAGACATGCTTGAGTCCATGCGACTGTCACCAGCTACCTACTACAGAGTTCGTGACTCCTAGTTTCCAACAAAAAGAACCCACTGTTAGTGCCTAATTTTCTAGGAATCTATCCTCCACAAAGGCTAGATACAACACTCCATTATATGTTGGAATGAAAATAGATGTCATTAAAGGCTTGATATCTCATATTATTCCCTGCTCAAATTTATGTTCTCTGAATTATGGATCATGCACAATATCTAATAATTATTATGAGAGATCAGAAAACCTCACGGAATACTCTACCTCTTTCAAACTACCCTACTACAGAAGTAGAATATCTTATATGTGAATTGATCACAATGTGGCTGGATAAGACCACTCCCTAAATATATTCTCAAACTATTACCACTATACATATATCTAATCATGAGGATGAGACACTAAAGTCCACCATCACCCACTATATTCCAATAGAATACTAATTTCGAGGAATTACATCTAATTTATAGGCATACTCATCAGTTTTAAATCGTGAGTGACTACCTATAGCCAATCCTCAGTCACCTATGAGTTTGGATCACTATGAAACCTAGTATATCACTGTCTAGGGAACTTGTTCATCCTACAATTAATGCATGCATCCCCATCCATTAAATCCATCTCTAACAGCTTCTCGATGGTTGGTGGCATAGTTAGTAATCCACCAGGAGGTTTTTCCTCAAATAAAGTCCAATGTACTGAAGCATCATCACTGAGTGGATCATCCTCTTAATCCTCTAGTGGAATCCTAATTGACTGCCTTTTTAGAGGAATCCTAAAATTAATAATATATTCCATGGTCAAAGTGTGTGTTAGGGGATCTACCTAAATAAGTACGTGGAAACTACAACCCATCCCTATATGATGCATGTGATAATGTTTTCCCAAAAACCAATGTCTACATGTAACAAGTATAAAGGTAGTAGATTAGAGTCTTAGTGTATGGATATGGAAGTCATAACACCAACATTGGATTCCTTAGCATAAAAATGAACATAAAAAAACATATAATTGTCTCCCTAAACCAATCACAAAAAACTTCAGTTATAATGTAGAACTGACTGGTCTGATACCACTTTTTCATGACCCAACCCAATGGAGCCTCAACCCTGACTAAACCATTACCACCTCCAATAGTCGAGGGCTTGGTGACCAGTACTGAGTAGGTATATCATACACATGGTAGGCCTTATACTAACGTAACTATACACACACACACACACGCATACACTTATCTAAGCCCAAACAATGTTGAAATGTAATGAAAATGAAAGTAATACCTGGATACATCTTTGATACCACAACATGAGTATAAATGTAAGGTACTAAATGTGATTAAATGGGAGAAAATGTAATCCTAAAAATTCATGGTAGTGTTCCAAACCTTCTCTAAGGCTGATGAATGTCATTATATTCGAGAACCCAAAAACATGGTCTATCAATCTCATGATTTTTTCCACCTGCTCTTTGTCCTCCCAGGACACTATCAAAGAGGCCATTGTATTCATAATACATGACACATGTGGGAAGAGCCTAGGTAGGGGTGAGTATAAAAATACCCAATAGGAAATCTTTAAAAAACTAAACATAAATAATCAATAATATACATATTATAAAATATGATATAGTAATCAATTAATAAAAAATAGAAACCCAAATATACTCGGGAAGGACACTGTGCCTCCGGGTTGTCACAACCGAACTACGAGACACATGATTATGCTCAAGGAAGTGATCATTATAAAATATTACACTCTATGATCCATGTTTTCACTCGAGAAATTCATCCAAGAGGTCAAGATAATTGTGCCCCACCCCTGAAATCTCACTGTTCTCTAAAGTCCTAATACTTAGACAAGGGATTACACAGACAACTACTGGGGGATCCAAAAAACCAAAATGGATCAAGCCCCTTTGAAAAATATCACATGCCAATGATACCATGAACCCTACCAATATGTCATGTTATATAGAGGATCAACTCCTTACTCAATGAGGTTGGGTTTATTCCACAAAACCCATCTATCATATAATGATGCTAGAGCATCACACTCCAATCTCAGGGAGTAACTCCTCGAACTCTATTTGAGAGTCATCCTCAAGAGGGGATCAAAATATTTAGATGTGGAAGTGATGTTTTAATATTAAAATGATGTAAAGAAATAAGGGAACACACTAAAATGATACCGGTTCATACTAAAGAAACTAAGGCCTTCAAACATCCTTGAAGGGGGTACATAGTGTGTACTGGTGGTACACAACATCTCCAGCTAACCTTTGTTCTACCAATGTGGTGCTTCCTCACATGTCATGTAAATATATATATACACAATGTGTAGGAATAGTACACCGTTTGTAGGGATTTCTCGACAACCTACCCATGTCACCTTCTCATGCTTATTTACCACTAGTCGTCCCCATGTACCAACCTATATACACTTGGTCGTGATCATGTAAACCTGTCTATGTTTGTGTCCATGTAATAGGACAATATTTTCCCATCTACCCTATAACATACTTGTCGAGCCACCAAAACAAGTCACACGTTGTGTTGCACAGGTCATATGGTGTGTTATACTAAACTCTTTGTAGAAACCCTAGTGTTTCATGGGGAAGGTTTTCCCATATGACAAGTAATGGTAGATTACAGGCAGTTTAAGTTAAGATTTTCTTGATCCATAAGGATCTCATCTTTTTCATCATATTCCTTTCCATCACTTACTCCCTCACAAGATAACATAGATTTAGGTTCAGCCATCACTCCCATTTCTAGTGGTTGGGATTTATAGGCTTCAAATCCGTTTGAGAAATTCCCATTTTCATCTTTCATAATCACACCACAAAAATAGAGATTAAAGAGAACCAAAAATCCATTTTGATCCAATTCTCATCATCTTTAATTACAATCACAGCTCGATCTTAGCCTCAATCACAAAAATATCCCATGGTATCGATCCATTAAACATAATAATGGCCGCAAAATTATTGAATATCGTGTATTACGTGAACCATAGGATAATGAAAATGACCATGATAAAAATGAATGAAATGGGGGAGAAATACATAAGCAAAAATATTTGAGTGACAGATCTTATCCTTTTTCATTCGACTTCAATTTTTTTTAGATTTTTGACAAATGAAGAGGAAATCAACAAAATGATCAAAAATAAATCCATCAATTAGACATACCATCGATGTGAAAATAAATTTTTCTCGTGGAATTGAACTTCATTCCATTGAAAACAATGAATAGGATGGAAATCACAAATCAAACATCCTACCTAGATTTTGGATTGATCGTTGATGAAGAATGTTCATGCACTACCATCATTGTTGAGATATATGATCTTTGGTAGTGAAATAATCATCGATTCATTATCGATCCATTTTCATTCATCCGGATATCCTCCAATTATCCCTCTAATAGATAATATTATATTTTTAGGGTTATGTAGATAACCTTGTAAATTAGACATAATAATTTTTAAATAGAATATTTTAGTCACTATATCGTATAAAATAAATAAATTAATTTAATTTAATTTATTTATTTATTTTGTGCTCGTAAGAAGCTTTTTAAAAACACCCAATGATGAAAAATGTTAATGCACACCTCGGGTAAAACCCTTATTATGAACTCAGTGAGGCCCTCATATTTCTAATTCATACCTCCATTTGGTATTTCTTCAACTAGTCCATAAAAACTAAATGTTTATGATATTAATATATTTAATATATTTTAAATTTCAATTTTGATCACACCCATCCTTGGAATCTTGAATCCTCTTAGTGCATGGATCCAAAATTAATCCATATGGTCTTTAAGATTAATACATGGAAAACCCAAATTTTTTATTAATATTGAACTCCTTTATGGATAACTCCCCATAAATACTTGTTTATAATTCACTGAAAAATCAATCAAACTTATATTCATGTCAGATGATTATAACATAAGGGTATTTTGTAAGCTTTGGGATTGTTTCTTCATAAGTACCAAAAGATTCATCATCCTTATTATTTGACTAAATGATTTAGTTCTGCATTTTCATATGAGTAATATAAGAAAAATAATTATTAAAAATAGTATTTAAAATTTTTTTCATGCCATATATTTTTTCATGTTCATGATAAGACCCACCATAATTCTTGTTCCCCTTCCAAATGATAAACAACAAGAAAAAATTTCTCATGTCTCAAACACTAAAGAATGGAAAAAATATTTTCAAAGGTACTGATCCATTTCGTAGAAACTAGTGGATTAGTGGACCAAAAAAAATATGGTGTACATTTCCTCCTGAAGTACATTACATATCTTTGTCCCCACCATTTCTTATTTGGAATATTAGAATGATTAATAAATTGAGAAAATTTTGTGAGAATTTCAATGAGATTTTTTATTCCAAATCCCATAACATTCAGTTTCTCAAGATTACATTTTTTGAATTATCCATCTCATTCAGCATTTCCATGATTACATTAGTTTCTATCCATTTACTAAAACTAAAAAAAATACTGTTAACAACGATAATAATAGTGGGAGACCACAAAATAATGAAAACTTATTTATGAAACATCTAAATCCAAAAACCATACTCTATGAAAAATTAGTTTTAACCATGGTCATTCATGATAATTATAAAACTTTTATGATTTTACCCTACACATGGAATTCTCCCTAGGGTTATTACATATTTTTTCTTATCCATGTTTATAAATGTTAATGAAAAATTTATTTGATACTAATTATATCTACCCATAGATTTTATACATAGATATTACATCTAAATAGGTGCATATACATTACATTACATAATGATCCAGACGAGAATCAAATAGCTATAGTATCATTGGAAACATGTAATCATAAACAACTTGGTCATAAAATTTCAATATCATATCCAACTTATATCTCCATAACTATCATACTTTTTATACATATCATACATAAAACCTTTATTCATAACATGGGAAGGAAAAAAACAAAAGGATTATCTCTGATGCTCGTTAAGGTTAAACAAGGGATATACCAATGATCATAGAAACATGAGATGAGAGAAAGGGTATGATAAAATGATCTTAACATTTAAAAACCATACCCTTCATATGATAGATCAAAATAATAATTCATGGAATAAAACATTGATAATAATAAGACCTAAATCATAACTAAATCAAAGGAAAACATCCATGAGGTCATAATATAGATAGAAGACATGGAATTGTGGAATTCAAATTATTATAGAAAATCATTTTCTTAGTTGTCAAGGGTTAATGGATTGACTATCTATGTGTATTAGGTTCACCTCCTGAACCATCAGAGTAGTCATAGTTACCTCCCATGACTATCATAGTATAAAAATTCCCTTTTCTAAACTAGGTTCAATCTTTATTCTAGTCCTGTTTATCTCATGATATTTCAATATTTTCCTAATAAATTTGATTGTGATATAGGTCCCATCCATCAAATAATTTAAATCATACATATTTGTTCCATAATATTATAAAACATTCATTATATAAAAATACTAGAAATGAAATGATTTTGAAGAATAATTCATAATAAAATAACCTATAGAAAAGAAACATGTTTCAAAATCATTTTTTTGTTTCATCCAAGAATAAACTACTCAAAAAGTAGTGGGATTTATACTAATTTTAACAAGTTATAAACCATGGAAGAGAAAAGGTTATTCATAGAAAAACTTATCATCATAAACATAAACTATTTTAAAAATAATAAGAATTGTATTATTATGTCATATCATAATTAAATCATAAGTATAATCAAATGATGTAATCATAGATGGATAATGATTTTGAAATAAAAATCAATTGGAATATTCATTGACAAAATATTTTTTATTATAAAATTAAACTTTTAAACTAAAAATTCATAAAACATTTTGGTAATAAATTTTATTTGAAAACAAACATGGAAACATAAAAATATATTCTTTAAAAATCATTCAAAAATTTTTTGGGAAGAATATCCTTCGACTTTATGAAATTTTTTATAAAATAGAAATCATTTAAAAATCCTTTTATTTGAATATGACCTTGGAAATTTATAATTAATGATTCAAAGAAATAATATTCATGACATTAATAAAGAAATTTCATGTTCTAAGTGTTAAAATAAATATTTATTTCTTATATTTGATAAAATTCATATATGAATTTATTGAACAAAATGGTGATTTCATTCCATTTCATAAACATAATATCATCTTTTAGTTATTCCTTGATCAATTTACACATAATATATTACTCCATGAAATAAAGATGAATTTTTTTCTTGAAGTAATAATGGATAAAAAAATTCATAATAGAGTGATAACTCATTCCTTTTATCTCTAGAAACAACAAAAATGGTTAGAATAGGTTATCCAATAAACTTATATCTTCATATGGTGAAGTAATAAATTAATCTCTAAATTTTCAAGCAATGTTCAACTCAAACCATTCCATAAATTTTTAAACTTAAGAACCTTCATAAACACAAAATTTATAAAGTACATTAAATTCCACAAAATAAACTTAACATTATTCCCTAAAATATCAATATGTATCTCGTAATGGTCACACAACAAATATGTCAATACCTTGTCCATATATTCTCTTAAATCATAGTAACAACCAAAATTACCAAAAAAATATAATTGAAAACATACTTGTTTCCTCATTCATTAAATAAAACAAAATATTATAAAATTTATTACATAAATCAAATAATGTTGTAGACTCCATTAATGATAATATTAACCACTTTGTCCAGAAATCATTAATTTGTTCAATGTTCATCAATACTATCCAATTTAATTTATTCATATCAATCATCCCATTATCCAAACTAAACACTATTTTCTCAAAAACTAAAGCATATTAATTGTTATCTTCCCTTAATAAAAATATCACATTTCCTATAAATAAATTTTATATACTGTCAGTTCCATTTAACATATTCTTGCAACTCCTTACTGTAACACTGTTTTGAAAAAAATCCATTGATATTTCATGAATCTAAAAACTAAAATACCACTGATTAAAAATATAGTTCATTGAAACCAAAAACATAAATAAATCAATCACCCCACTTTCGTCATACACCATTAACCAAGCTTCATCTTTTTATTCCAAAACACCTCTTCCCATTCATATTTCATTTATAGTCTCCTCAGCATCAGCAATATAACCATTACTCATATGACCCTATTGATTATCTTCATGAGAATTTACTTTTGTTCATCAATTTTCATAATTCTTATACTTTTCACATTTGAAGCATTTAACATTAAATTACACCTCATATATTCTATTATTCTAATCCAATGTGTTAACAAAAAATTAATTTGTACACTCCAATTACTTTGTTTGGGTAATTTTTTTACACACTCATAATATATTCTCATTCCATTGGGATATTCCCAGGAGTTTTTCTTCCCACGTTCATGAAATAGAATAATTTTTCTGTGAAAAGGCATAAACATTGTTTCATGATCTTGTACTTATCATAAAACACCCCCCTGATGTCTTGCGATAGACACCCTGATAATTAGATCATGTGACATGCATAAGCGATCGAGGAGGATGGTAATGAAAGAATGATCACACATTCACTATTAATCTTGTAATTCCACTTGGATTCAAAGATAATAGGAATAAAAATCCCTTAAAATGTTTTCTAGTCATCGTGTGATCCATGGTTGATCATACGATGAAGACATGTGATACCCCCTTGGAGACTCTTAGTGGACACTATGATAATAAATCAACCTATAATCCATACACAATAAAGAAGATTAGTAATAAAGAAAGGTTTACATGATCACTATTCTTCATGAGACACCAATTGGATTCATGAATAAGGGTAGAGGCTCTCCATAACAATGTTTTAACGCCATCATGCGATCTTGGATTGATCCCAATACAAACCATGATAAATTAGAGCAGTTTTCCTTAATAAGGTGTGAACACTATCATATGATCTAAGGATGGTCATGTGATGTCCCAGGGACATGTGGTGGTAGAATTAAAGGATCCCGGACAATCAAATTTGGTAATGATGGGTCGATCATGAAATTAATATTCATTACACAATGCCCTTGGATTCGTGTGATTATCTCTATAAGAACCAAACAATGGCCTATGATTGATGAAGACTTTCTCTAATGATATTTTTATGTGTGTTCTACTTATTATATGATGTATTAGATTTGTTATTTTTATGATCAATTTCACTTGATCAATTTATACCTTAGCGAATAGATAATCGACAATATCAAAGTTGCACGCGATGGAAGTTATGCTCTTCTTCATACAATGGGCTTACACGATCAAGGTTTTCCACGATGGAAGTGTCACATAGTTGCTACTTTTTCACATGGAATAAAAAAATAGGTTGGAAGATGGTGAAAATATATTGAATCTCAAAAGGGTTTGATCCACCACCACTTTGTTGGTGTAGGGTTTTTGGGGGATATTTTCCTCAATGATTTCACCAAGATTTTGGGGAAATCAAACAACAAATTTCGATACCCCGCAACACTAATACGGGAAAAATATCTAGTGAAATAACTGGATTTAAGAATAATTAAATTATAAGTGATCATGTCATCACTTATTTATAGATCATAATCGGTGTGAATTTCACCAATTTGATCTCACTGTTTATTTTAATGAACACCTTGGTTTGACCAAAACGAGACAACTCTTGGTAGTGGACACCCGTTCGGATTTTGAAATCCAACTGTTATGACTAATCATGTGATTATCTATTTTTATAAATTATTATTATTATTATTATTATTGTGTATATATATATATGATTTTTTTAATAAAATATATATTTTATAAATATTTTTAAAACATTTTAAAAAATATTTTTTTATTAAAAAACCAATTTCTCAAATCCCCTTTTTATAAGGGATGATATTTGGGAATTCTACCCACATTTCGAATGTGGGATTTCCAAAGAATGTTCACCTCACAAATCTAAAAAAAATACCAATCAAACCATTTTATTCTATTATAATTATCTATGAGTAAAATTATAACAACATGCATGGAATTAAACGACAATTAATAAAGAATCATAATAGGAAGGTCTTATCAGAGGGTTCAGTTTTGGTTGAAGAACATGATCATTGACCACTTGAATATCTAATCCAATCGGATGATACCCTTGATCCCTATTATGATTATGACATTATATGGAAAAAGGAAAAAATCTAGAGGAGGGGAAATCAACCAAGAGGTAGGGGTGGTGGATTCACTCAATGAGATGAACTATGTTTTGTATATCCTAGGTAGATGTGTTCTTTACGCTCGATGGCAGTGGTATGTCACTATTTTTACCATTCCATTTCCCTTATAATACGTGTTTCCTTTATTTTAAAATAAATTTTGAGACCAGGGGCTAAAACCCTTGGTTAGAATTATCATGATATATATATAGGATGATATTTCTATATTAAAAATAATAAATATATTAATGAAATATTATGTATAATGAAAAAATAAAAATGAATAAATTTAAAAAATAGTAAGCGAATAAAAATTTAAAATTAATAAATTTCAAAAAAAGTTAAAAAACCCACTTAACATTATTAATGAGTAAATAATTTTAAATAATTGAATGTTTAAAACAAGTGAAATCTAATTAGAATATGAATAGATTGAAAAAATATTAAAAATATATTTGAGTTATTAATTATATAAATTTGATCTTTTATTCATAACTAATAATTAAATATTTATTTTTTGATATATATTTTAAAAATAAAAAAATGACATTGGAAAAAATGTTATTAAATTTCTATTAATATTAACCATTCATCATTTTTAGTTAATATTAGTCTTTAATTTAAATATATGAAAGATTTTTCACTCATTATATGACATATAATAATGCTTTATAACACATATTTTGTATTATATAAATAATATTTAATAAAATTATATGTATTTATATCAATATATATTTCTATACGAAGTACGATTTTTATTAATATATAATTTTTACTTTATATGAAAATTTTAATTAAATATCTTATATATCAACTTTGAATCTATATTTATTTATATGTAATTAATTTTTAATAAAATATATTATATTTTTATTAATATAAATATATTTATATATTAATATTTGATTTTTACTCACATAAATTTCTTTTATGAAATATATGTTTTATCAATTCTTTTCAATGCTAATAAAGTGTGGCCATTGTTAGTGTTCTTAGCACTTATAAAGTGCACCTTTTAACAGTGTTGATAAAAGGGTTCTTTTATCAGTGTATTTTTTAGCACTAATAAAAGTTAAATTTGCTTATCATTGGTTGTGTAGTAGAATGTATTTATAAGTATAATAAAAAACAACATTGATTCTTGGATACATTTATTAAAATGACACACCTCTACACAAATCATTTATGATCTATTGGAATTAATCACATGTCACTTTATGAAAATTCTATGTTTTTTATTTATGATGTTGGAAATATGAATCTTAATGTCATTGGAAGAATGAGTGGAAACTTCAACCAAATTAAAAGACATATCAAGTATGATTTATTGAGAATTAATGGTGGTCAGAGGAATAACCAGATAATTTTCTTTCAACCCCATTGAAATTAAAAAATTCATCCTAATTTCTGGATCCTAAACATCATATTCAGGTAGGAAATCCGTTTTGTCCATTGTAGTCGGGACCTCATGTTGCGAGCCATCTCTTTTCAGTTCTCCTATTCCTTTTTAAATGTTTTTATGAAAAAAGTGTGCATATCATTTATTTGATCTAACTAATACTACAATGCTGATGCATTAATTCAACTCGACATAAATAGTTGTTCATACCAAGAGAATAAGGAAATTTCATGTCCATTACCCATATGATGGCTAGTGATCCTATAACTTTTAAATCCTCACATTTCTTCATAAATATGGAATTGCCTTCTTTTTGGAGACGGTCCATCTCTTACAACCTGTATTGAAATCATAAATCTGTTTAGAATGCCACTATTTCCATATAATACTATATAATGAATAGTTAATACTTTGTGTCCTAAGTTGCAGTAACAATTTCTAGATACACTTTTTAATTTTTTTTATATTTTTGAAGAGCATCATACGTTGTAGAATCATATATTCAACCCATGATATGATTAATACGTTCTAATTTACATACTATCCAAGCCAATGAAATATTGTACCAAATCCAAAGAAAGAGAGGGAGAGAAATAATGTAAAAGAATGAAAAAATGGTAAGGTCTAAATATAATTAAAAAAATAAGTCACTGCACTTTTTTTATATGGGAATGTCGATTGACATATCCTAAAGACATTCCATTTTATATTAAGGTTTCACTTGAAACTATTAAATCATAATTTACTATTAATAATACAATTAAAAGAAAAATATATAAATAAAAATATAATTAATCAAAATAAAATTGATTAATATATAGATAACAAATAATAGTTTAAATAAAAATAAGTACTGATATAAATAATATAATTCAATAGATAATTATTAGTCAACTAGATCATTAATAATTAATTTCATGAATAATAAATAATAGATGATTAACAATGAATCATTAATAACTATTAATCAATAATATAAATAAAAAATTAATAATATAATTAATAATACAATTAATAATAGTTAATTAATGTTCTAAAAAATAATTAATAATTAAGAATACAATTGATAAGATAAAACATAATTAATAAGGTAAATAATAATTAATAATATAAAAAAATTAATAATTAATAATATAAGTAATTAAATATTAAATATAAATAAAAATAATTAATCATACATTATTTATAAATAGTGGTTAATAATAAAAAAATAGTATTTAATTAATTATTAGTTATTTTATTAGTTTTTCATTATATTATTATCTTTTATTTTTTAATAATACATTATTAATTATGCACCTCAAACCCTGCAATATTGAACTATACACCCAAGATCAAATCCAGGTGGGGGGTTAGTTACAAATTTATTGTGCATCAAAGGCTAGTTGGATAAAGCAGATTTCACAAAAGGGGATGATTCAACAATCATGACTTGTACCACATATGACATAGGGGAGTTGTGATTATGGAACTGTGGTATGACATGCTGCAGCCATCTCATACATGACTTCAAGCCAAAACCACATCTAGTTGGGTATCTTGGGAAATGAACTTCAGCATTCAGGGCACCAAAATGTAACAAAATATCCTCTAGCCCAATACTCACTTGGGTGGGTGAGTATTTTTAGTTTATAATCAAATCTATATATGATAATAATTTTTTTCAAATTAAATTCTCAAATTATTTAATATTAATTTTATTACTAATTATTAATTATATTATTTATATTATCACATATTTTTATATTATTGATATTAATTAAATGTCATTTTAATTAATAATATCATTTATATATTACAAAAAAATTCACATTCAAACCCCTTAAATGAAAGAAAAATAAACAAGAATATGAAAGATGGATGAGTTCAAACAAGGATCCTACATCCATAAGGAAAACCAGAAACTCAAGCACCACCATAATCAAAATCAGAGACATTACCAAACTCTATAGCATCATTAGCAGACTCCCACTTTGACTATGAATTATCCTAATTAAAGATCATAATGTACTTCTCCTTAATCATCACCTACATGGGAGTGAGCGGAGCTAATCTGGAAGACATACCTCTCCCACCCCCTCGAGTTGCATCGTCATGACCACCCTAACATTGATCTTTTTAATGCCTACCCTATCTCAATGTTTTCTGATACATCATTACACCATTTCCATCCTTTTAAGCATCAATTATTCCTTTACACAAATTATTGACATCATAATTTAGAAAATGAAGTTCCTCAAAACTAGTAAACTTTGTCTCATTATTTTACATATCAAATTTCTACTCAGAAACATTAGGTGTCTTTAGATTAAAACCAATATTTTTTGGAACCATTTGAAATCCATAATTATCTATATTAAGATTACTTTTACCACTTATTGAGATAATTTCCTCATGTATATCATCTATGTCTTGCACAGTTGGTGACCTCTCAATAAAATCCTATCTCTCTAATAAAGAAAAATCATATGTAATCTCAGTAGTTTTTTTTACCTTTAATGGTTGAGGAAACCATTTTCTAATGTATAATTTGACCATTATTCATAGCTTGTGTGTCAATATCTCTAATGAATTTCTCACCATGGGAGTCCATTCTTTCCACCAATTCCATATTAAAAGGAATACCAACATTCATATCAAGGGTAACCCTGTCCAGTCTATTCACCATTGCACCTTACCCATAATCATCATAAGTTGCAGGATCCTCTTCAATAATATCCAACCAAAGCTTATGCTTACAAAATCCATATCTAATAATACCAACAGATTGCTAGATACCCTCTGTATCTACTTTTCCAATGACATTAACCAGATGTTCTTCATATTGACCAACATACTGACCTATATCAATATTATAGACAATCTCCAACTACCCAGTACTTCGAGAATCAAAATGAACTACTATTTTCCTTGTCTTTTTGAAACATAAATCCTTGTCATGATCAAGATTATGGAAAAAGTCATAAAGAAGCAATCTACTTCAATTGGAAAGATAATTCCCAATAATAATACATTCTCTGAATAATTATGGAACCCTATCATAAAGTATTTTCAAATAAAACTCTTATTTATCAGTAAACTAATATACCTAATCAACTAGAGTTAAACCCAAATCGTCCTCAACTAGAAAATGGGAAAAGTTACCAAAACATACAGTCTTGGTTTCCTTATCCATTTTAATAGGAACACAAAATTGACATGTAAATGTTATATAGAATTTTTGGATGCCAATGGATCGAATAATGACCATATAACTTTACCCAGATTTGAGCAGAAGAGTTACCTATATCCATCAGATTTAAACCCAAGGTTTTATATTAAAATTTTAGATGAGATTCATCCGGAATCTAATACATACAAATGTTATTTAAATAATAATTATTCATGAATTCAAAATCATAAATTATTTATCATTAAATTCAATATTTATACAAATCATGAAAAATATTAGCGGTGATATATTTTAAATGACTTCAATTAACACTCATTGGGGATTTTTTTATTATAAAAACTAAACATCCAGTCAAAGAAATATTAAAGTTATAGTTCCCCATTAATGATGTATATTTATTTTAAATAATAAAGGTTTTATTTTATTTTATCACATTTATAATTCCACGAGTAAAAATTAGGAAAACTAATTTTCATTAAAAAGGTAGATACATGCGATGTTGTTATTTATAAATATTGTTATGGTAGGAATATACAGTGACAATAGTGCATGAATAAAAAACTACACTATATTTAATACCAATATATCATTAAAAACTATGTTATACATCTATAAAAAATATTAATATATTAAAATTTACATTATAAAAAGAAACTTGTATTCCGTTAGAAGTTTTCAAATAAGAAACATATATTTTAAATTTAGACAGCTCTTAAATCCAATTAAATAGGATTGGGTAAAACACATATGATAAAATATTATTAAAAAATAAATATTCTCATAAAATATTAACACTAACTACATCTTGGGAAACTTTTTCATGCATTTAATATTGATTTTTATTCATTCAACCAATTTAAAATATTAAAATATGATTATTATATCTTTCTAAGGGGTAAACAACATAAAATTAACACTATATAAAAAATGGGTGAATCGAGCATAAATTTTTGTTATTTTCTACTTTAAATACATGTAATATATGTACATCCATTATATAATTGTTAAAAAAATGAAAAATACCATAAAATTGGTCTTCATCCAGAATAATAATTAAAAAAAAAATTAGATACGTGCACAACATGGATCTAATATGAAAAAAATTTAAAAAAATTTAGGTAAATAATCAATGAATTTATTAAAATTGTTTTTCATATTAATAATATTTAAAATGTAGTAATTGTATGGAAATTTTTTTAATTTCATAAATACTATCTACCAAATCATGTCAAAATAGTTTTCAAATTAAAATATACACTACAATACTAGAGGAAAATATTTTAATACCAAAAGTGCTAAAAAATCATGGTTGATCTAAGACTCATTAAAAGGAAGCCCATATATTACTGTTAGAAAAGTTATGGTAAAGGGGAACTTTTATCAATGCTAACAAAATTGAAGGAGGTGATTTTTTATCAATGACATTACTAGCACTAATAAAGGACAAGCATTATCAATGCTATGTCTAGAACTAATAAAGACCAGACTGCTACAATGTGCTATTAAAATTACACCACACTGTAGAATTGAATACATGTACCAAATAGAAACAGCTGCAACAAATAGGGGATATGAAAAATAAATAATTTAATCAAAATATAAATTATATCATAAATAAAAAAACAATATATTATAAAAATTTAAAACAATGATTTGTCTAATTACATTAGTGCCAACAATTTATCACAACTATTTGAAAACATCCATGGTTTCATAGTCTTTGACACTTGACCACCATTCAAAAATATTGATCATGGTAGGTGTTGCTGAAAAAACCACCCCAACTCAAGAATAATAATCCACCGTTATAAGAAAAGATGAATTATGTTACTAATATTATGAATAAATAACTTCAACATAAATATGATACAATACATTAATAAAATGTCAATTTTAAACTGTTAGCATACACATGGAGTCAAATAAGTCACACAATGCATCAAATTGAGGTGGGGATGATTCTTACATGTCAAAAATGACTTATAGGTCATTTTTCTAATGTATCAAAACAATCCATGGGGTTTTCTCAATTTTTGGTATGTCATCAGTGTTTTTTAATAAAATATCATTTTAAATTGGAAACACACACTTTGAGTCATACTGGTCATATCATGTGTGTCAGTTTGATATGAGATTGATTTATACACATCAAAAATGAATTATCAATCATATTCCAAAATTATATAGACAATATGAGAATGTTTTCCCAATTTTGAGTGGCTAACACACATTTTGAACTAAATTGACAATTATAGATTGATAAAGGACACTTTGAGTCATATAGGACACATTGTGTATCTAATTGAGGTACGGATGATTAATACATATCAAAAATTACTTATGGATCTCTTTACAAAATTTTCAAAATAATAATAATTTTTTTTCTTAGTTTTGAGTTTTCAACTTGTCATTTTTACCAAACTGTAAATTATAAATAAAAATACACGCTTTGAGACATAACGGTCACACCATGATTTTGTTTTAGGTGTGGCTAATTCCTACATATAAAAAATGACTTATAGATTGTTTTAATAATGTATAAAAAATTGAATATTTTGCTGAGTTTTGAGTATTTCACTTGTATTCTTTAATAAAATTTCATTTCAAACAGAAAACACACACTTTGAGTCATTACTGTAACTTCTTATGTTGGTTTGATGTGAGAATGATTCATGTATGTCATAAATTACTTATAAATAATTATACTAAATTTTCAAGAAAATCAAGGTGAGTTTGCTCAATGTTCTGTGAGTGACACACATTTTGAAATAAAATGTCAATTTTAGACTATTAATGTTCTCATTGAGTGATACCAGACCCACTGTGTATCGAATTGACATTGGAAAATTATTAAAAGAAACAAATAAATTATAGATCATTTTTATAAAGTGTCAAAACAATATGAATAAGTTTTATCTATTATGATTACATCAGTTATCTTTTTAAAAAAAATCAATTTTAAATTAAAAAAATCATGCTTTGAGTCATAATAGTCACACCATGTATCAGATTGAGGTGACGATAATTCATACATGTCTCAAATAAATTATAAATCATTTTCCTAAAGTATCAAAATAATATGAATGTGTTTTCTCATTTATGATCCAGTGATGTGTGTTTTGAACTAAAATGTATATTATAAACTAAAAACATAATGTTGAATTCATTCTGAGTGAATTGGGTATTGAATTGAGGCATAGCTGATTGAGTTACGTCAGATTTCTACGCCATCCTAGAAAATGATCATAGAAGATATTTTGGGAAGCCATGTGTTTTATTAAATTTTTACAAAATCCCTTGGTAGATTCCTCCTTATGATTCACATCATGTTTTAGGAATCATGTGGTTTCCTCTTCCATCCAAAATGAACATGTTATTTATTATCTATCATTTTTTGAGATAGTTAAAATCAAAATATGAATTCCTAAATGATATATGTAAAAACTTAACTAAGTATTAGATAAATATAATAAGGAAATTGACATAAAAATATTAGATAAAATAACAATAAAATTAACTAAATTAGTTGTAATCACCTTTGCATTCATCTGTTGAAATATCTATTGGCAGATGCATCCTTACAATTCACATCACGTTTTAGGCAGAATGGGGTTTCTTCTTCCATCCAAAAGGAACATGTTATCTCTTTTGTAGCTTGTTTCAGAATGTTGAAATCAAGATATGGATTCCCCCAAGATTTATGAGTAAAACTAAATTAGTATTAGACACAAATGATAATAAAACTAACATAAAAAATATATATATAATGATGACCAAATTGACTAGATAAGTAATAGGAATTCACCGTTGCATTCAACTATTGCAAAATACATTCCTATATGCGTCCTTATGATTCACATCACATTTCTGGTAGTATGAGGTTTCTTCTTCCATCCAAAAAGAACATGTTATCATTTTTATAGAATGTTGAAGATAATTGAAAAAAAATATGACTTCCCAAATGAACTGTGAAGAAAGCTAAAAAATAATTAGAAAAAATGTTAATGAAATTAACTAAAAAATATTAGATAGAATTGTGATAACATTACTATATATTTTGTAGAAATTCACCTTTTTGATGATGTTTATATAAATTCATGAACCATTTCATTGTTACCATTATCTCAGTTGCATCCTCAAAGTCCAATATTTTATGAGCACAAGTATCATTGAACAAACAAACCCAACTTAAGAAAAATAATCCACCTATGTAAGAAAACAATTCAAATGTTAGTAGTACTATAAATAAATAAATTTAACATAAATATGTAATAATACATTAATAAAATTTCAATTTTAAATCGAAACCATGAAATTTGAGTCATAATATATACACCATCGATCGAATTTAAGTGTCGTTGATTCCAACTCATCAAAAATGTATTATGTATCATTTTCCTAAACATTAAAAACATTGTGAATGTGTTTTCTCAAGTTATATTTTGTCACTTGAATTTTTTAATAAATGTAAATTTTAAATAAAAAGACACAATTGCAGTCATAGTGGTCACACTATGCATCTTATTTTTCAGTTGTTGATTCCTACATAACATCAATGTATTATGGATAATTCTCCTAAAGTTTAAAAACAATCTGAATTAATTTTCCCCATTTTTAGTACGTCAAATATGTTTTTTTACTAAAATGGAATTTTAAATTGAAAACATTCCCTTTCAGTCATACGAGTTACATCATGTGTTAGTTTGATGTGATACAAATTCCTACACATCAAAAATGACATATGAATCATTTTCCTAAAGTATCACAAAAATATGAGCATGTTTTCTCAGTTTTAAGTAAGAGATATAATATTGTAACTAAAATGTCAATTTTAAAATTATAATAGACACTTTTAGTCATACCAGGGACATCGTGTATTAGATTGTGGTGTGGACAATTCTTATAGATCATGAAACCTTTTTTAAAAGTCAATTTGAATTTTAAAATATCATTTTTTGATAGCATCATTAAAATCCAAAATATCATCCTCATTCTACAATATCATAGAAATCCAAATTTATTGACATTAATAAAAATCATTTATCGCTAAAATCACATATAAGTTATAAAAAATGAATATTATCCTAATAAATCATTGGGACACATTTTATTAGTTGTTTAAAAAAAATCACCACTAAATATTTTGTTACCCATTATTTAAAATCACTTTTTAAATAAATCTTTACTCATTAAAAAACATTTGATATAAAATCAATCAATGAATTCATTTTAAAACTTCCTTAGAAAAATCACTCACTATTTTCAAAACCAATCACTTTCCATTTTAATTCAATTTATCAAAATTTTAAATTTACACAACACATAAATAAATAAATCATTTTATAATCAAGAGAGTATGGAAAATAATAAAAATCTGGAACAAAGCACAAGGTTAATTAGTGACTAAAATCAACTGGGCCACATGGTAGTAAACCTATTTTCCAATGACATTAGAATCATATAGAGACACTAAAAACTGTTTATATGAGATCTACAAGGTTTAAAAAACTCTATGATCTCACCACCTATCACCAATTCAACTCCCACATCATCCCCAAACATGAATAGATTTATAAACGACACAAATAATCTTTAATAAAAGAGAATGAATCATCAATATAAATTCAAGTACACCAAAAAAAGATAAATAAAACTCAAAAATGAATATTAAACAAAATATTTCTTGGAAACTTGAAGTTTATAATGTGTAAGAGCTCATGAAACCTAATTTAGTTAGTTTAGAATGTGATGGGTTTTTTTGAGTGTTAACCATTGATTATCGAGGAAAACTCTTTGTACTCATGTTGTGATGGGAACCGGGTGGTTTCAAGTGGAATTTAGTGGATATTTAGGTGCTAAAAAACATCATCACATGCCTTAGCTTTGGAGGGAATCTATATATCGACCAGATCGATAAAGAGAGAGAGAGAGAGACAGAGCAAAAACTCTAATTCAATTCTACAAGATATTTAATGGTGAATGCGAGGAGACTATATTAGGGTTCTATTTTAAGTATCAAGCAATTATTTTATCAGCACTTCCAAAAACACACTAATAAAGAGTAGTTTTATCAGTGCTAAAATATTAAGCACTAACAAAACTCATCTTTATCTATACCTTTTTAGCGCTGATTAATATGTCTCTTTAGCAGCACTAAAAAATGATAATAAAGACCTAATTTTAATAATATTATAAATACAAATAATTTTTTTATATGTATATATTTATAAATAAAGAAAATATTATTTAAATAAATTTATTACAATTTTATAAATAAATAAATATTTAGTTATAATTATAATTATAGAAATATATATTTAAAAATATTTGAATAAAAGTATAAATATATTTATTTAACTATAAGTAATTATATAATTATATATATATATATATATATATATATTGAAAACTCAGGGATAAGGCCCTTTTATTTAAAGTTAAAAAATAGAAACGTTTAAGAAGTGGTCAAACACAATGAACTGACCTCATCAGTAAGAATAGTCACAGACCTATTTTTCAAAATATCAGCTTGAATACTACATTCCTCAACATGAATAGAATTCTAATTGATTATTCCATGCCCACGACCATTATCTCAGGGATGAAAGTCTCTCCTACAAGTTTGTAATTTTTTCTAGAGGCCATCAATGTAACTATTCTATGAGTCACTTAAATTCTTTTAGGCACTCTTCTTACCATCTATCACAATATATAACTTCTTTGAATATTCATCTAACAATTTTCCCTTGCTACTTATGCACCCCAATATGGGGTTTGTGCCTCATCATAGACTTCTTTACCTCCTCATTCATTAGGATTCAGTGAGCCAATCACATCAAAGCAGTTGGATGTAGTAACTTGTGTTTTTTTAGGTGCTGATTCATTAGATGTGATCTATGTCACACCTTCCAAAGCACCTACACCAAAGAGAGTAGAGGAAGAGAACTGAGCATTGAATAGCGTGAAATTTTTAATGGAGGCCATGTATTTATGATTTTCTTCTTTTAGTAATGCATCCTTAAATGTATTAAATTCTAGATGCATGGATTATTGACCATAATATTATTCCTAGCCAGGAATCAGATCTAACAACACAATATGATCAGAGTCATCAGCCATATGTACCTGAAAATAAATCTATATAAATTAAGTAGTTTTGTTTTATGTACAGCTCATTACAACCTCCACCATATTGGGGTTTCTATGTAATGTATTCTTAGCTGGAAAAGGAGAAGAAACTCCTCTACCTCCTTCACATTGTCTAGTAGAAACATTAGAGGATGGGTGATCCCCCATGGATAAGCCTACAGAAGAAAATTTTCCAATAATTAGAGCCCGAACCCAAATCTAAAAACATTTATTTCTAATAGCCAAAGATCATATTATGTATTTTATACCAAATAGACTCTAACCATATTCATAAAAGAAAAATTTCCCTTCATGAATTTAACACAACATGCAACAAAAACATTCTCATTACCTTAATTTTTATCATAAATCAGCCTCTATTATTAGTGAATATATAAATCAACCTCCACATGTTCATATTCTTCATAATCTATTTGACTTTTAAAATATTCATTATGTGACTATTCTAACCATACACCCATAATTAGAGCATCTTTAAAATATAGACCTATATTGGAAAATCACTCCCCATCCTATGGTTCATTATCCATTTCATCCCATGAGCTTCCAAGCCTATCCAAATTAGATGATGGAAATTCATATTGGAACAGAAAACTCATTCTATGAGACTATTATGCATGTCCAAGAAATTTTTTAGTAGGAATAGGGTCTCTCTCTCTATCGGAATCCAAAAAAATAGTTGAAAGAATGTTTCTTATCATGGCGTAGAGACTGAAAATTAGTCTACTTCTGATGATACCCCTTACCTTTTTAGTTTGGGATGTTCTTTTTTACTTTCAAGAACATCTCTCTTCTTCATGTCAATAATGGGGGAAGAAGCACAGAATAGACTCCTTCGATATTTTGATCTTTTTGTACACAATCAGAATGAAATAAAAAAGTATGGGATCTTCTCATACATGATTCTAAAATAGAATTCATCCATAGGTCTTGAAAGGAAAAAAAATTCACCTAGGGTAGAGAAAAGATCAAATTCCACTAGTAGGCACGAATAGTTGCTGAACCTGATTATCTCAGTCTCCCGATCCATTTTAATTGGGTCTTCAATAACTAAAGAAATAAAAAAATTGGATTCCAAATTATCCAATTATGGATATACACTCCTAAACAAACTCACACATAATAGTTCCTATCATCAAGAGGGTTGAAGGTGGGATCACATTTTTATAAATGAAAAAACCTAGGCGTTAAGAATATAGGACCAAATCCTGAAGCCCTCATTTATATTTCCATAGAGAGGAATAAAAATTGATTTAATCCCCAGCCAAACGACATACATCTCAATGATTTATATCCTAAAATAGATGATAACTGATTAACTAAAGCTTTAATCTTCCAAGATTCTGAACCCTTCGGAAGAATAAATTGACAAGTGAGGGTGCTTACCTAGTTAGAGTCGTTCTACAATAGGGGTGTCCATTTCATCTTTGGATGTACAGGGATATTGCATGATTAATAATATGGTATAGGGGAATGATCTTAATGTGGTGTCTAATCAGAATACCTCAGTTGTGATCCCTCATGGTGTTCACTTTTTTGATGTTTCGCTCAATGTTTTAAGGTCCCCCCATCAAATTCTGTGGGACAGTTCATTGGACTCTATCTAAGTGAACCCTAAATTTTATAGGGACCGAATTGAGGGTTAAATTTTTTTTCATCATTGTGTGATTGTTCTAACAGTGAGGTACTTCTTGGATGTTTAATGATTTTAAGGTGATTCTTCTTTGGGCATGGGGATTCAGACGTTGGAATATCATTTTTCTCAGTATAGGTTTTTTCATATAATTTTTCCATCACTAGAAATGAAATTTAAGGCATAGAGTTTTGTGTTCATTTCTCTCTAGTCAGGCACATTTCATTTTCAAGATTAGGATCCCTGGTTCGATATGTATTATGTGAGAAATTGAACAACCCAATCATCGATCAAGATTATAGTTCTGAACATGTTCTTCTAATGTAACTCTGATAAATATTGATAAAGAGACTAAAAATGCATGATTTGGGTACTTTTCTCAAATCCGTGTTGAGGATTATATTTTTTCTCCTCTGATTGAAACCATTTAATTAGTTGCAGATGAGTTAATGTCTGAATTGAATATATAGTATGAATATGTACATAATTTTTTCATAACCACGGATCTATTATACATGTTAAGAAGGATTTTCATAGGGTGATAAAGATACCCACCATACAAAATCATGGTCATATTGCAAATAATTATATGTTCAAACTGCCTTTGGTGATTGATGGTGATGGAGAGGACAAGAAAAGTATGATGAAACATTCTAATAAAGAGTGGTGTGGGTCCAAGGATAATGTATCTGTGGGGATAGAGGCTAACAGCTAGTAGGCCCCTATACAGTACAAATTTGATGGAGCTAATTCATGATATGACAATAATGAAGATCTAAATAATATTGATAATTTAGAGTCATCAGTAGATGATATTGTTGTGGAATAATCTGATATAAAGGAAGTAGCATTCATGTCCTAGGGTTCCCCAAAAGGGAAGAGTCATTTGGATCTTGGTAGCTTCGGGAGACTACAGGGTATAAATGCTCACCCTTCCTACAAGGACAAGCTAGTTTCATTCACTGGTATGGGATCTAGGAATGATGCCAAAGGAATGAAATGTTTTATATGTTATTATATGGATTTAAAAGATCCGTCATCTGTAGTTAATATTGGGTCACCGGTGAACAATGTAGGGTTTATGAGAGAGCTGTAAGACCCTATTTTTGAATTGATTCCCCAATTTCAACCCACTGTTATAGATTCTAACAACCTAAGGTCCCCACTCTCAGTTTCCTCCCCTCATACTCAAACCATGATATCATATTAGGGGTTATAATGTAAGTAGGATGCATGTATAGATGTGGCAGTGGAGGATTCTACTAATGAGAAAATAAAGTAAAAAGACTCTCTCAGTCCTCTTGACATTTTGAATATATCCAATAGTAGACAGGTATATTTTGAGAAGTTTAGCAATGCCCATGTCCAAGAAATTCATTTATCATGAACTGAGATAACCATGGTAGGGAGCACTCATGATTTGAATATGTCATTAGAGGGCTCATATCTAATTGGGATTCATGATCCAAGGCCTCTCGTAAATCTCACCACATAAGATAACAACAAAAAATCCCAAACTATTGATGGAATGACCTGGAAAAAGCCCAAAACATGAATGAGGGGCCACCAAGGTAGGTTTAGGGATAAAAATTTGTCCACAAGATAATCTCTACTTATCTTGATTTTCATGATTGTGATGGTTGTTTTTCCACATTTATTAATAGCTCTCATTCACTTTCTTTACCTTTTGTAATAAATTTTGAGGGTGTGGGTTTGGTCTCCAACCCGCACTCACACCACATTGATCTTATATATAATTATATATTATTATATTATTATATTAATATATATAATTGAAAATATAATATATTTATTTATTATTTAAATTTACTTATTATAATGTTATAATTATGTGTATATATATATAATTATATATATAATTAAATATATTTAAAATGTATTTATATATAATTATAAATATATTTATATAATTATATATATTTATATAATCAAATATATTTATTAATATATAAAAATATATAATTAAGAATATAATAAATATATTTATTATTTAAATATATTTATTATAATTTTATAATTATTTAAATATATATTAAAATATAAATATAGTCATTTATAAAATAATTATAAAAAATATTTTTAAAAATATATTTATATAATTAAAATATATTTGTACAATTATATATAATTTTATTTATATATATATATAACATGGATGTGAGGTAGTCTTCGATGAGAAACCATGGATGTGAGGTGGTCTACTGGGGTTCTTCTCTAATGATGTCTTCCTATGATCTATTTCTTCATGAAGTTTTTCTTTATGAGTGGTGCTTCAATATCTATTTATCCCCAATGGAATGGAAAAAGGATAAATGGTCTCTCACGGTGGATTTAGTGTGGATGAAAGAAATCCAAACATCTCCTATTCTTTTAAATTAGGTGCTCTAGATCATATTGTTAAGAAAGATGGTACCGCCTATGACACTGCAAATCATAATGTAGTCCTTAAAAGGTATATAATCTATAAATTTTCAATTACTATGCATTTTATTATTATAATAGGGTGTTAAACTTATAAGGTCGAAGACCTTTCATACCACATCACCTCTCTAGGGGGCTTCCACAATTGTAAGTACATATTGATGGGGAATCAATATTGTCACTTCAACTCTACTTTTTAGGATCTGAAGAGGAAGGAATGGGGGCATGGATCAATCACTTTAATGTCAGGATACATGTGAATTTATGAATGGAATCCCTATTTCTATCCTTTCTACATCAAAAACAATCATGTGCAGGTTTGGATAAGGATTTTTTTGCTTCAAATTGATTTCATGGAACTCAATTTTTGTTGACATCGCATCGATGAATGCTATACCGATCAAGATGGATAAGGCTACTAAAGAAGCTCTAAATGGGTTTTTTTATTTAGAATTTAAGTGAATCTTAATACTTCTTTAATAGATAGGGTAATGTTATATACTATTGATGAATCCTTGAATCTGAAATTTTTCTATGGAAATATCCCTCTATTTTGTTCGAACTAGCAGTCTATTGGTCACTCCAAATAGAAGTGAACAATGAATTTTTTCTCCTCGGCTTTCTCTCAAAAAGTGAATGAACCCTCTAAATTCTGTAGGAATATGGGACATAAATCATTCCCTATGAGTATTAAATAGGTTCCATGGGTGCTAGGTACATGCATTAGATATGTTCATGCTATAGGGACTCAACCTGGTTTGAAGTAGCTGTAATTAGTTGTGTAATTATATGGTATTTATTCCAATATGGGAGTTAGATAAAGGAGGAAGGATCATACTCTAGCCCAGTCACTACTGCTTGGTGTATCTGTTGTACATGGAACTAGTGTGAATCCTCCTGGGCTTGAGGACATGTGTTTTCCAGGTAATACACATAGCTAGTGGGATAATATGTAGGAGTTTTCTACTCAATCCATTAATGGGGATGACCATAATGCACTTGAATTGGAGATTTTGGATAAAATTAATCAACAAATAATGCAAGAGGATAGGCTGATCACGACTAGTGGTCATAAAGGGAAGCTTAAAATAGGGGTTTCCTCTTTGTTCATATATTAATTGATTTGTTATGTAAATAAATACAGTGAAGTCCCATTTAAGGTTGACACTCATAATGCAGATATGGATGGTAACAATTTTAAGGTTAATTATTCCTTAGAGAATATCAAGGGTAGATGGGTAGAGTGGTCCACTATTATGGCTGAGGCTGGTAGGTTGTAACATGGGTGTGAATCTGCTACCCATGACACTACGGTGAGCTCAACAAAATATAGTAATAATCCTTATAGTTTTTGTTACATCCTTAATTGGTCTCGGAGAGGGGAGGTTTATCAGGAGGAATTTTGAAACCCTCTTGGACCGGTGATCTCAGATCAAGATGAAATGTAGGAACCTCAGCCCTCTAAGGATCTAAAATCACTGTATGACATGATTTATGTGGATGATAGGACATTTAAACACCCCAACACCTAGATTAAGTGTCTACATTCAAGATTTAAAGGTGGTGATCTATCACAAAGATGAGTTTTTATCTATTTTTGGGTTGATGTATACTTTTAAATTTATGTAAGTGGAAAGTATCTTTCTTTATTTTTTTGTCTCTTCTTATACATTTTATTTCCATTATATTCAATAAATTTTTGGACCATGGCCTACATCCCATGTTCGACACTGTCTTGAATATATATATATAAGAGAGAGGGGAGAGATTTGGGTTGGGGGAGAGCATCCTCTTGAGAACAATGGAAACTAGGATTTCTCCTTCTTCTTCATGGACATCCTTCACTTCCTCGACTTAAAGTTTTTTATAGAGGGGAGAATACCCCAATTCCTAGGAAAATAACCTTAAAGAATCAATACTCATCTTCTCTAAACACACACACATCAAAGCTAGATTATTTGGTTTCAAAGTCATGGAAATGTAAGTCCTATGATTCTATAGATATAAAATCTTTTGTTCCTTTTCAAGATACAAAATTTGGTCACTCTTTTAAAAATGGTACTTCTACACGGGATTTAGAAAATTGGAAAGTAGTAGTAGAAATAACTGATATGTGAAATCACTCCATTTTATCATGTATATTTCTTCTTAAAGGGGTGAAACCTTGGGAATTGGATGCACTATTCAAATGGTAGTCCACATCATGTGGCTTTCACAAGTGGAGGTGTATCCTATAAGGGTGTGAGTATAACCATTTTCTATTTCCAAACGTAGAAATGAAATTAAGGGTGTGGGGATTCAGATAAATTTAATTAAAACCTCAAATGCTACAATTATAGGAATGGTATTTTGGCCTTCCATTAAAAATTATGAATACCTGTGTTCAGTTCTATGTGAGAATTGTAGTCTTGAGCAAGATCCTTTGGAATCCTCAGATTCTTCATGATATTTCATTGTTTATTGGTGCACCAATGAAGATGGATAAATATACTGAACAAACCAGGTTCAACCATTTTGTGAGCATTCTCATTAAAGTTGATTTTAGTGATGTTCTAGTTAACCACGTAACTCTATCAACTGACGATTAGGATCTGAATTTGAAAATAATTTATGTGAATCTTCCCCCATTCTTCCATAAATTTAGACCTGTGGGGAACTCAAATAATGATTGTAGAAAATATTTTCAATATTCCATATACCTTATAAAGGGACATATTACTATGAAATGTATAAAATTCAAGGATAAGGGGAACTTTACCACTGCCAAAAAAGATCCTAGAAGGTCTGAGGATAAGGAGTAGGCCACCATTCTTAAGAAAAAGAAGCATACCTCAGATGTGTTTTCTTCTAGGTTGGCTGATACTGTGGGTGAAGAACGAGTCATTCATCGACACTCTATGGTGTCGAAAAAATAATTATATGAATCTATACATGAAGAGATGGAGTAAAGGTAGGTGATTCATAATGAATTATCCTTTAAATATTCTCTTTGCAAGAGCACTGTAAGTATTTTTGAGAACATGGTCTATGCTGATGATAAATAAAAATGTGAGGATGCTGCCCAATAGGATGTTGATATTGAACTGTGGTCCGATTAACATAATACTAGGAAAGGAAAATCTAATATGGTGGTGTCTACCTCCAAAGAATCGATGAACCCTAATTCTGAACCAGGTCAGCAAAAGACAGTGAGTATCACTCCCAATCTAGTATATAAGTAACAACTTTATAAGATTTAAAATATCTTATTGGATGAAGAGAGATTTCAACTGGTCACTAGATAATTCAAATCTATTGTTTCTCCCACTAAAATCAAACATGCCTCACATTTTCTCATTGAAGAAAAACTTGGGTAGGATAAGTATCCCAATATTGAAGTTCTAATGAGTGATATAGTTACTAGCGGTACATAGGAAGGGAAGGAGGTGACTGAGGAGGGTGTCATTGCCCTGCCAAACTCTGTACCCAACTCAAATAAAATCACTTTTATTTATATTATTAATATACCTCACATTATAACGTTTTCCATGAGAAATATGGAGACCTTTGAGTCGAAGAAAAATCCTCAAATATTGGTGATTCTGTTCTTAATGTATAAAAAAGGATGAATCTATCTTGAAGAATGATTTTACTGGATGTATTGAACCTCATGATAAGGAATATGAATCATTGAGTATGGATGATCAGGAAGTCTCTTGGAAGGTTCCAAAATAGTTAAAGAGAGGTAAGCACCCAAGAGGTGGGGTTGGAACCCAAGAAACTAGTGGTAGACACAAAAAAAGGTGACTGTTGTATGATCCTTAGTTTTTGTTGGAGTTGTTCATGCAACTTTTTTTATATTGTAACCCCCACATTCTTCGCATTTTACTTTCTTTTCAATAAATTCTTTTTAAGGACTTTGGATTTCAATCCATGGTTCCATTCATTTTATGTATATATATATATATTAATATACAAATATCATTAATTAAAAATATGATAAATAAATTTATTATAATTTTAAAATTATTTAATTAATTTTTTATTTATAATTATATTTATAAATATATATATATATATTTAATAAGTATAATATATAATTATAAATATATTTATTATAAATTTATAATTATATATATATATAATTATAAATAAAAAAAATTATTTTTAAATATTTTTATATAATTATAAATATATAAATTTATAAATTTATATATATAAAGACAATGTGAGCTATGGGTTTTAACCCATGGTCACGAAATTTATTGAAAATAAAATAACAACAATGTGTAATAGAAAATGGAATCTAAAGGTCAACGACAACCACTTCCGAAACAAAAAAAGACATTACTAATCTATGGGAATAACTACCACCTCAACTTCACAAATGATTCCCATGATTCTAGGTTTTGACCACTTTCCATGTATTTCTATCCACTCAAGAATCATTTGGTGGGATGTGATCCTCAAGGAATTTCCGATCATGTTCTCTAGCTGGACCTAAGTCATCTAAAGATACCTTCTCAGGGTTTCTCATATTTATAGTCTCAATGGCATGAGTATTACCAAATTCATCATAGAATCCATCATTGATATTAGATATGCTTAATATTTAAAGAATACTAAGGCTATTTTTACTAGAATCCAGTGGAGTTATGGGATGCTACATGCTCAGCACCATGCTTTCTATTAGGGGTTCCACGACCACCTTCTCCCCTTCTTCTTATGCAGGTTTAGAAAAAGGTGAATGGTTGAGGGATTTTTGGTTTATTATGGATAAACATAAAAACTACATCATTATCAATGGGGACAATAATTCCCTTATTGCCTTTGCAGACTGTAATATCCACTTCTAGCATATAAGAATGAGTATCCATATTTTTATTGGAGACATTTGTCACCATATTGTTCTTTCCTTTACTTTTGTACATGGGTAAGGATCCCTCATGTTGTAATTCCTTGTATACTTTTTCTTACACATCATTCTCAAATTTATATTGGCCATCATAAACATCAACATTTTTAGAAGATTTAGTTATAATATCCACCCATGATTTATTTCTACATGCTGACTGCTTCTCCCCATCTAAACCTACTGGCTGGGTAACACAATGGTCATCCTTGATATCCAAGTTACAATACTCTATAAGAATATGAGGAGATAATTCAGAGTTCTCAATATCCACATGAATTATAATATCCATTGCCACTTCATCTTTAGAATTGGGTTGAATGGTATCCATCAGGTCTTGAACGACCTTCTCAGTTAGAGGGAATATATCCCCAACAACTGTAACATTAACTATAGGGTACCCTTGGAACACAAGACCCCTATTTTTCCCATCCTAGAACACTACAAATTGGAAACAACATTATTCCAAGATTTCTTAAAACATTGACATTTTGTATGACCACTTGTAGTGTAGAATAAAAAAAATACATCCAACAATTAAGCCTACCATGCCCAATGTTCTTTCAGTCTGAAAAATAACATGGAAATTTTTTCAAACTCAATCCCCAACTCAATTTCATCACCTTCAATAAAAAGAATCACTTTATCAATAAGAGTTGAACTAAAATTTACTTCAACCCGAAAATACCCATAATAATTGAACCATGACAATTTAGTCACCATACCAATGGACAGTGTGATAACATATAGTGTCTTTATTTGGAAAAGAATCTAATTTAGACCATGAACATTCACCCACAATTGAGTGAAGGAATTACCTACCAGCAATGGGTTGAAGCTATAATCCCACTCACATACACTAAGAACACCCAGTTTAAGAGCCACAGATCCAATGCCCCATACTTTCGTATTTAAATCCTTATAGGGGAAGAGGATATGGAATAAAACATGGCTAAGAGAGACACTTTTCCCATTCGAAAAAACAAAAATTTACAAAATTCATGCATCTAATGCGTTGATTTTTCATGGTTTTGAACCTCTATGTATGATAATTCAAGCAAAAATGGAGTGGTTACATACACACACACACACACACATACAAAGATATGTACATGTATAACAACTATATATACCCATACACAAAACATACACATAAACACACACCATAATTCATACACATATATGCACATAAAAATTTATATTAATATATATGTTTAAATATCACATATTAAAAATACATCATTTATATTTATAAAATGTTTTGAATAATTAAAAAATATATATATTAATATATCATATTTATATTAATTATATATATGCAATTTTTTAATTAATGTATATAAATAAACAATAGTTTCTTAATATAAATATGATAATTATATATAAATTAAAAATATTTTTTATTAAAATATTTTATCCACTCTATGAAATTCGTTGATAAAGATTCACATTTATCATCACTACAAAACATTTATAAAAGATAAATTTATCAATGCTTTTAGATAGCACTGATGAACGTTGCCCTTTTTTCAGTCCCTTATGTTTAGCGATGATAAAACCTAGCGCTCACTAAAGCATGATTAGTGGTAGGGATACTATAGATATGGGATTTAACAATGTTAGAAATAACTTTAACCAATTATAAAAATTCGATAATGTGGTTACTGCCTTTAAAATCTGGTGACTTTTATCAGTACATAAAATAGTGTAAAAAAGTCACTTCATCAGTGCTAAAAATGATGATGAAGGAGGCCCTTTATCAATTTATTTTGTAGTTCTAATAGATGGAACACTTTATCATTGTGTTTTTAGTAATGATAAAGTTCGTTTTTATCATAACTATTCCTCAAATTCATAAATTCGTTGTTACAGTAGATGTGATACTAAATTACGGCACTCTGCATCATAAAATAAAAAATATAATTTCAATTAAATTTACATAAAAAATAAAAGGAAAAATATATTTTAATAACACTTAATACATTGTTTTGTATAATTATATTGGTACATAGAATATATCAAAATCATTAACATATTAAAAAATATTAATCTTTTATTGTCTTTTCCCCTGACCCCCACTCAATAGATATTGATCATGCTATAAGTTGTCAAAAAAACCACCCCAACTGGAGAAAAAGAGTGTAACTATAGAGAAAACAAATCATATTATATTAATACTCTAAAGAATTAAATTAAACAAAAATATTAAACAATACATTAATAAAATTTCACTTTGAAATGAAAATACACACTTCGAGTCATACCGAGAACTTTGTGTGTTATATTAATGTGTGGTCATAAATAAAAAATTAATTTTGGTTCATTTTCCTAAAATATAATCATAATATGAGAACATTTTCTCTGTTTTAAGTATATGAATTGTGTTTTTAACTAAATTATCAAATTTACATTAAAAAATGCACTTCATGTTATACTAGGCACACCATATGACAGATTAATATGTGGTTGATTCTTACACATCAAAAAAGATTTAAAGATCATTTTTATAAATTATCAAGTTAATATGAGTGTATTTCATTGATTTTATGTATTTGGATTGAATTTTGAACAAAAACATCAATTATAAATAAAAACACACTTTGAGGCATATAAATCCCAATGTGAGTTGAATTGACATCCAGTTGATTCCTAAACATCAAAAATGGCTTGAGGTTGTTTTCACAATCTATGGATACAATTTGGGTGCATTTTGTGTGTTTTTAGTTCATAAAAAATATTTTTATTGAAAATAAATTTTTTAAACTGAAAACACACACCTTGAGTCAAATTGGTCACACCATGTGTCAGATCGATCTATAGTTGATTCCTACACTTCATAAATGACATACATGGATCGTTTTAATAAATAAACAAGACAATATGATTCTATTTTCTTATTTTTTAGTGAGTGACACATTTTTTTAACTATAATTTTATTTTTATATAGAAAATATACATTTCTAGTCATACATGTCATGAATAACATTGGAGTACTCGCCATTAATTCATACACATCATAAATGAATTAAATTTCACTGTCATAATGTATCAAAAAAATTCAATGTGGTTGATTATTTTGGAGTATGCCATGTGACTTTTTATCTAAAAGGTATTTTTTAAACTCAAAACACACATTTTTAGTCATACCGTGCATAACCTATATCAAATTGAGTTTTGACGGATTCTTACGCATCAAAAAATATAATATATATTATTTTTATAATGTATCAAAATAGTCTAAATTAAGTTTCCTGGTTTGGATTATGTGATGTTTGCTTTGAACTAAAATTTCAATTTTAAAGAAAAACACACACCTTATGTCATACTAGTCACATAATTCGTTGGATTGATGTATAGTTGTTTACTATACATAAAAAATAACAAAACGATTATTTTCTAAAAGTATCAAGAAAATACATGAATTTTTGTTATGCTTTTAGAGATTAATATACATTTTTGAAAAATGTATCATTTTTAACAAATAGCACACACTTTAAGTCATATTGGTCACACAGTGTGTCATATTGACATGTGTATCACTCTTACATAACAAAAATAATTAAATATTTATGATGTTTTATGTATTTCATATTAGATATGTTGTTATGATTATTCTATGTAGACTAAATAAATTTGATTTTAATAATTTAATGATTAATTTTATTTGCCTCAAACATTTTATTATATTTTTCTATTTTGTATTTATAGTGTGGTGATGAAAGAATATAAAGAGCGTTAGTTGGAGGTGTTTCTTTAGTTATATGGTTTTTTGGATGCGTCACCTGGCAGTTGCTAATGGCCTAAATATTGTGACCACTAATGGAAGTATATATTACTCCTTTAAACTGCCACAGATCTCACAATATAATGTGTTGGCCTTTATCAGGGCTAAATAGAGATCATTGATAAAAGGGTAAATTTTATCAGTGGTAGATAAAAGTGATGGTGATGTTAATTTTTTGGATAAAAAATAATTATCCTTTTGGTATAATTATAATTTCTAGTTAAAAATAAAGTGAAAAAATAAAAATAAAAAATTAACAATGGATGTAACATGGAAAACCCCAAAAATGAAAGGGGTAAAACCCATTGGAAAATAGAAGGATCAAACCATGGTAAAATTTGGTAATATTCTCTCTCTAAATTATAAGAAGAAAACTAATAATATTATCTCTTGAATAAATGGATAAAGTCCTTAATAATTACAACACGCAATGATAAAAATAGAAGATGATGTGTTTCTTGATAAGAAAATAGTGAAAACTGTTGGTGGAGATCTAATTTTATAGGATCTGCACCCTCCTTTTTCCTCCCTTCAAATAAATTTCTTTTTAAAAATTAATTGATGGAAATAAAGGTGGGGCACAACCCACATTGAATGAAATTAATGGGGAAAGTATTATTTTTTTCTACCCCCCCCCCCAAGTCATCTGAAATATATACCACTTGGATATTTTATTGAAAACCAGTCACATCTCCAAAATTTCATTATATCTTCCAAAGATGCTTCTCGTGTCTCTATAAGGATGCTTGAGGATCTACACCATCTGAACTTATCATAGCTAATCACATTCATCAAGATATGTTTTTAGTGTGAATTTTATCTATATCAAAACTTCCTTACTCCACCAAATTTTGAACAAAATGATATTTTATGCCAATATTATTAGTCCTCAAATAAAAATACAGAATCTTTACATTGTGAAAGGTGCTTTGACTATCAAAATGTATTGAAATATTCTCTTGTTTCTTCCCGATATCCTCCAAAAACCTTTTCATAAAAATCACATCTTTGAATGCTTGTATAACTACCATTTAATCCACCTTTGTAGTGTATAAGACAACAATGTAAAGTAATTTGTAAACCCAACTCACAAGTCCTATAACAAGTGTAAACACATAACTAGTAGTGGATTTTTTATCATTATAATCACAAGAAAAATACGAATGGACATAGAATCTAAGAGTAAAATAGGATCCTCCACAACGTAATGCATCATTTTAGGTCTCCTTGATGTATCTTAGGACCATCTTAATCATGTCCCAATATACCCATATTGTATTTCCCATGTACCACGTAACATCTCCCACTACATGTGAAATTTCAGGTCTGGTAAAAATCATTGGGAACATCAAACTTCCCACTACTGATACCAATGAAAATTGATAAATTTACACCCTACCTACTTTACTAGAAGAACTCATCATGGAGGATAACTTGAAATTAATGGGATGTGGACTATTGATTGGATATCATTCTAATAGCCTGAATCATTTCAAGACATCCTCAAGTAATTCTTATCTGATATGGAAATCATTAAATTATTTCTGTCTTATTGGATCTACATATAAAAAATCCTCTCTTTAGGTCTTAAGTCCTTCATATCAATCTCCCTATCCAACTATGCTCTCTTTTGTTGGATCTGATCATTGTTGGGGCCAACAACTAACATTTCATCCCTATAAAATGGTATGATGATATAATTATTTCCATCTAGGACCTGGAAATATGTACAAGGATCTGAATTAGGTAAATTTTATCCAAGGATAATGACATAGGAATCAAATATCTGGCACCAACACCTCAGGGCCTATTTGAGACTCTAGAGAGAATTGTTAAACCTATAAACCAAGTTCTCTATACCTTCTTTCATAAAAAATTCTCATTGGAGAATATATATTTCTTCATCAGGATCGCCATGGAGAAAAGATATTTTCATATCTATATTCTCTAGATGAAAATTTTATATATCACACATTGCCAAAACTACTTGAGTAGTCATTGGTCTAATAACAAGAATGATTTTTCCATTCAATAGCTTTCTTCTGAGAACATCCTTCAACCACCAGTCACGCACGATATATTTACACTTATTCTATTTTATCCCACTTAACCATATAGAGCATTTTTCCCAATGACCCCCTTCCATGAGATAATGGAATTACATCCCACATCTTGTCCTTGAGTAGGTCTTCACATTCCTCCCATATCTCCAGTATCCATGAAGATACATCCAGACTCTAGGTCACCTACACAAAAGGATATGGTTCTCTATCGTCTATCAATAAGAAATACACAACATTCATCTCAATGACATAATCTAAGTTCCATTTTTGTGATGTTTTCTCTCTATTTTACCATCACAGTCTAGGATTATTTGGTATTTGAATATCATGCTCTGGTACTACATGAGATGAAATTGGTTCTTCCTGTTTTACTTCCTCCATCTCAAATATTTTAGAATATGAAGTCTCTTCTCCCTGTCTTTATCAATCATCATTTTCACCTTGTCTTACACAAAAATAGCATATCATCTAATGATAATTTTTTGGGTAGTGAGATCCCACAAACGACACCCCTTCACACCATCAATGTATCCCATGAAGATACATTTTGTGGATCTTGAGTCCAACATTGATATTTCATATTCACTAAATAGTGAATATATAATACATAAAAAAATATGAAACTAAAAAGAGTCAATAGTTTTACTATTCCACATATCTATTGGATTATTTATACTAATTTCTACTAAATGGGATCGATTAATAACATAATAGGTGATATTCACTGATTATATCTAGAATTTCTTGTAAACTCCTAATATTTCCAACATCTCTATTATTTTGTCCAATAGGGATTTATTCACCCACTCTACTATAGAATGATACTAAGGATTTTATAACATAGTAGACACTCTCTCAATTCCTTCCTATTAACAAAAATAATAAAACTCTCCACTTAATTATTCTCCATCACTATCAGTCCTCAAAAACTTGATCTAATTTTCATATTCAATATCTTTCTTCACTTTGAATGTTTTGAATACTTGAAGTACATCTTCATTCATATTGATTTGAAACATGAAACATCTCCTGTAATAGTCTTAAATGAAAGATGAAAAGTACCTTTCTCCTCGTAGTTATACAACCGTTGCTTGAAAAACATGGTAACATACCAACTTTAATATCTCCTTTCTCCTAACCATTGACATTCCAAATATTAATATGTGTTTCTTAATCAAAACACAATGCTTAAATATTCTATGGATATCTTCATAATTCCAAACAATAACTTCTTATCAAAGGGAATATTTAGGACTTATTCAGTCATATGAATAAACTTCTGATGCCATAATGTTATTAACACATCTATATAGGTTGTTCATGAAACAACTATCTTCATTTTTTGTACATTTCAACCATAATCACATACCAGTGATTTGAGATCTTCTCCATTCTCACCACCATCAAATAGAAATTTTTTATTAAAATTACACTTTGAGGATAAGTGGGAAACCTCAACCAATATAGATGAAGAACTACATATTGAAATAGTTCACAAAATTACTAAAAACAAGACTAAGATTGTTAGACTTTGAAACTTTATATAACTCCCAATGAAGTGAACTAACCTGAAGATCTAGATACTCATTGAAAAGCTCTTAAAAAATATTACCGATTCTATCTTTTATCTGTATGAATTCCTCCATTTTTTTACCTTTATTCATGCCATGTGCCAGTATTCTATCTTTCTTATTTATCCATTCTTCTTGCTCCTCGTTGGTATCAATTCACAACCTTATTTCATAAATTTTACTAACCTCCTCTTTGGAGGCACTGGCTGGAACAAAATTTTCAAGAATCTCTTCATGAGAATGAAGGATGTGCTCTAAAGGGTCTCATTCATCTTCTTCCACTTTACCTATTTCATGTCTTTGTTCTCCACTTTTCAGCTATCATTTTGTGGTTTCTAATTCAGTTTCTCCTATTTTTTCTTCTCTTTTCTTACTAGAAGGTATGGTAACAATTGTTTTGGGGAGTTGTGAGTAATATTTGAGAGGTTTATATTTATTTCCTACCTTTTTAATTGGTAAATTCTCATATTTATGGTTTCCTTATTTTCCCTTTATCAATTTCGATCCAACATTCATATCCACGAAGGAGTCTTTCCCATACATTGTCTCTTATTGGGATAAATTATCTCCATTACTCATCTCTAATGTTTTAAGTTCTCATCACCATAGTTGAACCCTTAAAAATACTCATCATCCCTTTTATATTTGTGATTCATGACTTTGATATCATCAAATTAACCCTAGGAAAATATTTTTGTTTTATGATCCTTCCAATGGAATACTCATTCAATGGTTTAAACTATGTTATTATGAATCTTTAGTTTTATGCTGTTGAATCTATTAATATTAATGTAATGGTCAGTCACCCTGTACATAAGTCCTTTTGAGATAGATTCATATTGATAAAACCATTCTTTCTAAGTCCTCATGTTCCATGTTTCTCTTGATTCAATAATCTATGCATCATCGAGATTGTTTCATCCTTTTGTAGTCATTTTCGCTTCACTGACTAGTATATCTCCATTTCATGAAGTACTCACCAAATTTCAATGAGACTCATTCTAATCATAGTTATTATTCTAATAGTCTTTTTTGACATTCCCTCTCTTACAATAATTGTAACTTATGATATTTTTATCCTTTCTACTTTATTTAAACCTACGTAGATTCAGGATTCTGCTAAAACCATGCTCCATCATTTTTCCTCTTTCCATTGATAGGGAATCTACTTAGTGTGATGTTGTTTATCTATCTTCCTTGTTCTTAACCTAATTTTCTTTATCAAGAACCATATCTTCACTTTCATTGAAGAGAAACATATCCATTAGTATTTTGATTATAAGGTTGATGATAAGTTGATCATACGAATCTGGAAAACTCCAGAGAAGAATATCTACATGTTCGGTATCCACAATTTTGAATCCCAATGACCTAAGAAGAGAAAATAAGGTATTTTTGGTGTTTATATTGCTGTATATCAATGATTAATCCACCAATTTAGGTGTTTATAATTTTATTTTCAAGAAACGTTTGTTGTGGAGTGACATTTCCTTATACAATTTTGTTAGAGTTCCCAAATTTCATTCTCTTTCTTTTTCTACACAATTCTTGATAGGATCCAATCTTTGAAAACCAAATGTATGTTGATAATATAATTCCCATTTATGTCATTCCATCTCTCCTCCATCACACTTTCCAGTTTTTCTCCAATCTCCTATCAGAAATTATCTTTCCATAACACTGCTTGCATCTTCAATTTCCAAAATGAGAATTTATTTCCATTAAACTTTTTTATCTCGAATTATGACTCTATTTAGACACACATTCGGACTTGAATTCACCCATTCTAGAACACACCCTTTGATACCACTCGTTAGGATAAGAAAATAATCATCCCTTTGTTAGAGTGATAATTGTGAGATAAAAATATACTGAAAAAATGAATAAATAAAAAAATAAACCCTTAACATAACATGGAAAAATTCCCAAATTAAAGGGGTAAAAACCCATGAAAATAGAAGGATATCACTAGGGTAAAATGTCGGTATATTCTCTCTCTCGATTTCAAAGAAAAAACACTCAAAATGTTATCTATTGAATAAATAGAGAATTACCTGACAAACTACCACACACAAAGCTGATATGAGGAGATGATGTGTTCCTTGAGAATTTGATGATGAATAATATTGGGGGAGATCTACTTTTATAGGATTCCCTCATTCACCTTTGGACTCCCCTAAAATATATTATTTAAAAAAATTAATTCTGTGAAATAAAAGTTAGGATCCACCCACTTGGAATGAATTAAATGGGGAATTCTTTATTTGTTTTCTCTCCCCAAAATTCTTTCAATAATATAGATCCCACTTTATCGATGCCTCTCATAGCACTGATTAATTATTTTAATAAAGATAACAAAAAAATAGAATAATATAGTCAACATGTTATTCTATTGTTATATGTTAATTTACATACTATATGAGAAAATGTAAAATTCTACCAAATAATAAGAGAGACAGATAATGTAAAAGAATAACAAAATATTAATGTCAAAATTCAAGTATATGTTTTTTTATCAAGGACAAATGAAATTACAAAAATTTTCCAAAAAATCTTGAAACTATTTAATTATTTTTTATTAAAATTTAGGAATTTCTAAAAGGATGAAATAATTTTAGGATTTTATATTGTATTAGAAAAAATTTCATTTACATATATATATATATATTTGAAAATATTTAAAATAACTTTTTTTATAATTAATAGAGTTATAATAATCACAAAATCTAACTAAAAACACACCCTAAGGATTTACTTTTATAAGGGGATAACCATATACATATCTTTATTATTTTCCATGTGGAATTCAGGTTTCACTTTTATACTATTAAATAATAATATATTATATCAAATTTTTCTTAAATAGTAATATATAAATAAAAATATAGTTAATTAAAATATCATAAATAATTTAGATAAAAATTAGGAATTTAAGTAATAATAAATAATAATATAATTAATATATTTCAAAATATAACTTTTAATTGTCTAGTTAATAAAAAATTAATTTTATGAAAATTTAATAAAAGATAATTATAATTGAATCACTGAGAAGTAATTATCAAGGATATAAATAATAATAAGTAGTAATATAATTCAAAATTAATGATATTTCTAATAGTTAATATTATAATTAATAATAGTTAATTAATGAGATGACTAAAAATTAAAAATTATGGAATATAATAGTAAAAAAACACACACATACATAACCATGTCTCTCTGATGGTTGAGAGTTTTCTCCAAGGGTTTCTTAGGGTTGGGTGAGTCCTAAGGTTTCCTCGGAATGATAGTGCTACAATGGCATGCCAATGTTCGTGGTGCTAGTTCGACCCCTATATCGATGACTCCTTTCTATTATTTAGCCCGATACATTGTTCAATGGATCCTAAACTAATAAAAAATTGGTACAATATAACATTGATAAACCTGATAAATCATTTATTATGGAAAAATAGGATGCATATGCATTTCTAACGAATCAAACACCACTCATCATCAATAAAAATAATCACCTGACCATTCAATATGAAACCCCTCGAAAATATGCTATAACATTTAAAACATTTTGATGATGGAGTGTCCATGATATAAGTTGGAGCGGGCCTTAAGATCATTGAATTTTTTATCATGAAGTATTGACATAAGGTGCTCAAAGGGAGACCATGGTTCTTTGATAACCAGATTATTTTAATGGAGGGCCTAAGAAGATAAGTGGATATATATAATACATCTATTTTTCAAAACACCCTTTTAGATTTGACATAAATGTATATCATTTTATGGAAGATCAAAGTGTATTATATATAAAATCGGTGGCCAAATTGAAGAATTTCAGGAATAGGACAGGTCATACACAATTTAATGAGGAACTATTCAGATTAGGGTGCTAATTGATGTTTTATGACCACTATGGAGTGGTTTTTTCCTTTCCATAGATGAATCTAATGTCTAGATCTCATTTGAGTTTGAAAAGATATTAGTTTTTTTCATATTCTATGGGTTCTTTGGGAATAATGAGAATTAATTTAACTTAACGGTGATGTATGGGGATGAAAGGCTTATCATAAATTATTTTCCTTAGCTATGAGTAAAAAATATAACGATTTTATTTCATCAATAAGTAGAAAAAAATGGATAAAGATAGAATTTCAAAGGCTCTATGTGTGCAACAAAATCTAGATTGGAATAAAATCATCGTGCTAGGTCCACTACTCTTTTTTAAAACCCTGTGTGATTATATGAGAGAGAAAGGCAGGTTGAACCAATCCATTAGATCTATATCTCATGATCTTGGAAATATCAATGAAACCCTAGTTATGGCCCCTATAGTATTGGATGATTCCATTGTTAATAACCTCACAACCATTGAGTGGAAAAATAAAACACCCTCTAGCACAAAGTGGATGTACTCTGATCCAACACCTCAATTTTTCCACAGTCCACTGATGCCCCTTATATACATATAGTCTTTAATATGTTCCTAAAAAACCTTCACCAAAGGGACCTAATAAATAGTGGGTGTGGAGAAGATAATTTAGAGTGGATAATGGTATTTATTTATGAATGGAAGAAACATTATATTCAAAGAGATACTTGGAGGTCCCACTAGTTAATGAGATATACTCTAAAAGGTGGAAAGTGGGGGGGGATAGTTCCTTCCTTGAATATTTAGAGGTAGAGGCTAGACAAGGCTATCCCCTCCTATCTCAATGAAAACATTATACTGGAAATGCTATGGGCTTAGAAACCCAAGCTCAGTTTGGATGCACGAGTGCCAATGCACTAAAATTACACCTATTATTGATTCCTATCTGAAATCATATTAAAATTTAAGGACATGGTTGGGATTAAAAAAATATGATTTTCATATATGTTTCTTCATTTCATGAAATGGCCACTTAAGAGGAATTTTTCATCTTCAGATGGAGGACATGGACATTATGGTTAAATCATTATCTTATAATCACATTGCTACCACCATCCACCAACCTGACACCCCCGACTAAGTTTGGAAGTAATTTATATGTGGCCCTCAAAAATGGATAAATAAAAGTCGTAGAAGCCACAAAATACCTTATGTGAGAGTATACCAGGACCTCTCTTTGTGGGCATGGACTTCAATGAAATATTGTCCCAACATGAGAATAAATGTGGTTTCAATATGCCTCTCGCATCAATGATGTATTTTTAGTAGGCAACCCAGATAATGGAACTTTTTGATTTGGTGTATATAGGAATCCTTCACACATGGTTTCATGGGAACTCTAAGAATAATTGCTTTGCAGATTATTGGGATCAGTTATTAGTACCAAGTGAACATACTAATATTTTAGCTTCTTCAGGTTTTCTCACCATTCTCCTAATGCTTTAGACCACCTCCCCATACTCATTGAATTTCATCATGGGAAAATAAAATCAAGACATTAAATAGTATTTATATTTGAATGTTTATGGTTGAAGGACAAGGAATGTGAAGAAATGATCTGCTCATGTTAAAAGGTAAGGGATCCCAATACAGGAAGGAATATACACCATGTGGTAGAGAATTGGAAACATTGGGTAAAACATATGTTTTATCATCTATATTCTCATTTTGATAAAATTTAATAGAAACATATTATGTTGTAAACCCGCCCTCATATGAAACATTTATTTAATTCATGTCATCCCTTAAAGTGGAAGTGGATATGACGCTTAAAATTATGCAATGTATTTAAGCCTTACATGCATGTGAAAACTATATAAAGGATGGTGACTACTATAAATTCTACTCTAATAAAAAGGAATTTTAAATGTGGAATAAGAACCACATCTCTTTTATCAAAAATTTAGGAGGTATAATTGTTTCTATTTATAATGGATCCATGAGACTATCACCCATTTTTTCATGGATAAATTTACAAATGTAGTATCTATAATATCTTTTAATATTTTTTTTATTTCACTATAGGTTATGGACACAATGAACCACAATTGTGAATTTGTGGATGATAAAATATTGATGGATAAAACAATTTACTAGGGATGGATGGGTTTCCAGATTTATATTAAAAAAAATTCGGACACATTATTAGGCGTGATATCTTATGAATCATAAAATACCTATGTTTTGGAAAGTCCAAATTATGTATATTGAATGAAACTATTATTACCATAATTCTTAATATAAAATAATATTCTTTGATATCTGAATTTTGTCCAACTATATTTTGAAATGTCATTTAAAAAAATTATCAAACGTTTTGGTTAACCGTATGAATTATTGGTTACCTTCCATTATTTCTAAAAATATGAGTTCTTTCATCCCCAAAATACTCATCTATTATAATGAAGATACTGATCATTAAGTGTTTCACTCCATGAAGGCCTGATATGTTGTAAAACTATGTATTATGGCATGGACAGTTGATTTGAAAAAAAGCATATTATAGGGTTGAGTAGCCCTTTCTTCAGTTTGTCAGGTTAAAAAAATGATTCTTCCCAAAATAGAGTGTGTTTTTCATGTAATTTTTCTATTATGTATATTTTATAATTAAAATAATTTGTGGCCTCTCTTGTATTTGTTCTCCTACGAAGTGTGTTCATTTGTGGGACCCTCTTTCACCTTTCCTTTTTTATTTGGGTGTCTGAGATTTTCTCTAATATTATTTCAGTGGGTACAAATGATAACATTATTCATTGGGAAAAGGAGTGTAGATGAACCCCTCTTATTTACCATATTTTTACAATGATAGATTGATTTTTTAAAGGGTCAACCATAAAGAATACAAATCTATTTTTCACTTGATCCATATGAATGTGATGTAATCCGGAAAATCAATCAACATTGATAAATCAAAAAAATATTTTAGTTCAGAAGTCCCCACAAGTAGAAAGGAAGAATTCAACAAAGACATGGGTATTTTGGTGGTAGAAAAAAAATACATTTAGAAACCCCTGATTTTTGACATTCTATAAGATAGACTATTTTCATGAATATTGGATAGTGTGGAAAACAAAATCTAGGGGTAGAATTTTAAGAGGATCTCTGATGTAGGTAAGGAGACTCTCAGCAAGGTGGTGACATAAGCGATCTAATCCAATGTTATATACTTTTTTAAGATCCCTTGATTTGTTATTAATCAAATATACTCATTACTCACCAACTTCTTGTGGGGCCTTCATAATGGGAGAAATAAAATTCATTGGTTATCCTGGGATAATATTTTCCTCCCAAAAGATTGAGGGGGAATGTGGTTCTAGAAAATGTGATGCTTCAATGGTGCATTAATGGTGGAGTAAGGGTAATAATTGTTGCATCACCCTGATCCCCTATTCATGTGGATCCTCCAATAAAAATACATTAATCACTTGGACTTATCTGAATCAGTATTTGTTCCCCTACCCATCTATTTTTGTAGAAGTGTATGGGGTTATCTCAAGATTATTCATGGTGGGATTTACTAGAGAATCAAATATGGATCCACAGTCAAGATATGGGGGACTATTGGCTTTTCAATGGTGATGGGATGAATGGTACCTCAATAGCAGTTCATGGTTGGGAAGATGCCACTATAGGCTCCTTATTTAATAATGTAGGAAATGATTGGTGTATCAAAAAATTGGAAGTCCGAATCAATGATATAGATATAAAAATTATTTTGAATATCCCATGCATGAATGATATGGGTCATGATAGACTTTTGTGGATTTAAGAGAGATCGAAAAGTTACTTCATTAAATTAGAGTATAATATGGAACTCTGGATGTGAAACCTATATAATAATGTGTTTTGGAAGATACTGTGGTGTTTGGTTTTTCTACCCAGGGTCTGGTATTTTTTGTAGAATATTTGGGCTAACATCCTCCCTTAAAAGGAGTTTCTCACATTTAGTCACATGTATGATGATCCAATATTCCCCATGTGCATGGATTTGCTGGAATCTTCGTTGCATGAAATTTTTTTCTGTCTAGGGTCTAGGGACCTCTATTATTCATTGGATTCTGATGCAAATCACCTAATAGACATTTCACCTATGCTTACTACATTTATAATGAAATTGTCATCATATCTCCCCACAGACGTAGTTTATTAAATTTTTATGGTGTTCAAGATCATAAGGGTGAGAAGGAAAAACATTTTCTTTAAACATATATATATACAAACTTATTTCTAGATTAAGTTGGTTGTTTCATGGTTAGATATTTGGAAATAAAATGAGACCAACCTTTAGAATCCAAAATTATCTATTTATTTGTCACATGAAACCCTCCCTCACTAGAAGTGTCGATCTCTAGACAAGGATATTTTTGTATTGGTGTGCCGATTTGTGACTCTCTCAGGCACATTGTTTCGGCCTACCATGAGTCTTTTAATGTTCATTGTGATCCACTGATGGCGGAAGCCCAAGAAATTTATACAGGAATGATGCTTACCATTGAGAGAGGAAGTAATTTTATCATATTAAAATCAGATTATCTCACCATTATTAACACCATCCATGCATTGAAAAATGATATCCAATCATTTGGATTATTAGTTTTGAAGATTCACTCCTTCTTACTGCCCTTCACTTAATGAAATTTCTCTTTCATCAAAAGGGAGGGGAATATGGAAACTCATTTTTTAGCAACCCATGGTCTCACTTGAAGGTTACATGTTTGGTTTGGTGATTTGAAGTTTTATATGAACTCTATTATACTTCATGATATTGATCTTTTTAATTAAATTCCCTTGTAAAAAACAATTACCAATTAAGAGTATAATTGATAAGATAAAACATAATTAATAAAATGAAGAATAATTATTAATAAAAATAAAAATTAATAATTGGTAATATAACTAATTATATGTAATTATATATTTAATATAAATAAAAATAAATAATTATTAATTATTAATTAAAATAATTAAATATATTATTATTAATTTTTAACTATTTGATTAATAAAGGACTCCATAGGGTGGTATTCCCGATGTGATTGTTAGTTTAACAAGAACCAAAGAACATTATATCTTGGTGTTCTTTTATGATTTTTACTTTCTCTTTCCTATGAAAACTCATTTTATTGGATTCATAATATTTATTAATTATAAACAACTTATCAAATTGCTTCTTGATCTATCATAAATTACTTAGTTGATCTTGTCCTTTCTTGAGGACAACTACAACAATGCTTCCCTAAAAACATTGAATTCAACACACCTTATTTATACTATGTTTGTGTGTGTGTGTGTGTGATTAAAAAAATTTCTCCCATGGGTGTAGCCTAGTTATTGTGTCTATGTGGGGTCTGGGATTGGTCTGAGGTTCGAGCACCCCCACCCCAATACATTGTAGGCATGGTATATTTTCTTTGATTCTTTATAATTCCCCCTCTATGACTATTTGTAAATATATGTGATAAAAAACTATTAAATTTATATCAACCCTATCTTATTATGACTGAAAGCCACTTTCTATTAGCATAAATATATACCTCAATTGATTTTTAATATAAAAACATAATAGTTTCAAAAAAAAATTCACTAATGATATTTATTTTAAAAAAATATGTCATTTGAAAAAATTATCTCACTTTTCATAAATTTATATTTTAATTTTAAAGCATAAATTTTATGTGTTTTTAAATGATTTGTGATTTTAAAATTTATCACAAAAAATGAATAAAAATTTAATAATAATTTAAATATTCCATAAAATAAAATAACTCTAATTTTTGTAAGAAAGTAATTCTAATCCAATGAAAAATATATAAATTATAAATATATATTATTTATGTTGGGGGAATTACAAAAAATATTAACATAGACACACCATGGTACACCAGTGGGTTAGGCATCATCCCACCCACAAGGATTGAAAAGCACCCACTATGACCATTATTATTCTGTAGTCCATGACATGGGGATGAAAATCATTTTTTCTAGGCCTAAAGTCCCTATTTGTTGGGCGTCAAGGCCCTCCGGTAAAATATTACTACTACAATACTCCTTCTACAACATCTGTTATAGTACTTGTGCCATAATTGTACTAGATATATATCCAATACTACATTACTACAATCACTAAAAAATCCCCCAAAATCATGGGATGTTGGGGGTTGTAAATTATTTTTTTCTAAATTATTTATATGTATGTATAATTTGAAAATCTATTATCTATTCTAAAAATTGATCTAAAATTTGGAAATGATTTAACTTGATAGTTTTTTTGTTATTAATAAAATTTAATTTAATTTACTATATGAGTTAAATTATGTAAATATATATATACATATGATTTTTGAAACAATATCTTTTACTATACCTAAAAAAATAGATAAAAAATTAATTATAATAAAAAAGTAATATTTTATGACTATTTAAATATTTTTTTATTCTATGATGATGAAATCATTGTATATAAATATAAGGGGAAGCAAAAAGTGACATTAAAGAGGGAAAATGTGATGATTTATTCATATAAAATTATGGTATATTTATATAGTCTTGAGATAGTTGTCAAAATTGAAATGTAAAACAAACATTGTCATAAAAATTAAATGACCAAGAAAAAAATTAAATGACCAAGAAAAAAATATCCAGTGAAACAAGACCTACTCTCCATTGGGAGCCTCATTTATTTCCATTAAAATTTTCTCTTTCATTTGAAGCCTAAAATTATTACAAATCAGACCACACCTTCTAGATCATTCAATTAAAATTATCATAATCTTGTCTTGCAACATTTTCTATATAGTGATATAATGACCCATTAAGTGATCTATGAATAAGAAGTACATAAGGAATTAAAATTCATATATTATCAAATGAATTATCCATTATTGGTGATAAATATAGTGTGTTAAGAACTTTATCTATCACCCTTTTTAAATTCTCAAGTTGCTTTCAATATATTGCATTGGATTTGTAGAGCTTAAGGGCCCTATATTTCAACACATATTGCAATTTGGAATCCATTTATCTTGAATCCTTTTCAAAATAAAATTATAATGGTGTTATGAATGAAGAATTAATATAATGATGAAAAAATAATTCAATGTAAAATATTTATTATACTATAAAAACCCAATTAACAACATCGAAAAGGGAATAATTTCATAATTAACACATCATATTCTACCTAAAGGAAATGGTGGAACCACTAAATTTTGATTGTTTTTAAAATAAGAAATATCAACTATCCTTTAACAACCAACTTTATGATTAATGAATGACATTTTTCATGATATATTTGAAACAATACTATAAAATATGCATTTTCTGAAGCTCACAAATGGGCTTTGCCTGTGCTAAAATGCACCGATAATCTAAGCACCTTAAAAAGATTATAGCTATAAACAACACTAAAATATTTTATGATAAATTTCACATGTATCATCATTGATAAAACTAAAATAATAATAATAATGTGCACATACCTCCACACCACTAGATCATGACACCCCACCCCATTTATCTACACTTTCAGTGCCATGACCCTTTTACCAGTGCTTTTGAACCCCATTAATTAGTGTTATGCACCCTTCCCACCCACATTCGCTTAGAGGAATCAAATTGTAGGTATCCATGTCAAAATTGATCACACTTACCACTGCACCATCATGTTTTTGTCTACATTTTAAGATATATATATATATATATATATATTTCCACGCATCTTGTTTATACATGTATTTATTTATTTATTTATATATTTATATAAACATTTTTAAATGCGTTTATTTAATATATTTATATAATTACATAAATAATCATATATTATTTCATAATATATATATATACATATAGTTGTATATTTACATATAAAGTATTCATAATGCATTTATAAAATGTATATTTATTATAAAATCCTTTATATAATATATTTATATAATATGTTAAATACATTAATTTCATGTATGTTTATATAAATTTATATACTTTTGTATGATATATTCAAAGATATATTTATATAAATGCATATATATGATGTATTTACTAGATATCATGACACTCATACAAACATATTTATATATTTATCTATATATATTGTTATAAATAATTATAAAAGGATAAATAAAATTATAAATGATTATATATACATAATTTATTTATATAAACACATATGTATTGTTATATAAAACAAATTTTTGTGTGTGTATATATTATGGATAATAATTTTATTCATATGGTTTATATACTTACTTTTAAATATAGTTTACATGTAACAATGATTAAATATTTATTTATACATTTAAATTTTTATATGTAATTATTTAAAAATATGTATATATGTATATAATTATAAATAAAACTATAATAGGAAAAATGATAAAATTTGAACACCATAATATCCATAAGAAAGTAAGAACTAGTAAAAAAATATTCCTTTAAAAATTAAAAAAATTCCCCCTTAAATAAGGTTGGAATTCCATCGAATGTTAAAAATTTGGGGTATCTGGATGAAAACATAGTTTTTCATGCCTCTTGGGCCATTTTGAGCACAAGAAACTATATAGGGTTTCCTTAGTGACTATTTCTTAAATATTTTCATACGATTCAATTTTTCTTATGGTAGAGCCCAAAGTGACACCCCAATATATAGTCAAAAATATTTAAAGATCATGTTAATTCATCAAATTATCGTAGATTTTTTATTGGTATATTGAATTTTTTATCATATAATTGTTATTAAATAACTATAACTAAATAATATTTTTTGATATATTAATTAATATTATTTTCTATTTAAGTATAATCCATATTTCATAAAATATCTTATATATTATGGGTAAATGTCTATTTTAGTCTTATATAAATTATATTTGATAAAATATATTATTTTAATATCAATATAAATATATTTTTATATTAATATATAATTTTAATGGTATATAATTTTTTTAATGAAAAATAACTCTTATTTGTGCTAAAATAACACTGATAAAGGTCACTCTTTATTAGTGATAAAAAAATAATTGGCAAATCTTTTCTTTGTCATTGCTAAAAAAGCGCTAATAAAGGGTCTCTTTTATCAGTTATTTTTCAGTGTCATTGTTAAAGGCACCTCATTTATCAATGGTGTAACCTAATGCTGATAAATGGTAATGTTGAATATGATGTGATATATAGTTGTGAGAAAAATTAAAATCCATGTGAAATCAACAAAAAACAAAAAAAAATGTAAACGTATCCAGTTTAAGGAAATAAATAATCGACCATTCCTGATGATTAGTCGCTGCACTTGTTTTGTTGGAGTTGGTATTCTATACCCGACTACATTTACTTCTGATTTAATCTATATTTGAATATTTTAATATTAATAAAAAATTCATACTATATATTGTTCATTGTTCTTGTAACGCCCTGACCCAAGTTACCCAGAGTCGGTGCATTATTACATAACATTGGCATGATCACGAGAAAGATCAAGTCTCGAAAGACCGATTAGTTTAGTATCCTTGGAATAACTACATACATCAATAAAGTTTTACATTACATCATAAAAAACATCTTGTCTTCATATCCCCTCATACTATCCCTGCAGGTCATTCATAAATTACTTCTTCATAATCCTGGGAAAAATAAAACATTGAAAGAGGTGAGCTCAGATACTCAGTAAGGATAACATTATAGCAGAAGCTTTCATAAATAAGCATAAACACTTAAGGCAGTTTATAACTAAAACAAAAGCCTTTTAAACTTGAACTTCAGCATAAAATGGAAAAGATAAAATAAAATAATGTCATTTACTTACTCACATGGATATTCTACTAGTCGAAAAATCCAATGCAATATCAATAACCAATTTTATAATGATGGAATGCATAATTCAGACTATCATAACCACATAACCAAGGCCTCGTGCCAAGAATACAAATAAGATTTTCCCAAGGCCTTGTACCAAGACACTAGTTTGTCTCATGAGACCTACCGATGCATCGAGGAGCTATAGCGGGCTCCACCCGTCACTTATTATGTCCAATGCATTCCTCATATGAACAGGTTTAAACAAAACATAAACATTCGTATTAAAACTAGAATACGAAATGTCAATAATTTAACCACAAACCATTAATGGTATAAAAATAACACATCCACAGTCAAACATAACTCATTCGATACAATATGGATGATTGTATTGTATCACATTAACCTCAATCAAAAATAATTAAGGATGTTGACATAGATGAAAATAATCATCAAAACTATTTGAGAGAAATATCTCCCTTTTTCTTGAAATCATTTAAAAGTCACATTATTTGTCAAGAAGCCATTTAAAAATAGATTTTTGAATCAAAGTGTCCCATACCACTTTGAAACTTTTTAAAAGGAGTTTTAATTTCTAAACTTTAATGTCCAAATAAATAAATCCTTAAATCCATTTTTAAAACATGGACATTAATGAGAATGATTTAGATGAATAAGTCTTTAAAACATTTAAAAATGGTATTTTAGTTAGAGTTTCTAAAAAAAAGAGAGACACATGAATACAAATAATTGAGGTAATAAAAACATTGTAATATCATGAGAATAAATGGATTCATGATATACTATGTCAAAGTACATTATATAAACCACATAAAAGTGATTTGGTGTATATCAACAAAGAAGTCTCAATGGAATGTACGTTGAGATGAAATCTCTCATAAAGTCCGTATCCTTAGGTTAAGGATAAATAAACGACATTATTATGTGTGACAAATATAAATACACTAAATATGATTGGATATTCAGTGTAAAACAATCAAAGGATATTCACACATATTCTTGTAAAAACAACACCAACGAATTGGATGTTTAACTCAACAAATGGTGAATGAGTTAAAATTACTCTTATCAAATTCATATCAATGACTTGAGATATATCAATTGAGTGATTATGTGTATCAAAAGTATATCCACCAGAAGGGGAGTGTAAATTACGACATAATAAAATGAATAGTTATTCCACACATAATCTTGGGGTAATATAATCAATGAAATATGCGTAAAGCCAAATGAGTGGAAATTGAAAAATCAAATTCCCTTATTGATTAGGTAACATACGAAACATACACCCATAAAATAATTATCATCCCATGATGATGTAAATACCCATAAATTAATGTATATTAGACAATGAATACAATCACGGGCAGTACACATACACCACATGCAATAATTAAGTGGTGATCAATGGAATTCTCACGGAATTAAAAGTGAGATAAGAAACCGCTTACCACGTTGTAATCAACTGAGTCGTATGACCAAAAGTTAAGAACCACCAAATTATTTACAGAATAACATGAATATAAAGTGAATAATGATAATATATGTCAAATGGAAGTACACAATATACCACTTTTAATAAATTGGTGGCGAACAATGGAAATATCACGGATTTGAAAGTGAGATAAGAAAATCCCTTACATTGTACATTTTCCTTGGTCGAAGGTAGGTTTACCTCATGTATAATGGTGAAATAATTGTTATTGAATTATACAAGAATCATTTACTTTAATATGATATCATATATGATCTTTTAACATTGATTTGTTAATAATATCTTAGAATTATTATTATTTCGGGTGTTAACAGGTTCATTTTACTTTATATTCTTTGTTATGTGAGCCATATTCGTTATTAATGCGATGTATATTATTAATATCCATAATGATATCAAGTCCTTAGATACTATTTTTAAATCATCAAATTATAATTATACTTGAATGGATATGATGGAGAATGAATCTCATCGCGTTCGTGGAGACGGTAGTCCGTACATAAGAACGAGCGACAATATCATTCTTTTGATATTAAAATAATATATAATTGGATGGTATATCATATATACAGAATCATTATCATGTTATATTTATTATTTAAATGAGTTACACATCATTATTATACCCATCCAAATAATAATATATTGAATAACAATTACACCACGATGTGGAGACAGTAAGCTGTACGTACGCACGTATGGTGATATATTATTCAAAGGATGGATAGAATACCGAATATGGTTGAACCATATTTATAATAACATCACAGTATATATATGATACTGGAGATATTATTTTATAATGGTAATAACAATGAAAGAAGAAGTGGAAGAAAAAAGGAACTTGAAAAGGGGTGCTGAAAACATTACCTCTTCTTCGGGTTCTTCCTTTTGATTTGATCAAAAGGGCTCCTTAGGTTGGATTTATGATCAAAATAATGCCTCTAGGTTGTATTTAGGGAAGTTGAGAGAGTATTTGGGCAGGGTTCGGCCGATCCAAAAGGCTTTGAAGGTGTGAAGAAATGAGAAGGAGGAGTGTCCTTTTATAAGAGGGGTGAGGGGAACCTTTGGAAGAGCTAGAAATATTAATTTCTAATAAATTCATATTCGGTTTCTAATGTCTCCAAAGTTTATTATTTAAATTTTAAGGTGGGGATGGGTCGAAAACAACTCAACCAATAGAATTTAGACAGGTTTGGGTCATTATATTAACCTTATCTTTAAGTATTAACTCTTAGTTAATTACTTTCACTTTTACAATGTCTCTTTGTATTTTTATATTATATGGTTAATAAACATACAATATACATCCAAGCGACTCCCAAGTGGTACATTAATGATATACCTATCATGATATAAGTATCTTGTTCGAACAATATATTTTTAGGAATATAATATCAATTAATAATATAATATTTGTTTTAAAAACTCTTTTATGTCAATTTTGACACTATTCAATAGTTGATTTTTGTGAAACACATAACAGAATGATTATTTCGAAAAAAGTTAATTAAATAAATCCTAATATATAATATTAACCTATAAAATTATTTTAATTCAATAAAAGTCTCAAATTATAATTATATGGGTATTTATAATATCAATTATTCTAATTTTTCACTATTATGGTAATTACTGCATCAGCATTGTGTCATAAATAAATTAATTTATTTAATGTCTAAAAATTATAAATAAACAATAATTATGTAGGAAATATTTTTATCTTTCTAATGAATATTTATAGTCTAAAATCCACCATATATAACCCTATATAACAATTGGTTTTCTAAAAGATATATGCTTGTGTCATTTTTGTATTTATTTTAACTTAATTAAAATAAAGTGTCATTATCACTTACAAGTGGATCCATGGGGTCCCAAAATCGACCCAAAGATTCCCATGGTCGACCATGAATCAATAAATAGGGTTAAGACACGTTTTAGGGTAATTTAGTATTATTATAATATTATTTTTTTAACCCTTGTTTACCGGATTTACACTTTAACCATGGTAAATAAAGTATTTACCGAAGTAATTATCCAAAATGTCTAAAAATAAAAGATACCTATTTACAAAATTTAAACATCCTGATTCCAAATATGGAATCCATTTTTCCAAATTCAAATCACAAAATTGGAAGAAATTAATTTAAAATTAATTTCCGTTGTTAAAACAAAAAGCGTGTTTTTATGAGATAATAACTATCAAAAGATTGGCACTTGTTTATGTCTGGTTTAAATGTGAAATTATGTTCAATGACCCACATTGTATTACATGATTAAAATATATTCTATATATACTTTAAAACCACTCAAATTCATAATTTATCACTATTAATTATTTTTATTAAAAAGTTGTTTTTAATTAAAATTTAGTAATTTTCACTATTCATCAAATTATGAAATTTATCCTAAAAGTACCAAAATTTTACCCTAGGCTAATTTCGATATTCCAAATCAAAAAATAAAGTCCATTTTGAGAGATAGAATTTATAAAATTTCAAAAATTACGTATTACTATTCATAACGGCTAGTTTGATAGGTTATGGTGTGTTAAAATCTCGAATTTGCGTACAATGCACGCCATTGCATTATTCGAAAGGAAACGTACCGTGGAAGCTTGGGGTGTTACATTCTCCCCTTATTCAATAAATTGTGTCCTCTGAATTTTTAAAATTGTTCTTGGGAATATAATGGAAATTCCCACATCGGAAAAAGAGTCAATAAAACTATCACTTGAAAAGAAAGAAAGAGAGGTATAAAGGTCATCCAAGATAACCCATACTCGGATTCCATGTATGAAAACATGGATATGGATGATAAACTAAGTGTCAAGCTCTGATGGAGAGGGGTAGAAATCATTATCCGGAGAAAGTTAACAATAAGAAATCCACAAACTTGTGTTGGGACAAACAGCCATTAGTCTCTTAGTAGGAAAGTAAACAGACAACATTTTTTTTGTTTTAAGTTACATTACATAAGGACGAGGAATTCATTTATGATATTCACTAAAAACATAAAGAGATATACTTACTTTTTAAGTAGAGTTTCATTATTTAATAACTTTTTACCACTAACTTATTTTTTTTGAAAAATGAGTATTCAAGAAGAGTTGGTCACAATAAAAGAGATAGAATAAACTTCTATAGAAATACATGATCCATGTAGGATAAACTATATATTTAACTTATCTTTAGAGATTAATCAAAACCAAAATGGTTAGTATACGATCTGATAATCCCCCAAATGTATATTCCATTAGAAAAAAATACTAATCTTAATTTCTAAAATTAATCCAACAACACCCCAAAGTTAAATAAATACCATTCAATAATAAATTATCTTTAAAATCTGTCAATATAATCCAAACTAATATTGAACCACAAAACTTATAAGAATGTAGTCTTCCGCGTTAAATTGTATCTCCAAATGACATCATCTACCCATAATGTCACATACTTAAAAGTAATTAACCTAATCACATTTTCTTTATTATAGGTTAATCATTTCCATAAATAACCCAAATCACTATAGATCCACAATAAAAAAATAGATAAAAATCCACCGCTACTCCTCTAATGACATCCCATAGTATTCTATTTTCCTTTTACATATAGTGTTCCCAACAAAGTGAACATCTTCCAAAATAACATTTTTCACTTAATCACCAAATCATTTTCCTATACTAGGGGTATTCATTTGATAAGACATAAGAACCCAAATCAACATATTATTGATCAATAAAATCATTTAACTAAATAAAATAGTCACACTAACCAAGGACTTCACTTAGTCCAGTGGTAGGCGATAAATCCCAATCGCACTTTGGTTGTGGGTTCGATTCCCACAGCTTTGTCCGATGCGACGAGTTGTCACACAGTCTACGTGTATCCCTTTTTCAAAAACAATATTTTATAATATTACAAAAATTAGATAAATTCCTCAAAATAACATAATTTAACCACAAATGTTATATCATACCTTGCGTTTTCTTCCCAAATTATAATAACTTATAATTTTCCCAAACACCAATGATCATATAAAACCAAATGGTTATTTATACCTATATCCACAAGAGAAGAAACAATTCTTCCTCCAATATCATTCTCACATGGAAAACTACGGGGTTACAAATACAAGAGAAAATTATTCCAAAGTAAACCCATCAACAAGGAGCACTAATACTTTTTAAACATTTATCCAACCATTTATTTCCACATAGCTTCTTCTTTGACCAAGAAAATATCCTATAGAATAGGACATTCACTCGGGTAATGGCCAGGTCCCCTACATTTACGGCAAATGACTGTAAATAGACTATTGGGACCATTTTTATCTTCTTCCATAGTACTCTTCATTTTTCTTCGGCAATTATTCACTTTGTGTCCTTCCTTCACGCACATAAATCATTTCGTTGTCCCATTGAGACACTTTTCTGGGTGTCTCCTTCCACATTTCCTGCATGATGAAAATTGAGGGTTCTTTTCTCCGTGGTCTCCATTGTTGGAGCTCTTATCATTTATCACCTTTATATTCCTTGTTGAGTCTTGGAGTTGGTTAATATATATGATGTTGATCATATTTTTGGACAACTTATTTGTCATAAAGACGATATCTTTTAAACCTATCAACATTCCATTTTGTTGCTCATTTCCACCACCATTCCCACCATGTACATCATTCTCAAAGCCACTATGACTTCCTTGGAATCCAGCCATTGACTAAAACCAGAAAGCATTGTGTGAGTAACGGTAGTTGTAAAATCATTTAGAGATTAAAATGTCCCCATATTCTCAATTTGAAACATATTAGGATTAACCAAGGTCATTTACTCTCGTCTTATATATATATATTACTTAAATCGGTTTGTAAATAAAATGTAAATTATCCTAAGCATATCCCGCGGGAGTGTCGTAACCAAGAGTGCAGCAAGGCCCATTGTCGTGCACCAGTTCTCATTTGAGTCTAGCTCAAAGCAGTGTTTTCGGGTTTTACCCCTAGGTACATCAATGCCAGAGCCGCCTCTACCTACTCGTATCCAGACAGGGATGTATTTCTCAGAAAACTCACAAAATCTCTACAATACCAAAATTCTAGGAAGTTCTTCTATACTAATCCTCAATGTTCATCATAGGTCTACGTGCTCTAGTCAGAGTTTATCTAAATCTAGCTTCAAATGTTTGTAATAACCTTCCTATGATACCAACTATAACGCCCCAACCCCAATTACCCAGAGTCGGTGCATTATTACATAACATTGGCATGATCACGAGAAAGATCAAGTCTCGAAAGACCGATTAGTTTAGTAGCCTTGGAATAACTAGATACATCCATAAAGTTTTACATTACATCATAAAAAAACATCTTGTCTTCGTATCCCCTCATACTATCCTTGCAGGTCGTTCATAAATTACATCTTCATAATCCTAGAAAAAATAAACCATTGAAAGGGGTGAGCTCAGATGCTCAGTAAGGATAACATTATAGCAGAAGCTTTCATAGATAAGCATAAACACTTAAGGCAGTTTATAACTAAAACAAAAGCCTTTTAAACTTGAACTTCATCATAAAATGGAAAAGATAAAATAAAATAATGCCATTTACCTACTCACATGGATATTCTACTAGTCAAACAATCCCATGAAATATCAATAACCACTTTCATAATGATGGAATTCATAATGCTAGACTATCATAACCACATAGCCAAGGCCTCGAGCCAAGACTACAAATAAGATTTTTCCAAGGCCTTGTGCCAAGACAGTAGTTTGTCTCATGAGACCTACCGATGCATCGAGGAGCTATAGCGGGCTCCACCCGTCACTTATTAAGTCCAATGAATTCCTCATATGAATAGGTTTAAACATAACATAAACATTCGTATTAAAACTAGAATACGAAATGTCAATACTTTAACCACAAACCATGAATGGTATAAAAATAGCACATCCACAGTCAAACATAACTCATTCGATAAAATATGGAAGATTTTATTGTATCACATTAACCTCAATCAAGAATAATGAAGGATGTTAACATAGATGAAAATAATCATCAAAACTATTTGACAGAAATATCTCCCTTTTTCTTGAAATCATTTAAAAGTCACACTATTTGTCAAGAGGCCATTTAAAAATATATTTTTGAATCAAAGTGTCCCATACCACTTTGAAACTTTTTAAAAGGAGTTTTAATTTCTAAACTTTAATGTCCATATAAATAAATCCTTAAAACCATTTTTAAAACATGTAAATTAATGAGAATGATTTAGATGAATAATTCTTTAAAACATTTAAAATGGTATTTTAGTTAGAGTTTCTAACCAAAATAGAGAGACATGAATACAAATAATTGAGGTAATCAAAACATTGTAATATCATGAGAATAAATGGATTCATGATATACTATGTCAAAGTACATTATATACACCACATAAAAGTGATTTGGTTTATATCAACAAAGAAGTCTCAATGGAATGTAAGTTGAGATGAAATCTCTCATAAAGGATGTATCCTTAGGTTAAGGATAAATCAAAGACATAATTATGTGTGAAAAATATAAATACACTAAATATGATTGGATATTAAGTGAAAAACAATCAAAGGATATTCACACATATTCTGGTAAAAACAACACCAACGAATTGGATGTTTAACACAACAAATGGTGAATGAGTTAAAATTACTCTTATCAAATTCATATCAATGACTTGAGAATTATCAATGGAGTGATTATGTGTATCAAAATTATATCCACGGGAAGGGGAGTGGAAGTTATGACATAATCAAATGAATATTTATTCCACACAAAATCTTGGGGTAATATAATCACTGAAATATGTGTAAAGCCAAATGAGTGGAAATTGAAATCTCAAATTCCCTTATTGATTAGGAAACTTACAAAACATACACCCATGAAATAATTATCATACCATGATGATGTAAATACCCATAAATTAATGTATATTACACAATGAATACAATCATGGGAAGTACACATACACCACATGCAATAATTAAGTGGTGATCAATGGAATTCTAACGGAATTAAAAGTGAGATAAGAAACCCCTTACCATATTGTAATCAATTGAGTCATATGACCAAAAGTTAATAACCACCAAATTATTTACATAATAACATGAATATAAAGAGAATAATGATAATATATATCAAATGGAAGTACACAATATACCACTTTCAATAAATTAGTGGCGAACAATGGAAATATCACGGATTTGAAAGTGAGATAAGAAAATCCCTTACTTTGTACATTTTCCTTGGTCGACGGTAGGTTTACCTCTTGTATAATGGTGAAATAATTGTTATTGAATTATACAAGAATCATTTAATTTAATAAGATATCATATATTATCTTTTAACATTGATTTGTTAATAATATCTTAGAATTATCGTCATTTCGGGTGTTAACGGGTTCATTTTACTTTATATTCATTGTTATGTGAGGCATATTCGTTATTAGTGGGATGTATATTATTCATATCCATAATGATATCAATTCCTTAGATACTATTTTTAAATAATCAAATTATAATTATACTTGAATGGATATGATGGAGAATGAATCTCATCGCGTTCGTGGAGACGGTAGTCCGTTCGTACGCACGAGCGACAATATCATTCTTTTGATATTAAAATAATATATAATTGGATGGTATATCATATATACAGAATCATTATCATGTTATATTTATTATTTAAATGAGTTACACATCATTATTATACCCATCCAAATAATAATATATTGAATAACAATTACACAACAACGTGGAGACGGTAAGTCGTACGTACGCACGTATGGTGACATGTTATTCAAAGGATGGATAGAATACTGAATATGGTTGTACCATATTTATAATAACATCACAGTATATATATGATACTGGAGTTATTATTTTATAATGGTAGTAACAAAGAAAGAAGAAGTGGAAGAAAAAAGGAACTTGAAAAGGGGTGGTGAAAACATTACCTCTTCTTCGGGTTCTTCCTTTTGATTTGATCAAAAGGGCTCATTAGGGTGGCTTTCTGATCAAAATAAGGCATCTAGGTTGTATTTATGGATGTTTAGAGAGTAGTTTGACAGGGTTTGGCCGAACCAAAAGGCTTTTAAGGTGTGAAGAAATGAGAAGGAGGAGTGCCCTTTTATAAGAGGGGTGAGGGGCACCTTTTGAAAAGCTAGAAATATTAATTTATAATAAATTCATATTCGATTTCTAATGTCTCAAAAGTTTATTATTTAAATGTTAAGGTGGGGATGGGTTGAAAACAACTCAAACAATAGAATTTATACAGGTTTGGGTCTTTATCTTAACCTTATCTTTAAGTATTGACTCTTAGTTAATTAGTTTCACTTTTACAATGTATCTTTGTATTTTTATATTATATTATATTGTTAATAAACTTACTATATATATCCAAGAGACCCCCAAGTGGTCCATTAATGATATACCTATCATCATATAAGTCTCTTGGCCGAACATTATATTTTTAGGAATATAATATCAATTAATAATATAATATTTGTTTTAAAAACTCTTTTATGTCAATTTTGACACTATTCAATAGTTGATTTTTGTGAAACACATAACAGAATGATTACTTCGAAAACAGTTAATTAAATCAATCATAATATGTCATATTAACCTAGAAAATTAGTGTAATTAAATAAAAGACTCAAATTATATTTATTTGGGTATTTATAATATCAATTATTCTACTTTTTCACTATTATGGTAATTACTGCATCACCATTGTGTCATATATAAATTAACTTATTTAATGTCTAAAAATTATAAATAAAATATAATTATATAGGAAATCATTTTATCTTTATAATGAATATTTATAGTCTAAAATCCAACATATATAACCTAATGTAACAATTGTTTTTCCTAAAGAAATATGCTTGTGTCATTTTTATATTTATTTTTACTTAATTAAAATAAAGTGTCATTATCACTTACAAGTGGATCCATGGGGTCCCAAAATCGACCCAAATATTCCCATGGTCGACCATGTATCAATAAATAGGGTTAAGACACGTTTTAGGGTAATTAATATTATTATAATATTATTTTTTAACCCTTGTTTACAGGATTTACCCTTTAACCATGGTAAATAAAATATTTACCGAAGTAATTATCCAAAATGTCTAAAAATAAAAGTTACCTATTTACACAATTTGAACATCCTGATTCCAAATATTGAATCCATTTTTAAAAATTCAAAACGCCGAAGTGGCAGAAATTAATTTAAAATTAATTCCCGTTGTTAAAACAAAAAGCGTGTTTTTAAGAGATAATAATTATCAAAAGATTGGCACTTGTTTATGTCTGGTTTAAATGTGAAATTATGTCCAATGACCCACATTGTATTACATGGTAAAAATATATTCTAAATATACTTTAAAACCACTCAAATTCATAATTTATCACTATTAATTATTTTGATTAAAAAAGTTTTTTTTAATTAAAATTTAGTAATTTTCACTATTCATCAAAATATGAAAGTTATCCGAAAAGTACCAAATTTTACCCTATGCTAATTTAGATATTATGAATCCAAAAATGAAGTCCATTTTGAGAGATAGAATTTATAAAATTTCAAAAAGTAGGTATTACTATTCATAACGGCTAGTTTGATTGGTTATGGTGTGTTAAAATCTCGAAGTTGCGTGCAATGCACGCGATTGCAATATTCGAAAGGAAATATACCATGGAAGCTGGTGGTGTTACAGTTATTTATGAATTTAATATAATAATGTCCTAGAGAATCTATCACATTGATAAGGTCATAGAAGTTCCCACTCTGATGAGAACATTGAAATTTAACTAATATATTCATAAATATATTTCTATGTTTGAGTAACATAATATGATGATCCATATATAATTTTGAAAATCTGGTGTAAGTAAATGTATGTTTATTAGACTTCTTCACATGAATTTTTCATTTGGTAATCTCTAAGAAGGGATATTATGAGAGCAAGACCACCTGTTGAAATTCTGTATGTTTATGTGATATTAGATATTCCTATCAACAAGTGTGTGTAATGTTCCTTATACTTTAAACTTGTTATTAATGCATGTCATGACACACACACATAGATGTATCACTGAAACCATTATGAGGATAGTCCATAGAGAATTTCACTATTTTGGATGCATCATGAATGAAATGTAGTTAATTAATAAGGTGATGAATGATTTTGCACTTCTATCTTTATGAAATATGAAATCTATGGCCTTTTATTGAAATAGAATCTTCATAATAAATTCCATGTACATAGTGAAATTATGAGTTTATTTTAGATAGTCAAAGAAAGACGTATTAACCATATAGGTTGATGACATAGATTTGAAACCTTATCGATCAAATATTTTGAAAAAAATAATTATATAACATAGTGAGCATTCAAATGTAGTTTTCAACATTACGATACTAAGTTCTTTATCTCGGGTTCCATGACCCATTTATAGATAATAATCTTGTACATTATGCAATCCCGCCCAATACCTATGAGAAAGAATCCCATAGGGTTACCCACACTTTTTATTTCTATTTTTATCTCTAAAATTCAATTTGAATTTTATTAATGAAATAAATATTATTCTCCAGTCTGAGGAATAAATCTATATATATTTTATCGATAACAAATATTAAATAAATATTTATTCAACATACTATTAATATAATATTTATTTTATTTTTGAATATTTAATAAATATTTTTTCTCTATAGTGTGAATAAAATGTTTATTTTTAATAAAATATTTATTCGGGTATTCAATAAATATTGAGGAAGAAGTTGAGTGGACCAAATCTTGTCTGATGATAAATATTAATTTGTAAGCTGGTAAAATAATATTTATTATTTCACTAGTTAGTGGAAACCAAAAAATTATAATATTACTATTATTATATTACAAGGGGTTATAAATGGTTTATTACATTACTAAAGTGTAATTACAAAATTAAATAATATTTTAACCAAAACCATTACTCTATAAATAGATGGTTATGTCTATTGGGTAGGGTTAAACGATAATTGAGAATTGTTGTTCACAATAGACTTGTCTATCTAATTATTCCTCACAACATCTCAAGAATGATAATAACTTCATCAAGCCTGAAGTATCTTAAATCAATCGAGATGAACAATAAAAGATAATCGATCTGCCATGGTATCAATTGATAATCAATTAGGGTCATTCGATGATCAATGTAACACTTGTAGATCACCAATATAGGGATTCTACATTTGGATCCAATAAGCATGATGATTGTAATACAAAAAGGGTTTTTCAAAATATCAACAAAATATGAATTGAATAAATTTCATGAGATGTGGTAATATATATTTTGATAATATATATATTAATTATAAATTTAAAATGAAATGATCATCTTAGGGTTTAGGGTTTCTTTATATTAATATTCAATGGAAAACATACATTGGTCATGATGTTTACATCTTGAACAATTGGTGAGTGATGCATAAAATTCAACAAATCCTTCAGTTTTATTCACCCACCAAGGCACTTCTATTTTTCCTAGAACCTTGAAGTGGAATCAAAGGGGTTTCATTTTAATTTTTTAAATATTTATTTGATTGTTGATCCATTTTTTTAAATAGTAGTTATATATTTCATTTCAAATATATTCATGATTTAATAAGGTGTTTTAATTAACATGATTTTGACATATTAATAATCATCACTATGTTTTATATTTTCCTAAATCACTAAGTACATATGAATAGTGATGAGATATTCCATTGGGAAGTGCCATGGATTTTGGCAGGTGAGACTTGGTTACACGGTGTGTACATGTTGTGTTCCCTAGTGCATTACAAAAGGAAGTGTCATGAGATACATGATATGCTAATAAGTAACTGCAAATGGTTCATTTACGGAATACCTCATACAGAATGGGTCAACCTAGAACCTGACTTGTTAGATTACACAGTGTGTAGCTGGCATACATGTTGTCTAGTCTACATGATTTAGCAGCAAAATTAACTCAAAAAATGAGGTCAAATACATGTTTAAACCATGCATGAGACTAAAATCCTAATTAATAATGAAATACATGACATGTATCCAACATACACTCCATGTATCTCATTAATTATATTTTTTAAACTATACACTGAGTTCTTAAGTAAGGTAGGAGAACACATAGAAATAGGAACTCACAGTGTATAACTCGAGTATATGTTGTGTGGTCCCACAACCAAAGAACACATCAAGTCTTTCATTAGATTATGTAGAAACAAGACAAGTTTGATTCCTTATGTGTAGAGGGTTATTACACCCCATGTATTTTTCTTTTGAGGTATACATTAAATCCCATGAGATTTATCCCTAGTACACGGTAATCAAGGTACACTGTGTGTAGCTCATAATTACACATTGTGTAGTCTCCCAATAAAAGATATAATTAAATTAAAAAAATTCACTAATTTTAGAATTAAAATATAATTAAAATATTTTCAGTAGTTGTGTTTAAATATATAATAATTATTTAAGAGAATTAATAAATGATTAATCAATTTAACATAATTATCTATAATTATTATTCATATTATTAATTTTACATGAATGAATTGATGATAGATATCACCAAGAGAATTAAAATGAAAATTTATATAAATTATAATCAATTAATCAATCAATTAATTAATTACATAATTCATGTGAATTTATATTAATAAATAATAATTAAAAGAAATGAATGTTAACTAGTATACTATTGCATATTTATTTCATGTGTATGATTGTTCATGAGCCTGAGCAAGACTTGTGTATGCATTGGTTTTATTTTATTTAATTTGTTTCATGGTTTTTCAATTATTAATTATTAAATTAAATATTATTGTCTTTAAGTCATCCCTCCCACCTATATCATGTATGACCTTGGTGTCTATAGTGATTTATGTAATTCCCATTAACAAAACCTTTATTTCCCCTAACCTTCATGTGAGTTATAAATAAATATAATAAAAGGACTATCCCAAGGCACATGGAGGTAGTTCAAGATAGTACGAAGATGAAGCCATCCCAGGTGATACCAAGGTGGACAGGTGGAATGCTACAACTCATACCAAGACCATCACATTGAGTTTTCACCTAGGTCATAGGTAAATTTATTGTACTCTCAATAAATCGACCATTATATAATATCATTGTCAGGTTATTTATTTATTATTTCATTGTGCATTATTTATTTTTTGGATAGAAGATAATGATCATATAAATAAATTTTCTAATATATAACGATTAAATTTAAATAAATGAATTATGTTCAAATGTTGTATTAAAACATGGTTAATCACTTAATTAAAATCCACTTTATATTAAAAATACATGTAGAGGATAAAAAAATCATTAAACATAATAAAATCAAAATCATGAAGTCAAAATTATGTTAAACTATGAATTCCCTTACTTGATTGGTAATGCAATAATAAAACTAAGTGTTTAAGGGTCCATAGTCTCCAGACATACTTTTAAAGAAGAGTTATCACAATGTTTTTGGGGAAAATTAACCAATACTATATTATATTTAACAACTATACTGTGTTAAATAAAACTTTTGTATCAATTTTTGAGGAAAACCTAGTTAGGATTTCAGGATTAGGGAGTCTACTAAATGGATTAAAGAACTATAAGCCAAATGTTGGAAAGACCACCAACCTAAATACCTTCTTATAGTATTCATGTCCATATAATAGACCATTAATAATTGAAATATTGATTCTTTAAACTATACTTTATTGAGATATTTGACATTTTATGTTCAATGGTGAGTATTGTTGAGACTTGATAAAAAGTGAGAGACTTAATAAAATAAAATTCAGTATGTCTCACATAAATTATAATCAAGTGAAATACTAATAATCTTATCTTTTATAATTTTAGAAAAATGAAAAGTTCATCATCCAGAATTATAACTTATATTGATATTAGATAATTATTATCCTCTTAATATAAGTAACATTCATGAATGGTTTAGATGCCTTTGGGTTTTTGTGCAACATGAGTGGAAGTTTAAAATTCTAGAGTCCCTACTAACTGATTTTCCTATAAAGTATTTGGGGGATGAAGAGTTCACTATCTATGATAAACAAATTAGATACATGATTTATGTTTAGAGATTAATTCTGTTATCCATGTCAAGTGAACTCTAGAAGTATCTATAAGACACAGATTCTTATAACATGATCTAACATCACCATATCCTATATTAGGAGAAAACTAATAGTTTGAGAACTTCAAGGATATCTTTCAGACTAATCTTGTATAAGGTGCAACATCTGGGCCTCATATTTTCAAATTCACTACCTATATTAAGCTATTAGAGGTTCTCGAGTTTAAATTTTCTAAATAACTATGCACCAATATCCTTATTTAATCACTCCCTTAGAGCTTATGCAACTTTGTTATTAATTTTAATATAATAAAAATAGAGAAGTGTCTTCCAGATCAACTTACACTACTTCTCCAAGTTGATAATGATATGAAGTGTAAAAATAATTCTTCCCTTATGGAGAACAAAATTAAAGGTTCTGAAAATAGATCTAAACCCAAATATTCTTTTACAAACACTTCCATGAAGAGAATTATCAAGGTAATAGAAAGAGAAAATGATTCTATCTATTATTAATGTTGCACGAAGGGCCACTAAATGAAAAAATTTACACAAAAAAGTAGAAAATGGAAGAATTATGTGTATTTTTTATCAAGTGTAATTTATATATTTCTATAAATTGGTTTTATAGATACATCATGTGGTTCTCACACATGTGTTCAAATATAGGGACCGAATAGATTTAGGAAGAACGATCGAGGGGATGTAAAACTATGAGTAGCCAACAGAGCCCAAATTGCCCAAATTGTTACTATAAATATTATGGACTACCACTTAACATTTATGATGATAATGTTCTTGTTTATAAAATGTTATTATTATGTTCTATCTATTACTAATATCATAATTTCATTATCCATACTTGACACTGATGGATTTATTTTCAAATTTGGGATTAAATGTTGCTTCTTTAATAAGGATAACATTTTTTATAAAAAGAAATATTTAAATAATGTTACTTATGTGTCATATTACACAAACCTAGTAATGGAAATTGAAAACAAAACTAGTCTACATGACTCATACCGCACATGAATTTGGAATTAACATCTAGTTCATATAAATGAAAATAATTTGTCTAAATTAGATGAAGATGGATATTTAGATTCCTATGAACTAAAAACTTTTATTTCAAGTCACACATGTTTATAAGTTAAAGTAACTCAATATTTATTTAGTGTAAAAGTTTAAAGGGCCAAAGATTTTCTTGAACTAGTTAATAGCAATTTCTATTAACCATTTCTAGTTGAATCAATGGATAGTTACTCAAAAATTATAACTTTTACTAATGATTTAAGTAGATATGGATATGTATACTTAATTATGTGTAGGTTGTATTACTTTTACAGATTTAAGGAATACAAAAATTAAGTTTAGAACTATCTTCTAAGTAAGATTAAGAAACCCCATTCATACTCTGATTGAGAATATATTAAACAAGACATCATTGACTATATATGAGAGTTTTAGATTCTATCAAAATTCACTCCACCTTATATATCTAAAAAAGATGGTGTAAGTGAAATGATGAACCAAAACTTATCAGATATTGTGAGATAAATGATGAGTCATGTGTTTCTTCTATTATACTTTTGGGGATACATGTTATAAATAGAAATATAGATACTAAACCAAGTGCCAAATAATGTAGAAACCGAGATTCTATATCAAATTTGGTATTGAAGTAAACCAATGTTGTTGCATATATGAGTGTGGGGTTTTGAATCATTTTTAAGGTTATTTCTAGAAATAATCATTCACCTTGAAAAACTAAGTGTATATTTTTAGGGTATCATCGGTAAAATAAATGGAATTACCTATATAACACTACATACAATAATTTAGGGGTTAAAAAATGTCCCACCATTCATGAAGGGTATCACATTTCTAAATGATATAGGTGGAGTAAGATAGACTTAGTTAAAGCCCAGGCTCGAGATACACAAGATTTAGTATGAGAAGAGATTCCATAAATCCTCATAGAAAAAAATGTTCCAAAAACACAAGTATTGCATAGGATTACAAGGGGTGTTAGAGAATCAGAATAGTATGTTATTCTAGTCACTGAGAATGGTGTCTGGTTATTAGTTTATAAAAATGATCTTATAAAAAATTCATATTTGTAATATAGTTTTAAAAGTGGTAACATACTATGAATTGTAAAATGGATTCCATATACCAAAACCAAGTCCAAATTTTGGAAGTTCCTCTAGTGGATATAAAAATAGTTGTTTATAAATGGAAATTAAAGATTAAACATAACATTGATGGAGAAATTAGTACTTAAAAGGTATGACTAGTTAAAAAATGCTTCATACATCATCATGTAATAAACAATGATGAAACCTTTTCACTTTCTGCTATCCTGAAATCCATTAGTATTCTACTTTCCATTAAAGCTTTCCATGACTATGAAATCTAGAAAATGGATGTTAAAATAATATTTATTACTATGAAACTTCAAGAATATTTCTATATGAAACAACCTAAAGGGTTTGTGACTCCAAAGGATCCAACAAGGTAAGAAAATTGCAAATATCTATTTATAGATTAAAACAACAATCCAATTCATGGAACATTCTGTTTATTAAATCCATAATGTAATTTGGTTTCATAAATAATGATTTAAATTATTCTGTATATAAATGGTTTATTGGGAGATAAGTAATGTTATTAGTAGTATTTTTTAATGAAACACTACTTATTGGAATTGAAATAATGGTCTTACTATCTGTTAAAGATTAGTTGAATAAATGCTTCTCTATAAAAGACTTAGGTGAAGTAGCATATACTATTAGGATCAAGATCTTTCATGATTTATCCAAGAGGATAATTTGACTATGTCATGTTACATATATTGAGAAAATATTGAAGAGATAAATGTTTCCTCAAACCTATAAAGAAATTTATAGGATATAGAGGATATTATACACTTTACTGATTAGGTCAGTCATGTATGTTATGAAATATGCAATGATAGATGTCACATATGCCTTAGCTATGGTAGGAAGATATCTAGTAGACATAGGACACCACCATTGGAAGGCAGTAAAGACTATGCCTATGTTTCTAAGCCATACTAATTATATTTTCCTGGTCGATGGAGGAGATAAGTATCTAGTCACCAGAGGATATATATATGCTAGTTTCCAAACAAATCAAGATGATTTGATGGAGTTTGATGGAGTTAGTCCAATAGAGAGTTGTTTGGAGTTAGTGTTCTTGAAACAATGTTATTTTAATTCAGATTACATGTAAATTTGAATATTTTAATATTTATAAACTATCTTATTACATATTTTTCATTGTTCTATATAAAATTAATGTAATAATTTCCTAGTGTATTTAATTCATTGATAAGGTATATTTCTCTGCTATGATGAGAACATTGAAATTTCATGATTATATTATTAAATATAGTTCTATGGTCAAATAATATTCTATTATGGGACACATAGAATATTTATGGTTATGTTCAAGTACTTGTGAGCTAATGATACATGTCATGAAGTTCACACATGGCAATCTTTAATATGGGAAATTATAAGAACAGACCCACCTATAGTAATTTCAAATGATTATTTGTCATCAGATATTTCTATCTATGTTCATGTGTAATGGTTTTTACACTTTATTATTTATATTAATTCATTTCATGAATCACACACTTATATGTATTTTCATAAATCTTGAAAAAAATTGTTCATGGTGAAGTTATGTATGTTGAGTGTGTCATGAATGTTATGTAATTACTTTATAAGTAAAGTAAATAATTTTACATTACATCATTTTGGAATATTATATCTAAACCCTTTGATTTAAATAGAACTACCACATTAAATTTAAAAATCATGGTGTAACGATGAGATTATTTCAGACACAAAAAGAAAGATGTATCATGCATATAGGTTGATGACACATATGTGAAACCATTTTTATGAGACATTGTGATAAATGGATTTTATTACATAGAGAGTGTTCGTACGTGGTATTCAATATTGTGAAATTATAATCATTCACTTGGGTGCCTCAATCCATTACTAGACATTAATTCTAGACTCTAGAAAATCCTCCATAATTCCAATAAGAAAGAATCCTAGAGGTTCAAACACTATGTGTTTCTATTGATGTTGATTAAATTATATTTTAATTTAATTTATGGAAGAAATATTATTCTCAAGATAACGGACTTTTTATTCATGTTTTTAAATCATAAATAATAAATATTTATTTATTTTTCACACTGTTAATTGAATATTTATTTTATTTTTTGAATATTTAATAAATATTTTTTCCCAGATTGTGAGTAAGTTACTTATTTCTAATAAAATATCTAATAGGTTATTTAATAAATTTTTAGAAATAATTTCAGTAGATCAAGATCATTTATAGTGATAAATATTAATATTCAATATGATGAAGTAATATGTATCATTGTGCTAGTTAGTACATGCCATAAAATAATAATAATATTATTATATTTCCTGACACAAGAAATGTTTTATTATATTATTTAAGGGTTGGTATGAAATAAATTATTATTTTAACCTAAACCATGTCTCTATAAATATATAGTTATTAATATTATGTAGGGTTAATTGAGAATTGAGAATCATTGTGCACAATAAACCTCTCTCTCTAATGCATCCTTATAATATCTCAAGATCAAGAATAACTCTTTCATGCACAAAGTATCTTGAAGCGATCAAGATGAAAACTGAAAGAATATTGATCAACCGTGCTATCACCAAGTAATCAATCTGTGTCATTTGGAGATCAAAGAAACATGTGTAGATTATTTATAGAGGGGTTCTTGAAGGGTAACTAGAAAAGGACAGTTCAATTTCCTATATATGAGAATGAAAAATATCAGGTATTATATATAAGGTCCTCATTACTCAGTGAAAATATATAGGAGTGGTCTAAATTGGTAAATATAAGCATTTTTGTAATTGTAAATACAACCCTATTTGATATAGGATGTACAATCTTATGCAAAAGAATCCGGTTTTTAGGAGTATCTTGAAATCCACAAAGTTGAAATTTATAGTTGGTTACAATGAAATATCTAGGATAGTCAAGTAAACTAAGAACATGAAAAGTAGTAGATGGTTTATAATGAACTTTAGTGACATAATTTTTAGACGGAATAAGATCAAGAAATTCTAGATGGTGAGCTAGACGAGGAGACAAATCCAAAAATGAAAAACTGGAAATATCAAAATATAATTCCAAATGTTTTAAGGGATAAATTCATATCTATCAATAATATAATAATAAAAAATAATGATGATTGGATATTCAAGATGTATTTGAACCATGTTTTAGACATGTCTGAATAATTATAAGACATTATGGAAGATTATAAGAAGATATATCATGATATATCATTATGATCATTGCCAAAGATATCCAACATAAGGATCATGAATCTGGTCTTCCTGAAAAAGATTAAAAGATCCTATTAATATGCATGAAATAATATCTAGTCTAATTTTTTTTAAAGGATGTCTAGAACAAGGATTATAAATCACTATAAAAATAACATGGAATTAGAACTAGAATAGTTCATCTAGTCCTATAATGATTTCATAAAGCGAGTAGTAAAATTATTGGTATTTAAGAAGATATATTTAATAATAAATTGGGTACCATATATTTTGAATATTGTTCTAAAAAAAGTATATAAAATTTTCCTAGTGTGGGTCACACACATATAACCTATCATATTTGAAAAAATATTGTTCATGTTGTGGAACATTACCCATGGTCCTGTGCTAAATGACCTCCCCAAAAAGCATTTGAGGAATCATAGTTTAGTGATGAATACTTTCTAGAGATCATATTGAATAAATTCCATTATTAACATATCCATATAACAAGGAGTATTTATCTAATCTAGTCAAATTTGACGAGCAAATATTTCATGTTCTTTTCAGGAAATAATGTGCTAGTCTCTATTAACTCAAGAGACATAATGAATGTAGAAATGAAAGATCTCATAGATTTCAGAGTGGAAGAAGACATGATTATTGAATAACTCAAGATATAAAAGTGACATAAATAAGACATCTTTATTTTCATAGATAAAATATTACATGCCATAAAACAATTAATTTAGATGGAAGAGTCAAAAAAAAGTTGTAGTTGTTAAGATAATTGATGATCTGTATGACTTAAATGAATTCTAGGAATTGATTCAGGCATATATCATATCTAGCATGGATGATCTGATCAAATCATACATGTTAATTATAAAAATTATTTTTATTTTTAAGTTTTAAGGTGTATTTTTCATTGTTTTTCACTCCACTTTTTTATTCTTAATTTTGATTTTTTTTGATATTTTTTATTTTTCTTTTGATTTTCTTCTTATTTTTTAGAAGTCTACACTATATGATTATCCTTTATGTTAACTCTTATAATCTATGTTGACACATATTATAACAAAATTATATCCCATGATCCTATATAAGTGTTTTGTAACCCATTTGTTTAGGTAAATAAATTTGGAATATAAATGAGAATGATTCAATACTTTATCTCTCTAGTTTCTCTCTCAACCTTTGTGTTCATTGTGTAAAGTTATTCCAAGTGTGATCCTATAATTCTAAGACATTAAATCCTAATATCCATTTTCATGGATATCATTGTTCTCCTATTATTGAATGCATTTTTGAATCATTTCAAGATTCACTAAGTGGAATTCCCTAGGAGACCTTCTCGGTGACACTCCCACTAGTAGAATCAGAGCATTGGTGGGAAGACAGATGGGGCATTGCTTCAGAAGATTTTACATTCTAAAACTTCTTTATTCTATGTTTAATGGAATCTATTATGATAATAAGCTATAATAAGTAAGGTTGAGGTATTATAATAATAAATCTAGTTGTATTTGTCTTAGAAAGTATCATAAAATTCCATAATCTAGATTGGCCTATGAAAATTAACTCGAAATAATTGATTTAGGGAAGAAATCCCATGCCATTCATGATAAGCTTAAAGAGTTGAAGGTATAATTTAGTCTTACTAAATCTCATCATCGACATCCAATGTGGTTAGTTCATAACCTCTAAAAATTATAGAAGATTCATTAGGGGTGTTTTTTACTTCAAATAGTTTAATATGATAGGAAGTTAATTTGGTCTTGGACCAAATGATCAAGATATTTAGAAGTGGATTTATGTGAAATATTAAATAGAAACTTCCAGTCATCCATGATCCACTTTCACTGATATGAATCCACACATATATGGAGACAAAAAATATACATCATGATGGTATACTGCAGAATATTATTCTTGGATTCTATAAAGAGAAGCTCAAGAATATTATGAATAATTCTTGAGTATTCCCTAGAGCATCTAAGAATCTCAGAAACAGATCCATGATATTATTACTTATGAGAAATGGGATATTTGTGATATATAATATATCTTTAATGACCTAAATGAAAATATCAATAAAGTAGATGGCCTATAATACAAAATTGAAGAAAAGAAAAAGAAGAAAGATACCATGTAATCAACCTCTGAAGGACTTGGTGTATATACTTGGGAATCCAAGCCAGTATGGTTAGAAATATTCCAAAAACCAATCCCATGGGAATGAAATAATTTATATTTCAATTATTTGTCTTAGAAGATCAATTTGAAAGCCAATACCTCATATCCTAGCTATATTTGGGAAGAATGTAGGCCAAGGAAGATAAATCTATATGTAATTACACAACATTATACAATCCATATGTAATGTTGTGAAAGGGGTCCTAGATAATTGATAGTAGAATGGAATCTAGACCTTCAATATTTTATGTTATTATTTGGTTTATGGATGTGAACCATAAATAGTGCTCCCAATTTCATAGGAGCTTCCTTGAGAGGTAATGTAGGGTAATTTTGGGATATGTTGTTACGAAACACATAAGTGAGAGTGGATATCCAAGAATATGTCACATTCTAAATCAAAGTTATACATATAGTAGTGGATTTCTTGAAACAATAGTTCATAGGAAGTTAACTAGTCGATTGGAATGGAGAATTGGTTAGGGAATCTAGTAAAATTGTAACTAAGATCTAAATCAACGGAACATGTTATTTTTAATAGTATATTTAGAATTTTTAACGTTGGTATTATCTTATTTGACCATGAGATCATGTTATTCTCTAGATTCCTTTTTCCAAAAACTTCATGGTAGGTAGCCTAAAATAGATCAATAGACTTTGAAGGCTCATCTTTCTCAAAGTGCATATTTGAAGAATACATTGGATGTTTGAGTAGAAAAAATAATTTAGGTTATTATACTCCATTTTATACATTTTATTGCCATATAGAATATAGGAAATACTCCCAATATGAAAACATCTTGTTTCCCAAAGGTAAATAGTATTAGAGAATGATATGGGTGTCGTACAAACAGGTAGGATATTGAAAAATCCAAACAAAAAATAAAATTAAGAACACATTTTAAGCATGTAAAGTGTAAATGAAAGATATAAGATAAGAAAACATGGATAATATTTGGTAAAAGTAATTCATCAAGTATACTTTCAAGAAGAAATATAGAAAAATCTAAGTGATATCTTAGACGAAATAGAAAATGGAATGATGTAAGATAGAAAATTAATGCAAAACATTTGAAGTATCCTAGATTACCTAAAGTAAAATCATTATCAAGTTGTGATCGTTATAGTTTCTATAGTATGAAAGGTCACAAAGATGAAACATACCCCGAAATAGATAGATGAATAGGTAGTCTCAAAGCAATAATAATGGAATATTCATTAGAGATATTATTTGATCCTATTTGGGGAGAAGATATAGAAATAAAGGGTTATTGTTTATATTCACTATGTTTAGATTACTTATATGTGGAAGAATCCGACATATATGAGGATTAAGAAAATAAGAACAAGATAATTTTGAGCCAACATTGAATACCCATGATTCAAACAGGGCAGGTGTACTAGAGAACTTACTAAAGGTGGTAAATATAGAGGAAATAGAAGGTGATCATGTTCATTCTTAAAAAAAATGAAATTCCTTTATGAGGAATATATTTTCAGGAACATAAGATACCTTGGGTTTATTTTTTTAGGTATATCAAAAAAATTGGGTACCATATCGAGAAATAACCATGTTTCTTAAGGATGAAAAGAAAACTGAAGTCTATAAATCTGATAGAGGATTATTTATAATGCCTTTTCTTAAACTAGAATGTGTAAGTAAGTCTCTCCATAAAAATTAAAGTACACGCATTTTGGAATAATCCATATTGGAGTAGATCCTCTTATCAGAAAATGACAAGATCATCCTATCTCAATTGTAGCGGTAGATGGATGTTTGGTTAATTTATCTATTGAATTTTTAGGATTATAGGAACATTTGAATAGAGGTGTTTAATGGGAAAAAGTGATCCCAAATTTTCATGTATTTCTTATGGAAAAAAGTATTTGTAAAAATCTAGAGTTAAATATCAACACGAGGAACTGGTAAAAGATGTTAGGATGTCCACCCAAAATAATATTTGTTAGATTAATTACTCATATTTATTTAAAATTATACAATAATAGGAAACCATCTATAATAATGGGTGTAGAAATATATACACATCTTTTCTAATATGGAGGAACAAAAATTTGAGAAATGAGACCATATGCATTATACCCTAAGAGGCTAAATTAGCTTAGAAAATGGGTTTCAACATATCTTGAGGAAGAACAAATGAAGAAGCTTCTACTTCTAGATGTGATTAAAGAATTTATAAATAGACTTATCATCTCTATGATTAGGGAGAATAAAGATCATCTTAGATCCAAATGATCAAGATAATGTAGATTATATTTGAAAATAGATGGTCTCCAATTATAAATTCTTGATATCCCTTTGATGATTGAAAGGATCTCAGTTAGAAAAGATGAAGGTACTTTAATAAGAACACCTTGAATATTAGTTTCAAGACGAATATTTGGAAAATAACAATTTGATTAACTATCTATGAGAATGAATAATCTCATGTAGGATATATAGGAACTTTATTACTCAGTGAAAAGATACAAGAGTGGGATAATTTGGTAAAGCTAAGAATTGGTGGATCTTTATGTACAACCCTAATTGATATAGGACTTACCATTAATTGTAAAAGAATCTATCTTTTAGTATTGACCTGGGGATTTATAGTGTTTCATGTTACGGTTAGTCACAATGTAACAGTTTTGATCCAAGAAGTAGAAAGGGTTTTTAAAATTGAACTAAATTAAAGAATATTTTTTTGAGTAGATGATTTCCTTTATTCCTCGATTTCTAGATTTCTTCTTGATTATAAATTTATTCCTTATAAAATATCAACGTATAATGTTTTTTCTATAAGGAATTTTCCACAACAATTATTTGAATAAAAATAATTTTTGAAAAAAATGATTGGTTCTAGGAAAAAAGCATCTACTTTCCAAGTTGAAATATCTCCATATGAGGATAAAGAATAACACTGAAAGATTTAGAAGTTTAAATAACTAGTTAGATTGAATGTTTTAAGGAAAAATGAAGAAGAGGTATTCATAAAGATAACAGATTATTTGTTAAGAAATTAGTCAGAGAAACCTATGAACTTATAGAAGAAGGTAATTCTAGAGGATAAAATCACCCTTAAATATGTTATTATGGTGATCAGAAGAAATAGAATTACATTTCATGATGGAATGGTTATGGATTTTGAGAAATAAATTCTTTAAATAATTAGTGTTGGATTAATTAGGCATAGTCAAATTCATTACAGGAGTGATACTTTCATTGTAATGAATCATGATAAGAAGAAACATGGTAAATCCAAAATGGTTTTTGATTATAATAATATTAATTGTTCTACAAAAAATGATGGCTATAATCATCCAAATTAAAAGGATTCAAGAAGTATGATTACTAATGAAAGGTCAGGGGTATAATTTATTTTTTTATATCAAATCACGATATTTTCATATTATGATTAAATATGAGTCTATACCATCAACATCATTTTCAACACGAGTTTTCTGGTTTTAATGGATAGTTTTTCTATTTGGGATGAAGAATTCTATATTAATATTCAATAGGATAATGGAAAAGGAATTCAGTAGATTAACATAGTTTATAGAAGTTTCTATCGATGATTCTCTCATATTTAGTAAAAATATAGAAGAGCATGTCAAGAATTTACAACAGGAAGATGAAGTGTTTAGAGAAGAAGGGATGATGCTATCATAATGAAATATTATATAGTTGAAACCAAAGATAAAATTCTTAAGATTGAAGATTAAAGGATGTAGAGAGATACTTCAACATCATATTGTCGATAATCTAGAAACATTCCCTAATGAACTTATAAATCATATATAGATACATGAATTTTTTTATATTAAGTAATTCCAAAGAATAAATATAATATTTAGAAAAAATATAATTTACATTTCCTAAAAAAGATTCTATTAAGATACAAAAAAATTAGACAGAGGTAGATTCTAAAGTAATAATTATTATAAATAAGAAAACTCTGAAACACTTATAATTGGAGTATCCATATGGGAGTGTAGATAAACATGTCTTTGAAATGGATGCATCATATTCAACATAAAGATGTATCTTAAATAGATGTAAAATATTATGAAATTATTAATAGATACTATAGTGGATTATTTAATGATAAAAATAAGAACTATTTTATCCATGAATAAGAATTACTTGTATTCTTTAAAGGAATTTCGGATAATGATATTTTCTTGTCAAAACATTTCACAATGAGAACAAATAGTTATTATATAATTAGTTTTATGAAAATAAAGATAAATTTTTTACATTTTCATGATTAGTGTGGTGAAGGAATGAATTTAAATACTGTAACATTAATATAGAAAAGGAAAAGATAATGTCTTTCCAGATGAGCTAACATGCTATAATGACTCTTTCAGGTGCAATGGAAGAAGGATTTAGATCAATGTGATGTTCAATCTCCATTTATAATAATTATGTTATATAATACACAATATTCTTCAAAATTAATGATAAAATAAATAAAATAAAAATGATTCTAGATGATGATCTCCTTCATAATAAAGGATCATTATCCAGTATGGTAAAAATATTATACAACACAAGTTCTTCAACCAAGAAGGTTGAAAAATCATAAACTATTTAAAAAATATCCTATTAAATAATATATAATGATAAAAGGAATTTGAATGCTTTTTATGTGGTTATAAAGTACATTAAAACTCTCAGTGTATATAAATTCTAAGGAAGTGAAAGGCTTAGAAGAACCAAATGATTGAAACAGAGGGAATCTCAATAAGAAAAGAGAATATTATTTATAAGAGTTGGGATGGAAAGGTGGAATAAGATCTTGGAAATGATCATATGGGTTAGAAGTGACATTATCAATATAATGTTCATATGGAATAAGATCGATAAATATTAGATGATGATTTAGATGGGGATCTAAATCTGGTAATGTAAATCTTAAAATATATGCAAAGAATTCCAAATATTTCCAATAATAAATCCACATCTATATAAAATATATTTTAGAAAAATAAGGATGATCATATATTTAAGGGTGGATTGAACCATGTTTTAGACATGCTTGAATAATCTAATAAAAATATGAACGATTATAAGAATATAGATTGGGATTTTATTAGTATGATCATTACTAAATAGATTAAACTAAAGGATCATTTCTCCTGTCCTCTAAAACAAGTTAAAAAGAATAAATAATTTAGTATGGAATAATATCGAGTCCTGAAAAAGTTTTAGAAGATTTTAGGAATAGAGATTCCAAATAATCATAAACTAGACAATAAATTCTAACCAATAGAGTTAATTGAGTGATATAAATCATTTAGAATGGGAGAAGTGAAATTATTGAGATTTAGAAGAAAAATTAAACATTCAATTTTGTAAAAAAGATGGTGATCATAGTTCTAAGCAGTGAATATAAAAGTTTTGTATGGTGGTTCACACATATTGAACCTATCCGAATAGCAGATAAATTTGTCATGATATAGAACCTACACCAATACACAGGACTAAATGTCTTATCTATAATGCATTTTAGGAATCGTAGTTTAGTGATGAATAATGTATATATTCAAGTTTTAATAAAATCTATTATCAAAATATCTATATCACATGGATTATATATCTAATTGAGTCAAAATTGATGAGAAAATATTTTATATTCTTTATAGGAGGAAATATGATAATCTCTATCAACTCAAGATAAATGTAAAATAATGAAATGGAATTTTGATACATTTTTTGGTAGATGTTGACAAGATTCTTGATGAACTCAAAACATAGAAGGGAAATAATGAAGATTTCTTTATTTTCATAAATTACATCCAACTTTCCATCAAATAATTGATGGAGATGTAAGATTAAGATAAAGAAGTGTTAGTCAGTGAGATGAATGACACTTTTTATGACTTGGATGGATTCTAGGAACCGATTTAGACATCTTTCATATCCATCAAGATTGATCGAATAAAACCAAACATGTTAATTATCTAGTTTTTTATGTATAAAGATTGTGTTGGATGTTTCATGGTTGTGAGTGCCACCTTTTTCTTTTTAATTTTACGTTTCCTTTTGATTTTTCTTTTTTATTTTCCTTTTCCTTTTATTTTTTAGATGTGTACACTATAATACTCCCCTTTATTTCAAGTATTACAGTGTAAGATGAGTCAAATTCTTAAAAAACTTGAGCCTAAAAACGTATATAAGGGATCTCCAACCCATTTTTTGGGGATTTGAATTTGGAATACAAATTAGTATGATTTTAGACATTCCATATCTAGTTATTTTTCTCTTCCTTCTTGTTCTTTATGAAATGAAATTCCATGTTTAATCATGAAAGATGAAAATAGGCAATCCCTTATCCTTTTTCATAGATATTGTTGTGTTATCAAGTTTTCAATAATTTTTTACAGCATTTATGGGTTCCCTAAATAGAATTATCTAAGAGACCTTCATCAGAAACTCTCACACTGGTTGTGGGAGTGAGTAGAGGGGAATCCAATAGCTGCTTCAATGGAGCTTGTAGTTAGAATAATCGGGTTTCCATGGATAAAGGTCTCTATAATGAGATGAATCATTTGGAAAGAAGGTTAAGATATTATGATAAAAAATACTATTAATTTTTTTTGAAATTATCTAAAAATTCTACAATCCAAATTATCCTATTAAAAAACATAAATTAATCAACTAGGGGAGAAATACCAATCCACTCATGAAAAGATTTAATAGTTGAAGGAAGAAATCAGGAATACAGAATATCGGCTTTAACAAGCCAGGTTGTTGATAAAAAACCTAGAATGAACTCTAGGAGATCTATAATAAGAGGTTTTTTCATTGAATCGTAAAATATGGTAGGAATTAAAAATGGGGTTGGACCAAATATTTGAGATATTTTGGAAAGTCTTGATGGTAAAGCTTCAAGATAAACATCCAATCATTCAATAGATACTAACTATGATATGAATCCCCCCAGATATACAAAAAATCGTATTTTTTTGGATGATATAATACATAAGATTATGATTAGTTTTTATTAGGAGATGCTCAAGATTATTATGAATAATTCTTGTGTATTCCCCAGAGTATCCAGGAATATCATAAATAGATCCATGGAGGTACTAATGAATATAAACTATAGTATACAAATATAAAACATGTATTCAAAGACCTAAATGAAAATATCAATAATTTAGAATACCTACAAGCCATACTCAAAGAAAATAAGAATAATAAAGAGATGAAGTTATATTCCAATGATAGAATTAGTGTAAACTATATGAATCCAAGTGAGCATGGTAGCTAATATCCAAGAAACCAATCCCTTTGGAAAAACTGAAAAGATAATTCAAGGATTTGTTTCAAAATATCATTAGCCAATATAATACTATATATCCTAGCTATATTTAAGATGAATATAGGATATGTAAGACACATCTAGATGGTGTTCCAGAACATTGGATGATCATTAATTATGATTTTGAAAAGGATTATTGATTATACATAGATGAATGATCTCTAGATATTTGATACTAAACATTATCAGTTTTTTAATAGTCATGGACCATAAATAAATATCTCATTTTCTCAAGAGTTGCCTTGATAGGTAATGCAGAGTGATTTTGGGATATGTTGTTAAGAGACTCGTATTTCTGAGCGACTATCCAAGAATATTTCACATTCCCAATTGAGGTTATATCATAAGTATCAAATTTCCTCAAATAAGATTAAGAAATTAACTAGTCAATCAGAATAGGGAATTGGTAGAAAAAGATATAATAGCTTCTACCAAGTTCCAAATATATGACATGTGTTATTTTTAAGAATATATTTGAAATTTTAATCATTGGTATTATCCTCATAGACCATGAGATCAAGCGTTTTATCTAGATGCATTTATCTAGAAACATTTAATCATTTGGAATAATATAGTTCAATTGGCCTTGAAGACTCATATTTATCAAAATTTATATTTGAAGGATAATATGGGAGTTAGATAAAAACCAAAAAGAAATGTGATAACACTCTATTTAATAAAGAGTCTTTTATTAAAGGATGTAATATATATGCCCCATTTGAGTTCATCTTATTTCCCAATGGAAGAGATTGTCGTAGGAAGATATGGGTGTGTCATGACTAGGATGGAGCTTCAAAAACCCCAACAAAGATCATTCAGAACATTGTGTTATGATGGAATTTGTGAATGAAATAGATCATACAAGAAAGGTTATAAAAAAATTGGTAAAAGGAAATAATCAATTACAGTTTTAGGTATAAAACTCAAAAAATTTAGAGATATATTAGACCAAATAGAACCAAATAGAATCTAGAATGATGTAAGAGAAAACTACAAGGAAACAAATGATAAGTATCCAAGATTCCATAAAAAAATTGTCTTTCTAGTTGTTATTATTGTTGTTTCTATGGGAAGAAAGGTCATAGAACTGACACTTGCCTATATGTGGATAGAAGAAGATGTTTTCTAAAAGAAAAAATAATGGAAGATTAATTAGATATATTATTTGAGCATATCTATGGAGAGGATATAAACTCATAGGATGAAATATTACATTCAATATATTCAGAGTTTTTATATTTTTAATAATCCAACTCATATAAGGATGAAGGAAATAACCCCAATACAATTTGGAGATACCTTTGAATAACAATGATTCGAGCGGAGGATAGTACACTAGATGACTCTCTAGAGCTAGTAAAGATAGAGGAAATGGAAGGAAGTCTATGTGATTCTTTGAAAACTAAAATACATTCATAATTAGATAATTTTTAATAATGGAATATGGATAGAGTTGATTGGTCTAAGGTATACCAAAAATATTGAGTACCATATCAAGAAATGACCAAGATCTTTGAGGATGAAGAGACAATTATGTATATAAACATATAGAAGATTATTAACAATGCATTTTTTAAAAATATAATTGGTTAGTAAGGATATTTAGAAAAATACCAAGTATATGCATTTTGGAATAATCTAGGTTGCATTATATCCTCTTGCTAGAGAAGGGCACGATTTATGAGTCATAATTGTGATGAAAATAACAGTTATGCTAATTTTTCTAATGCATCACTAGGAGGAGAATGAGTAAATCTTCATTAATGGGATTCATGGGTAACAGTGATCCAAGATTTATAGGTATTTATTAGGAGAAAAAGTATTAGTAGAACTTTAGAGGTAAATATCAACTTGGGGAACTCACAGAAGACATTGGGATGTCCACCTGACAAAAGTAGTGTCAGAGTAATTAAATATTTTTATGTAACGTTATAATACCGGGAGACCATCTGGAGATTCATTTCACTTAAGGTATATTATCGGTGTCCCAAATTATTTTTACCCTAAAAAGTATAGCAGTAGTAAGTGGACGATCCATAGGGAAAAAGAAGTTATTTTCATCTTGTTTGACATAGTTTGTATTTTTTAATGATGTTTTGCTGAATTTAAAGTTGTCTTTTGTTTATCAGGATAAAAATAATGATTGGTTTTATGTTTATTATAACAAATTACTTAATATAATACAAGTAAATACTGAAAAATTTATTTGTATATAGATAATAGAGATGTACATTGGGGTTATTGATTAATGAGAAGTTTTATTAAATAAATTTTCTTATGAGGCTGTGTTGTTCATCATAACCCAACACTCTAGGTATCAATTCATAATAATGTTTCCTTGGTCCGATAAAAATGTATTTAGAGCTTAAGAAATTAACTCATTTGTCCGATAGTCAGTGTTTTATACTTCTTTATTTGACTTAGCTCATTTTGAGTCGAAGAATATTTCCAATGGTCAAGAAAATTTTCGTCGTTATTCCTCTTTTGAGTCCCTAAAGATTCTTCCCTTGGTCTCATTTAGAATTTTTAGTGATAATAAAAAGTGGTTTATGAAGAATAAGAAGAGGTTAAAAGGAACAAAGACATTCATAAAAACTAATTTAAATTACAACTCATCAACTTCTACAACCCCATCAAAATAGGTATTTAGTAACACATATAGAAAATGACAAACACAAAGCCCTTGATACATGATCAGATCATGCTTGAAACTTCAAGGAGGGAATATTTCGTTGGTAGATGGTAGAATGGAGGTATTATGGTAGAAGAGAATCTCTCTTTCAGACCTTCAAATTTTTTCTACACTTTCTCTCCACTCCCAAACTTACACCGGAGGCTAAGGCCTTCTTTTATAGAAAATAATATCTACATGGTGTGTGTAAAAAGTACACGATGTGTAATTTTTTCAATGCACTTTTGCCTTTGTTTTCTCCGTCAGTAGGTGACCTATCATACCGGCTTTGACTTGGAACACGACAAAACCTAGTATGTAGATATAAATGGTTTGTAGTGCCACCACACATGGCGTGTAGTACCATTTCTCGACTACAAACCGCTTAAAGAAAGGTATAAAACACTTGTATATGTGGAACACGGTGTGTCCCCTTCAGCCATCCACATGGGTTTGTAGACTTCTACTCATCCACCAACTACTTCTAGAAGGGTGTACACGACGTGTATAGGTTGAAAATAGTGTGTTCCAGATTCTAATTATGTGGGAATGTACTTTTCCTTTTTAGTTCGTGTTTGAGTATTGATGTACACGGTGTGTATATAGGTACACGATGTGTAGTTTGTAATTTTTTCTCAGTATCCCCTATTTTTTGTATTTGGCCATTAATCTCCTGAAAATGAATAAAATCGCCAAAATCAGAGTATTTATTCCCTAAGAAGCAGGTAATTTCTGAATTTTTTTTCTTATTTTCAATAAATTATGTGAAAATGTATACAAAAATTGGGTGCATCAAACTCCCCCATACATATCCATTTTCTTACCCTTAAGATAATATGAACATCTAATTAACATAGTCTATATTTTAATAGGAAGGACTACATTTAATTATAAATGAAAATAACAAGATACATGAGAAATTTACAAAGAGATAAAAAAATAGTTTCAATTTAAGAGATATTCTAATCATGCCTCATATATAATTCAATTAATTACTTTTATCCTCTTTTAAAGACATGTTTCAACCTTTCAAATATAAACAAGCCACAAGATGATCTACCTTAACAATAATATACTCATACTCAAGAAATTTTAAATAATTTTTTTCCTCAATTAAAGATATATACAGTCTATCCATTGGTTTTCAAGAAATCCAGTTCTCTACTTAATGAAATTTATTTATAGAAATCATGAGGGATTTTCAAAAAAGATCAGATGTTTCTGTGGCTAAAGGTCGGTAGGCAACGTTTTGAAAAATTAACTCTAAGGCTTGAAAAAGGAGGATACATTCTTTAAATAACATCAGATGACATTCAAATTTATGCTCAATGTAAAATAATCCTTAGCAAGCTTTATCAAATAATCTCATCACCACCATCTCCTTTAGTTTGGCAGGTAAGGCTCACAAACTAACAATGGAGTATAAGGTCCCTTTGTCTGTTTCACTTTATTCATTTTTTTAAAACAACTAAGGGAACCATTCAAAATTTCCACAAATAGAGGTTTGGAACCCTTTTTTCCTGGAATGATCAAGAGTCTCTCCCTCATACTTAATTTCTTGACAATTCAAGAAAAAATGCCATGTGTTTCCAATCCCTTCTTTTATGCTCAAATGATTAATCATGAAAAATTATAAATGAATTAGGGTAGGAAGGGAAATAATCTTGTAATATTGCTTCCTATAAAGGCTATTAATGGTTTCTTGGGGCTTTACAGAGATAATATGCAGGGTAGGTCTCAAGATAAAGGTGTTAAAACAATATAATGTCTCAATAATTTTAATGTAATTCAAAACTTCATCATGTTTTGAAAATAAAACTTGAAAATAATGCTAATTATCTATATCCTAAGAATCTCTCAAGAAATAGGATATTAGGATGAATATGATAAAGGGTTTAGAATACCTTACAGGAGTGGGAAAACAAATAAAGATAAAATTAGGTCGTGACCATTATATAATTGATTAGTCTAATTGATGTAATTATCCAAGGATTACAAGTTGTAATTTAAAATATATCATCAATATTTTTAAAATACTTATGAACCAAAATAAGCATGCAACTTTAAAAATTTTCCACTTTAAGTTTTATTATTTAAAAAAATGGTTAACCAAAATGTCTTCACATTTTGAAATATATCATATAATAATGTTATCTCCTAGAATGATGAAAAAGGAAAATACTAAGGTGGTCGAGAGACGCTCCCCCATACTTAATACCACACTTGGTTCACCAGTTCCCAAAAATGATGAAGGGAATGTGGGGACCCAATAGTGGACCAGAACTAGGGAAAGTAAGGAAAGAAGAAATACAAGAAAGTAAAAGAAAAAAATAGAAAAAGTGAAAAATTATTCTTCCCTCGTATCTTGGTGAATAAAGATGGGAGGTGGTGGAAATGTTTATCCCAAAACGTGCCAGCATACCTGTTATGAAGTTGGAGAGAAAACAATGCAAGCATACACAACATACATCGGCACAAGATATCACAAACATATATATAAAATGAAAATCATGTGTCCAAAAACCTGTTAGGGGGTCATCTCAAAAGCGACATCATCTGGTACAAAATATGCCAGAAGAGAACGCTCAAAAGCTGTGGAAACTGGAGGCTTGGAATCTTCACCTGGAAGAGATGTCATAGAAGTAGGATTCGTAGGAGCTGGACTCAAATGAGGAAGCACGAAAACACTCCTTGGACTGGCAGCAGTGGGGTTAGTGGTAGTAGTAGTTGGGCACAGAGTAGATAGGATAACTGAATCAGTGGCCAGTGCAGTAAAGGGCGGTGGAGCTATAGATGAAGGTCCATGAGCCAAAGCAAGGGAAGGTGGTGGGCGAAGTGGGATACCATGATGCTGATGAAGAATCCCTAACTTCTACATCAGTCGGTCCTGATGCCGATTGAGAGAGACCAAGTGCTGATCCAACACAGTTAGGTGGAGGGAATATGTGAGATCGAACGAGGGTGTGGGGGAGGGGGAAGTAGGTGGAACAGAAGAAGGAAGGTCAGATGTAGGGGTATGGGGTGGGGAAAGAGGAGGGGGTGGGTAAGGTGGAGTAGGTGCATCAACAGGGTCAAGAGGGTCAGCAGGTGGGTGGGGTCATGCCTGGGAAAGGATGTAGGCACCAACCCCCCCCCCCCACATCCGGACCAATCCCATGTGAATAAGTATGAAATATTTCATCTGTTGGGGGAACCTAACTGGTCATGAGGAAGTAATGGCTAAAAACCCAGAGACGGTGGGAATGGTAGGTAGCATAAAACCCACTATTTAGTATTCCATGACGGTCGGTAAACATGGCGTGGAAATAAGAGTCGGTAAGGTAAGAGAGTTCTAGGTATTCATGCCAGATGACATAAGTAAGGAGATCCATGTCATGACTGTTCATGACACCTAATTCTTCATGGAAGGGAAAAACAATGTCGCTAAAGCACTGGTGGGTGAGGTGAAGGATAGATTTAGCTATAAGGGTGTTGTTCTGGGAAGTCGGGGTATAGCGGTGGCCAGGACCAACAATCTCCCACCACATGGAAATGAGGTTAGAGTGCTCAGGTTAGGTCATATATGAGACAAGGGGTGTGGTGATTGGATGAGGATACAAACCACAACCTCAACTGAAATCGTTCAAGGTAAGGAAAATGTGACGACCGCCTAGCTGGAATCGGACCACTGTTAATGCATCACCGGGGGTCTCTCAATACTCAGCCCTATATAACTCGAATGAAGCAAAAAAATCCAAAAATAAATCCTAAAAAATTGGAGTTCTGACCTGGAATATTGAGAGTAAGGGAGTGTGCCTGAGACGATCCTACAACTCTCCCCATATGCATAGCTGTTGTGGGACAATACAATCTAGATAGTGGCTGCTCAATGGAATCAGGTTGAGAGTGAAGCGTCAGACCCTGTCGTGTGCCAAATCTGTGACAAAGAACACCATTCAAGGGTAGGTAACACCTACAGGTCCTAGCCCAGGTGGAGGTGCAACAGTGGTAGATGGATCTGGGGGTATATCAGCCAGAGTAGAGGGAGGATCACTAGATGGGGTGGTCGAAAAGGGTCCTACTGTAGAATAGGATATCTCAGGTGGAGTGGCAGCTTGTGGGAAGTACATATGGTGCTCGGAGTCTCGGACCAAGATGGTGGAGGTGTGGAACTACTCGAACCAGCCAAGGTTGAGGGAGTGATGGGTGGAAGGATGGCCAACATAGGGAGCTGATAGACCAGAGAGTCTGGATCTGGTAGCGTCACAGGCCGGAGTCAGATCTCATGATATTTGGGCATCTCGCCCCCAGTGGCGGAGGTGGGACGCTTCCCACGAGAAGGATCTCTATCATCCATACCCTGAAAGAGAATAGAAAAACCAAACATTAGAAAAATAAAATAAAACGAAAAAGAAGAAAAATTTGAGAAAAATTGAAAAATAAAAAGTAGACGGCATGTATTTCCAGAGTACACGGCATGTAATAAAAGCTGGTTATCCTCCTGTGTTCTCGGGATAGACACGACAAGTGATCAAGTAATAAACCAGGAAAGGTTACACAACGTGTACCAAACATACATTTCATGTACATGTAAAGCGGTCATGGTCATGTATTAGAAAGGACAAAACCACCAATTATGTATTTCTAATAACACATGACACGTCATGTACAAGTCAAACACAGCGTGTGCAAGAGTAAAGGTAACATGGTCATGTGGAGGGTTAGACATGGGCTGGCCAAAAGAAATGGTATACACGGAATATACAAAACAAACACACCATTTACGTGAACATTGTGTGTGAGTCTGTGTGAAAAGGATTCTCGGGTATGATGGGGGATGGTACACTGTGTTTACTGAGCATACACACTGTGTATATTCGAGACATGAAGCATTCAGTGTGTGGCCATGTAAAAATGTACAAGGCGTGTGTGATTCAATTTTTTCCCATGTACTAAAGAAGCCGAACGGTTTTTCGATCCTCTAATCACCCTAAAAGATTGTTATAACATGAAATAGAGGGTGAAGAAGGGCATACCTAGATATTGGATCCCAATTTAGGAGAAATCAGAAGCAAAAACACCTGAAATCAGCGGATTTGAGAGTGGAGATGCCGGATGGCGTACGGGGGAAGAAACGAGGAGATAGGGGGGCCACACGATATGGACTAAAGCTGTGTGTTCTAGGGATTATATAGCCGAGGTACACGGCTACACACCGTGTATCTCTTTTTTGAAGAAATAAATAAATAAATAAATATATATAATTATTATTGTAAACTATATAATAACAAATATTAATAATTTAAAAAATAAAAGTGTATATATATATATAAATAATTAAAACATAAAACTATACATGTAATGTATTGTTGAATACATGTTGTGTGTTTTAAAATTGGAAAAAGAGAAGTAAAAACATTGGTTCGGTGCTTGGGGTGAGGTTTGAACCGGTGATCGGTCATTCCGAACGAAATCCATCAACCACTGAAGCAAATATGTTTTTGCTGATCTTATTGATTAAATATATATATATATATATATCTAATTAATGTATATGACTTATACTACATGATAAGAAAGTAAATATACGACGTGTTGTTTTTAATTAGACAAAAAAGGGACAAAGTATGGAGACTTGCTAAGTACGAACTAGGGTCTTTTGGATCCAGGGCTGAGTCTCTGCCAATCAACCAACTTCACCCGCATGAATTTCTTTATGTGAAAAAAATTTCCATTTTTAGAAGTTAAACATAGAAAACACAACCTATATAAAAAGACAGGCCATTTGTATTTATTAAAAGAAAAAATGATTGAAATGGTGCGGTTGTCAGGATTCGAACCCGAGTCTTTTGAAGCCGAGTTACGATCTTGGCCAATCGATCTATCCCGCCCATTGGTTTTCTTATAAGAAAATATATATTTATGAAAAATAATACACACGCCATGTATGAAAATAAAAATATAAAAAGGTGTAACCCCATAACAAAGGTAGGTCGGGAGGATTCGAACTGGTGATGGCGCAAATAAACTCTAGTTACCTTACCATCAACATCGTCATCATCCCTATTTATTACGTAGTTAAACTATATATTTATATTAGTTATAAAATAAAAAGAAAAAGAAAAAATGTACAAGTTGTGTATATAGGTGGTTCTCGGCGTGTATCTGCTAGTTTGCCTCCCAGGAAGCGTCTTTGTTTTAGGTCGTTGACTCGACCTACATACCTCACCTTACCTAAACTTTATGGTGGAAAAAATTCCCACCATGTCGTCTATGTGATGGTAAGCCTTCAACTGTTGTTTGTTCACCTTGAATGGTTGACCGTCCTCTCTAGAAATTTCCACCACTCCATGATGGAATATGAATATAACATTGAATGGTCCCAAACATCATGACATTAAGTTACCTATTACTAATTGAAGATGAGGGTTCAAGAGAAGTAACTGATCACTGGGTTGGAAAGATTTACATGAAAACATCTAGTCGTGAATTTCTCTTATCCTCTCCATGTAAATCTTGGTGTTCTCGTACGCATGTAATCTAATTTCATCATGTTTTGACATTTGGAACTTTTTCTTCTGTTCAGCTACCTTCAAATCAAAATTTATGTCCTTGATGGCCTAGTAGGCTTTGTGTTCCAACTCCACCGGTAGATGGCATGGCTATCCATAGATGAGGCGGAATTGGAACATTTCTAGTGGCGTTTGGAAAGCAGTTCAATATACCCACAAAGTATCATCTCACTTCTTGGAATAATCTTTCCTTAATGTGATCACTATATTCTCTAGGATCTATGTGATCTCACAGTTATAGATATCCACTTTTCCACTAGACTAGGGATGATATGGGGTCCCCATGTGATGCTTTACTACATATTTCGACAGTATTCCTCTCACGAGTGTGTTGTTGAAGTGGGTCCCTCTATCACTGATCAGTACTCAGGGAACTCCAAACCTGCTAAAAATATGTTTATTTGAAAATCCCATGACTACATTGGCTGTGTCGTGTACTGTAGCAGTGGAATCCACCCACTTGGAGATGTAGTCGATGCAGAAGAGGGTGTATGTGTTTCCGAAAGGGGGGGGGGGAAGGACCCATGAAATCTATACCCGAGACGCCAAATATCTCAACCTCCAGGATGGGGTTCTAGGGCATCTATGCTCTACGTCCCATGTTACCACTCCACTAGCATTGATCACAATAGGAAACAAAGGATTATGCTTCTTTATGCGTGGTGGGCCAAAAAAACCAGATTGCAAGATCTTTACTATCGTATGGTTAAGGCCAAGATGTCCCCCAAATGGTGAGGCATCACATAACTTCATGACATTGTGAACTTCATTCTCCAGGATGCAACTATGGATCACCCCATCACTACAGGATCAAAATACCAAAGGATCTTACCATAAGTACCACTTCACATCAGAAAAAAATCACTTCCTTTACTGGAATGAGAGGTCAGGGTGAGTGACACCAGTAACCAGAAAATTAGAAATATTGACATACCATGGTCTAGTTGTCTCATTGACAGAAAGAAGGTTCTCATAATGGAAATCCTCCCTGATATCCCGATCTTCCTACTTCTCTAAATGAGGCAGCTCTAGGCGGGAGAGATGTTCAGTAACAACGTTATCACTCCCTTTCTTATCTCAAATCTCAAGATCCAATTTTTATAAGAGGAGTACACAATGGATCAATCAGGTCTTTACATCTTTCTTGATCTGTAGGTAATTTAGAACTGCATGGTCAGTATAAAAAATAACTTTAGACAACAATAAGTAAGAACGGAACCTGTCAAACATAAAATCCACTACAGGAATATCCTTCTCTATGGTGGTGTAGTTGATATATTCCCCGTTGAGTGTTCTTATGTCATAATATATAGGTCAAAAAATCCAATCAAGCCACTGGCCTAAGGCTGCTCCCACTGTGTAGTCACTGACATCACACATCACTTCAAATTTTTTCTCCCAGTTGGGAGAAATCATCAATGGAGATTCCACCAGGTTCTGCTGTAGTTTTTAAAAATCTATGTCACATGTCTTATAGAACTCAAATATGGAATCATTGGGTATAAGATTGGCGAGGGGCTAGGATATTTTTGAGAATTCATGGTCAAACTTCCTATTGAAACTATCATGTCCCAAGAAACTGTGGATGGCTCGGACAGAATTCAGAATAGGTACTCATGAAATGACTTCTATCATCACCGGATCCACCTCTATCCCCCTCAATGAGATTCTGCGGCCATGTATAATGCCACATTTCACCATGAAATGACAATTTTCCAAGTTCAAAATTTGGTTAGTGTTCTCACATCATTCCAAAACTAGCTTGAGGTGCCACAAACAAGTGGTGAATTATTTTTCGTAAATGGAAAAATCATCCATGAATACCTCCAGAATATTCTACACCATATCTTGGAATATAGCCAACATATAGTGTTGGAAGGTGGCGGGGGCATTACACTTTACAAAAGATATCCATTAGTAAGCTACCGTACAGTAGGGTAAAGTGAATGTTATCTTCTCCTAATCCTCTAGAGAAATGGTAATTTGGTTATATCTAAAATAGCTATCGAGGAAGAAATATAAGTTGTTCCCTACTTATCTCTCTAGAATTTGATCCATGAATGGCAGGGGGAAATGATGCTTCCCCAGGGAATCATTTAGCTTACGATAGTCGATATAGACTCACCAACTCGTGATAGTGCGAGTGGGGATGAGCTCATTATTAGAATTTTATACCATAGTTATACCCCCCTTTTGGGTACCACATGCAAGGGACTCACCCCACAGACTATGTGAGATGAGATAGATGATGCATGCATCCAACAATTTAATCACCTCTTTTTTTTACAACTTCCTTCATGGGGGGATTCAGGCACCGCTGTGGTTTCCCAGATTTCATGGCACGTTCTTCAAGTAGCACTTTTTAGGTGAATATGGTAGGGATTATTCCCTTCAAATCAGATATTGTCCACACAATAGCATGCTTCCACTGTTTCCGAACCTATTTAAGTTAATCTTCTTTCTCCCCTGGTAGTTCTGTGTTAAGTATAACGGGAAATATTTGACGGTCTCCCAAATACTCGTACTTATGATAAGATGGAAGAGGCATTAGTTTTAGTTCAAAAACCTTTGAAATCAAATGCACAAGTGGTTGCACCTTTTCCTATTCTATACTATTAGGAAGAAGTACATGTTTCCAGTAGTGGTCGCCCTGTCCTTCTAGGAATTCAACTTCTTCTATCTCTTCTTCAAATGGAATGTGTGGAATGATAAAGTTATCTGAAGTAAAAGAACATACTATGTTATCCTCTTTTTCACTCAAATTATCATTCACATTGGCTATTACATAATAGTTCTCATTCTCTAACAATGATGCCTTCTTGACGGCCTTTAGGACATTGTAGGATACTCTTTCACCTCTTACCCAAAAATCAGCTCCCCTTGGTGTACGTCGATTAGTACCTTTCTAGGGGCCAGGAAAGGTCATCCTAGTATAAGAGGTGCCTCCCGGTCATCCTCCGTATCGAGGATGATGAAATATGTGCAGGACGATCAACCTACCCACCTTGACCAACACATCCTCCAATAGCCCATTTGGATATTTTATGGATCAATCAGCAAGTTGAAGGTCTACTCGGGTAGGATTCAAATCATTGAGCACTAGATTTTTGAAAACTCTGGGGGCATGAGGTTCACACTAGCCCCTATGTCATAGAGGTATTTAATAAATTTTCATGGTCCAATAGTATAGGGAATGGTAAAGATACCTGGATCATAGAGTTTGGGACGAATTGAATGTTGGACGGAGATAGAACACTTCTTGGTTAGGGAAATGGTGCCCAGATTCTACATCATTCTTTTATTGGAGAGTATTTACTTAATGAATTTGGAAAAGGTGGTCATGTACATCAGTGCTTCTAAAAAAGGTATATTCATGTGTAGCTTCTTAAACACATCCATGGATTTGCTGAACTGGTGGTCTATCTTTCTCTACTTCAATCTCTCTGGGAAGGGTAAGGCAGGCTCAAAGGGTTTGAAAAAATTCATTCCTTTATTCTACAAAACCTCCTTCTGTGGGATTTTGGATGAGGAGGGGTCTGAATTTATACCTTCTTCATCAACAGGGGGTGTGGATGCACCTGGCTGTGCGGGTTGGTGATGTTGGAGCTCCATTCCACTCCCTAGCATAATGGCATGGGCCTCCTTCCTCATATTCATTGTAGTGTTACTTGGTAGTGTACCTGGTTGGCTCCCTGAGAGTTGGTTTTCCAACTAGCCAATCTGGTTCTCTAGGCCTAGAATTGAAGCCTCCAGATTTTGGAAGCTGGTCTCAGCACATTATATAAATTTGGTCATGAAATCCCCTAACCTTGACGTGTTCTCCTGCTGAAGTGGTTGTTGAGCTGGTGGAGGTGGTGGAGGCCGCAAATGCAGCGGGCAAGGGTTCTAATACCCTTGATATTGATAAGAGTCATGTTGGGGATGTTTCTGCCTATGGTACTAGTTTTGATAATGAGGCTGGATGTAGCCAGGCAGTCACTGGGGAGGATGATTCTACTATTGTTATCCCCAGCCTGTATTCTTTTGATCACACAATGCCGTGTTCTGGTACTACTGGTACTGGTTGGGTCCTCGATTTTGTGCAACATAACTCACCTCTCTTGTCTATGGGACTCTAGAAGAACCTGGTCGTTTGCCCATGATGTGGTAATCACCACATTCGCTACACGTAGGATGGTTTTACAAATTTACTTGGGTCTTTCCATTCAGATTGAGTGAATATACCTTTTTGGACACGACATCCAACTTGGTAGAAAGCACATTAGTTTAATCAACGTTATTCATGCCTTGTTTCTGGGTTCCCCACTCTGAATTCCACTAGAAGTTTTTGGCCAACATGTCTTCTAGTAGTTTGAAAAGCCCTTCGGGGGATTTTCTCATTACTATACCTCTGGTAGTAGCATCCACCACATTTTTGTATTCATTGTCAACCCTCCATATAAGGTTTGGACTTGCATCCAAAGTGGAATTCTGTGGTCTGGGCATTTGTGCAACATATCCTTGAAACGCTTGAATGATTCGTATAGTTACTCAGCATCAAGCTACTTGATGTTGTGGATTTTCATCCGCAGTGTCACCATCATCAAGGGTGGGAAGTATTTAGACAAAAATGTCTGAGCTAGATCATCCTGGGTTAGGATATATCATTGTGGAAAACCATTAATCCAGTCTTACACCTTATCCCTTAGAGAGAAGGGGAAGAGGAGAAGACAAACAGCATCTGGGGACACTCTGTGGTAGTAGAACGTGTCGCAGACCTCTAGAAAATTGGAGAGATGGGCATTGGGATCCTAGTTGGGTAGATCACTGAACTGAACGGTGTTCTAGATCAGTTTCATGATAGCATTCTTGATCTCGAAGTGTTGGGCTTGCACCGGTGGACTGACGATGCCTGTGTCAGCTCCGTGGATAGATAGAAGGTCATACTCCATGACAGTACATCATGGAGGTGGCTATTGAGGGAGTGGAGCCGACTTGTACTATTGTTCTTAAGTGGCAAAGTAAAACCCCTAATCTTTGTTGGAAAATGGCACCCACTCCAGTTGGAATTGTTGGAGCTGCTACGGGCCATATCCTGGAGAAAGTTGAGCATTCTTGTAACGACCTGAAATTTTGAATAAATCTTGTTTCCTAATTTTGTGTGTTATTTATTTATACTCAGAAAAACTATTTCATTGGATAAAATGAGTATAACTAAAATGATAATGTTGGGGTTTGACTATTATATGACCATTGGACAATATACCTGCTGGAAACTAATCATTTTGATATTTTTCTCTAAATACAAGTAATATAGGTTAATTAATATAGAAAGAATATTTGATGGCCTCACCATGTAGTCTTGGACCGATCGAAGCCCATCTAACAGAACTTGGGAAGGAGGTAGCACCACTGGGCATTGATCTAGGCCAAACCCAAGCTGAACATCATCGTGTGAAGCTAGAACGGAATCGCCTTCTCGAGAAGTTCAAACTGATAGAAATTACTACTCGTGCGATGTTGGTCGAGCCACCCTCAGATTCTCTCACCTTAGCACACCATACACTTAGGTCCTATGCTGGTGTGATAAGGGGATATGTAAGGGGACCGTATCTTCCTTGTGTAATCCTTTATTTTAAATAATTTTTTTTTCTTCTTATGATGAAGTTTATGAATTTTCAAATTTTCGGATAAATATAGTATGCATATTTTTGGTGAATTTTAGTGAAATGTTATTTTAAAAAAATCTTTATGTAAACCTTAAATAATTAAAAATGTGTAATGATTTTAAAAAAATTGTTTTCTACAATTATGTTCAGTACGAAATTTAGAATCTAATAAGATCAACATAATTTTTTATGAATAGTAAATTATGAATAGTGATTTTATTCTTATGATTAGTAATGCGACCAAATGGATTAGTAATCTCACTTAAAGAAATTATTAATATAATCTAGGCACCTTGATTAAGTAATGTGATTCAATAAAATGGTAAAATAACGGTTTCATAAATTATTAGTCAAGTATTAGTTTTTTCGGGTGAATAGTGTTTTTAATTAGAAATTAAATTAAAAATATTTAGAAAATTATTTTTATAAAATGGATTTCATTTTTGAACTCAGAGCATCGATATAATGTTAATGTAATTTTTTGGGGATTTTTCTGAAATAATTGAATTTTCGGTGAATAGTGTATTTATTTAAAAATAAAATAAAAATTATTTAGAAAATTACTTTTATAAAATGGAGTTCATTTTTGAAATCAGACCATTGAAATTTGGTTAATGTGAAATTTTGGGATTTTTTTGAGAAAGTTGAATTTTCGATGAATAGTGAAAATACTGTTTTTAAGTTACGGGTGTTTAATGACATCATTAAATGATGTATTAAGTATGTAATCAATATGGTCGACTTATGAATAGTAATATAAGGTATTAGGTGTCCCAAGTGGACAATACCATGGGAAAATACCATGGGAAAGCCCATGGTTTTGCCAATACCACCATTGAGGTGTCACTTGGCCATTAATGCCTTGTCCTCTCACTTTCCCTATAAATACCCACCCCTTCCTCCTTTATTTTTCACTCCCAACTCTCCCCCAACAAAGTTCTGGTCTCATTACCTCCAAATATGTCCTCCCAAGGTGCCCCCATGCCCTCAAGTTCCCAACCATTGAGTTTTAAGAGTTACATTTTAAGGTAAGGGATCATACCTCCCTCTTTATTTTCAAGTAATCTCTTTTATGTCATTTCTTTTATGCTCCATGATCTTATGTTGTAGGATGTTCTTTTATATGCATCCTATAGTCTTTTTCATGTTCATATAATGAGATACCCCCTCTTTCTCTCATCATTTCATTTTAATAATGTTAAAGTGGCGTCGTTAGGCTGCCGAATTTTTAAGGGATTCTTTCACCCTTCTCAAGTTCTACTTTCATGTCACGTATTTCAAGTTCCTTTTTATTTTTTTTGTGTATGATCTATAAATAAATCATACTGATATTATATGTTCATATGATGCGATACCCTATTTGATCTCTTTAATTCGGTATTTTTTAAGTTTTAAATGGCGCCGTTTGGCTGCCGAATTTTTAAGGGATTCGTTCACCTTTCTCATTTTTCAAAGTTCTAATTTCATGTCAAGTCTTTCAAGTTCCTTTTTATTTTGTTTTGGTATGATCTCTATATATATCATACTGATATTTTATTTTCATATGATTAGAGACCCTATTTTATCTATTCAATTCAGTATTTTGATTTTTATGTGGCACCGTTAGGCTGCCGAATTTTTAAGGGATTCGTTCACCATTCTCATTTTTCAAAGTTCTACTTTCATTTCAAGTCTTTAAAGTTCCATTTTATTATGGTGGTGTATGATCTCTATATCTATAATACTGTTCTTTTATGTTCATATGATGAGATACCCTATTTGATCTCATCAATTCAGTATTTTGAAGTTTAAGTGACGCCGTTAAGGCTGCCGAATTTTCATAAGAGAAAGGTTATTTTTGTCTTCCTTTCATGTTCTTCATTTCATATGGTATATCTTAAAAATTTCATTACCATGTTCATATATCCTTCATATTCTTTCCCTATACTGTTTTATGGGTCATTTATGAATGTTTTACCCATGTCCCCTCTCTTTCCAATGATTTCTAAAACCCCGAAACATAGTCATTATGCTGCAGAATTTCCATCTCAAAACGTATCTCTCTCTTGTTCTAAAGTTCTTTTATTTTATTGAGTGAATACTAAAAGCTCTCTCTTATATATTTTTATTCACATATATACCAAAATGTTCTATTTTAAATTATGGGATTTATATACATGAGACCCACCTTCCTTTTCTGTGGGTTTTAAAGTGACACAAAGATCATGTCTTTAAAGCAGTTTTTTTAAATGTTATGATTATGAAATGAAACCCTTTACTTTTATGCTATATGGGTTGTTTTTTAAATGATTTATGATGATATATGTGGCTCACATGATAATAAAGCCATGTCAAGGGTCTGTCCTGATAGCGCTCCAATGCATTGGGTAAAGACTTAATCTCTAGAGATGATTATTTTTAACAACGCCTTGGTGAATAACCTTGGTAATTTTTAATGACACCTTGGGGATGGACCTTGGTGAAACATAAATTATTTTCAATATTAAATGGTGTATCCACAACTTCAAGTTATGAAAAACATTTTTTTTATTATGATATGCCGCATGATTTCTTTCTCATGCCTTAAAGTTATTTTTCATGACATTGTTGATGTAACTGAAGTTCACATGTAAATGTTTCCCCTTGTTTCCCTTACTGGGCCTTCTACTCACCCTTTCTTTTAATGTATGTCCCCAGGTTATGAAATGCAGTAATGAACCTAGTATAATCCTAAGGAGAAGCCATTCAAGTGTTTAATAGAATGTTTTATGTTGTCATGTTTTACGTTCTTGGTTTCCAAGACACTAAACCAAAAAGATACTCGGTTTTGTAAAATTTAATGAAATTTTATGTGATAAAAAGGTGGGATGATATAATTGGTATGAAATGATGGTTTAGTTATTTGTGGAAATTAGGATATAAAAACTTTAGGAAGAACCCTATAGAATAGTTTAAATATAGCAAAACTTCCTGATATTTTGGTGAGTATTGAGTAAGGGGTTGCCAAGAAAATACATCCTTGTCTAGATACGATCAGGTAGAGGTGGCTCTGGCACAAATGTACATATGGGTAAAACCCGAAAACACCACTTTGAGCTAGACTCGAATGGGAACTAATACCTGAAAATGGGCCTTGCTGCACTCTTGGTTATGAAACTCCTGGGGGATATGCTTTTGTAAATTCATAAGCTTAGTATGAACCATTATTAAAGGAACAAAGGTAAAATAAAATAAATATTCACATAAGAATACATTATCATGGATAACATAGATTGGGACCTAGGGGATCACTAGGTAGGGTATACTTTTCTTCTAAAATTTTATCCTTCTATGATTTAAGTTTCCTTTTAATGATTATTGGCTAGGTATTTAAGCCCCTAATTGTACTTTCATTCCATATTTAATGGAGAGAAATTGAAGAACATGTCGCAAAGACCAATGTGATAGGAAATGTGAGGACTTACATATTAATATAACAGATATGATTAGGGGATTAAAAGATTATTATTATTTTGTAAGACGTTCACTATTTTGGGAACCATATTTGATCGAGGTAAATAGATTACTATGGTATTTTCTTTTAGGAGTAATGGTTGAATTATATTTTGAAGAATCTATGAATTTAAGGTGAACTTATGGTATTATTGGTTACTTATGGAAATTATTGACCTATCTTGGGGAAAATATGTTTAGGTTAGTTACTTTTGTTATAATATGTTAGGAGTGGTTGATGTTGTTTGGAGATGAACGATAAAGATTATCTTGGAAGACTATGTTATCAAGTCCTTCTTGTATTTGGGTTTCAATCTTAGTTTGGGTTATTTTGACGAATTTTAAGGATAGTTATTTATGGAATGGTCTAGGATGAACTCTGGGTAGTACCGTGGAACTTTGAAGATTTAAAAGTAGTTACCCTTCCTATGGGATTCTTTCTTTTTGAAGAGTTGTTTTATCTTACCCTTTCTGTTTTTGGGATAAATGTTAAAAGATAGATAGTTTTTCTTTTGTGGAATATGTAATTCTCTAGAAGATTATTCTTGTGATTTTGATGAGACCAAGTGTTTTTGAATACCCATCATTTGGAGAAGAGATTAGTTTTGGTAGAAACATATTAAAGGATGAAACGCCACTTGAAGGTTGGTATATTTCCTTATGTTTTTATTCTATGTAGTAAATGAATTCCTCAAAACTATGAAAAGGAACATAAAACAAAAAACATTTTCTGTTAACGTTTGTTACTATGAAATCAAATACCATTTGACCCATCATAAGTTTGTGATTTTCTTGCTTTTAACATTCTCCTAATCATGTTTTCTATCACTCTCCCTTAGAACGTGACCCTTTTTTCCTCCATGTCCATGTTTTCCTACATGGGATCCTAGTATGGGTTAACTCGGTTGACCTTTTTTACTTCCCTTTCTTTCTTTAAAAAGTAATAGTTTTAGTGACTCCTTTTCTGGTGTGAGAAATTAAATGAAATTTCAAAACCCAGTTTTAGAAATTGTGAGGACACAATTTCGTAAGGGGGGAAGATTGTAACGACCTGAAATTATAAATAAATATTGTTTCTTAATTTTGTCTGTTATTTTTTTTATACTCAACAAAACTGTTTCATTGGATAAAATGAGTATAATTAAAATGATACTGTTGGGTTTTGACTCTTATATGACCATTGGTCAATATGACCGCTGGAAACTAAACATTTCGATATTTGTCTCTAAATACAATTGATCTTGGTTAATTAATATAGAAAGAATATTTGATGGCCTCACCCAGTAGTCTTGGACCGATCAAAGCCCATCTAACCGAACTTGTGAAGGAGGTAGCACCACTGGACTTTTCTCTGGACCAAACCCAAGCCGAACTTCATCGTGTGAAGCAAGAACAGAATCACCTTCGTGAGAAGTTCAAACTGATAAAAATTACTACTCATGCGATGTTGGCCGTACCACCCTCAGATTCTCTCACCTTAGCACACCTTACACATAGGTCCTATGCTGGTGTGATAAGGGGCTATGTAAGGAGATCGTAACTGCCTTGTGTAATCCTTGGTTTTAAATAAAAAAATTTGATTTCTTCTTATGATGAATTTTATGAATTTTCAAATGTCCGGACAAATATAGTATGCATATTTTTGGTGAATTTTAGAGAAAGGATATTTTAAAAAAATGTTTATGTAAACATTAAATAATTAAAAATGTGTAATGATTTTCAAAAAATGGTTTGCTACAATTATGATCATTTCGAAATTTAGAATCTAATAAGATCAACATAATTTTTGATGATTAGTAAATTATAAATAGTGATTTTATGCTTATGATTAGTAATGTGACCAAATAGATTAGTAATCCCACTTAAAGAAATTATTAATATAATCTAGGCACCTTGATTATGTAATGTGATTCAATAAAATGGTTAAATAAAGGTTTCATAAATTATTAGTCATGTAATAGTTTTTTGGGTGAATAGTGTTTTTTAATTAAATATTAAATTAAAAATATTTAAAAAATTATTTTTGTAAAATTGATTTCATTTTTGAACTCAGAGCATCGATATTATGTTAAGGTGATTTTTGGGGATTTTTCTGAAAAAATGAATTTTCGGTGAACAGTGTATTTAATTAAAAATTAAATTAAAAATATTTAGAAAATTAATTTTATAAAATGGAGTTCATTTTTGAAATCAGATCATTGATATTTGGTTAAGGTGAAAGTTTGGGACTTTTTTTGAGAAAGTTAAATTTTCGATGAATAGTGAAAATACAGTTTTTAAGTTACGGGTGATTAATGACATCATTAAATGATGTATTAGGTATGTAATCGATATGGTCGACTTATTAATAGTAAGATATGGTATGAGGTTTCCCAAATGGCCAATACCATGGGAAAGCCCATGGTTTTTCCAATACAACCATTGAGGTGTCCCTTGGCCATTAATGCCTTGTCCCCTCACTTTCCCTATAAGTACCCACCCTTTCCTCCATTAGTTTTCACACCCAACTTTCCCCCAACGAAGCTATGGTATCATTACCTCCCAATAATTCCTCCTAAGGTGACCCCATTCCCTCAAGGTCCCAACCATTGAGTTAAGAGTTCCGTTTTAAGGTAAGGTATCCTACCTCCCTCTTTCTTTTCAAGTAATCTCTTTTATGTAATTTATTTTATGCTCCATGATCTTATGTTGGAGGATGTTATTTTATATTCATATTACTGTCTTTTTCATGTTCATATGATGAGAGATCCCCTCTTTCTCTCATCATTTCATTTTAAGAATGTTAAAGTGGCGTTGTTAGGCTGCCGAATTTTTAATGGATTCTTTCACCCTTCTCATGTTCTACTTTCATGTCAAGTATTCCACATTTCTTTTTATTTTGCTGGGGAATGATCTCTAAATCTTTCATACTGATATTTTATGTTCATATGATGAGAGACCCTATTTTATCTCTTCAATTCAGTATTTTTATGTTTTAAGTGGCGCCGTTAGGCTGTCGAATTTTTAAGGGATTCGTTCACCTTTCTCATTTTTTAAAGTTCTACTTTCATGTCAAGTCTTTCAAGTTCATTTTTATTTTGTTGGGGTATGATCCGTATATCTATCATACTGATATTTTATGTTCATATGATTAGAGACCCTATTTTATCTCTTCAATTCAGTATTTTGAATTTTTAAGTGGCGTCGTTATGTGCCGAATTTTTAAGGGATTCGTTCACCTTTCTCATTTTTCAAAGTACTACTTTCATGTCAAGCCTTTCAAGTTACTTTTTTTTATATTGGGGTATGATATCTATATCTATCATACTTATCTTTTATGTTCATATGATGAGAGACCCTATTTGATCTCTTCAATTCATTTTTTGAAGTTTAAGTGACGCTGTTAGGCTGCCGAATTTTTAATAAGAGAAATCATATTTTTGTCTTCCTTTCATTTTCATCAATTAATATGGTATATCTTTCAAATTTCATTACCATGTTCATATATCCTTAATATTTTTTCCCTCTGCTGTTTTATGGGTCATTTATGAAATTTTGACCCATGTCCCCTCTCTTTTAATGTGACACAAATATCATGTCTTTAAAGCAGTTTTTTTTAAATGTTATGATTATGAAATGAAACCCATTCCTTTTATACTATTTGGGCTGTTTATGAAATGACTGATGATGATATATGTGGATCAAATGATAATAAACACATGTCAAGGGTGCTCCCTGGTATCTCTCTAATGCATTGAGTAAAGACTTAATCTCTAGAGATGATTTTTTTTACGACGCCTTGGTGAATATCCTTGGTAATTTTTAATGACACCTTGGGGATGGACCATGGTGAAACAGAAATAATTGTCAATATTAAAAGTTGTATCCAAAACTTGAAGTTATGAAAAACATTATTTTTATTAAGATATGACTCATGATTTATTTCTCATGCCTTAATGTTCTTTTTCATGACATTGTTGATGTATCTCAAGTTCACATTTAATGTTTCCCCTTGTTTCCCTTACTGGGCCTTCTGCTCACCCTTTATTTTGATATATGTCCCCAGGTTATGAGATGTAGTAATGAAACTAGGATGAACATAAGGATAAGCCTTTGAAGTGTTTAAGAAAAATGTTTTATGTTTTCATGATTTACGTTCCTTGTTTCGAAGACACTAAACCATAAAGATCCTCGGTTTTGTAAAATGTAATGATAGTTTATGTGATAAAAAGGCGGGATGTTATATTGCTATTTCTAGTTTCCATACGGATATAACTACTGTCCAACTCCTTGGACAACACCTGGATTTACTTCCTCGTTCTTTGCCAGTGGAGTTTTTTTTGTTATGCTCATCCATAACATCTCGTTGGCGCCTCAAGAGTGTCTATTCAATCTCTGGGTCAATCGGGAAAAACCCCTGATTACTCAGCATTCTTGAAACATGTGAGGTAGCCGCTCATACACCTAATGACTTGTACGATATAAAACTCATTAAACATAGATGAGGAAAATTAAAGAAAAAATGAAATAAGATTATAAAAGTGACTTTTATGAATTTATTATTATTATTTTTAATAAAATTTGACACAAACATAAATAGAAACAAGAACAAAATTAACTTTTCTTTCATTCCCCGAAGATGGCACCAAAATTGGGTGATTCATTTCACAGATTTTAAATTATCAGTGTCCCAAATTATTTTTACACTAACAAGTTTAACACTATTAAGGGGTCAATCCATAGGGAAACAGTAGTTATTTTCATCTTGTTTGACTTAGATTGTATTTTTTTAATGAAGTTTTTCTGAATTAAATGTCTATTTTTGTTATTTGGATAAAATGAATGATTGGTTTTAAGTTTCTTTTAACAAATTACTTAATAGAATACAAGTAAATATGGGAAAATTTATTTTGATATAGATAAAGAGAGATGTGCATTGGGGTTAGGAATTAATGAGATGTTTTTTAGTAGATCAAATTGCTTATGAGGTTGTGTTGTTCATAACAACCCAACTCTCTAGGTTTCAATTCGTAATAAAGATTCCTTGGTCCGGTAAAATTGTATTTAGAGCTGAAAAAACTAACTCCTTGGTCCGGTAGTCAGTGTTTTAGAGTTATTTATTTGGATGAATCCATTTTGAGTCGACAAATATTTCCAATGGTCATGAAACTATTCATCATTATTCCTCCTTTAAGTCCCTGAAAATTCTACCCTTGATCTGGTTTAGAATTTTCAATGATAAAAAAAGTGGTTTAAGAAGAATAAGATGATATTAAATAGAATGAACACATTCTTAACAACTAATTTAAATTAAAACTCATCATCTTCCACAACCCCAAAACACAGTGTATTTAGTTACACATATAGAAAATGATAAACACAAAGCTCTTGACACCTGATGAGATCATGCTTGGAACATCGAGGAGGGAATGATTCATGGGTAGAAAGTAGAATGGCGGTAGTATATCAGAAGGGCTTCTCTCTTTCAATCCTTCAACCTTTTATCCACAATTTCTCTCCACAACCACACTTAAACTGGAGGCCAAGGCATCATTTTATAGAAAAAAATAACTACATGGCTTGTGGAAAAATTACACGACATGTGCTTTTTTCAACGCACTTTTCATTTGTTTTCTCCACCAGTAGGCGGCCTAACATGCCATCTTTGACTTGGAAAATGACACCACCTGGTAGGTAGATATACACCGCATGTAGTGTCGCCACACACAACGTGTTGTCCCATTTCTCAGCTACCAATCGCTTAAAGAAAGGAATACACTACGTGTATAATTTTAACATGGTGTGTCCCCTTCAGCCGGCCACATAGGCGTGTAGAAGTCTACTCATCTGCCAACTGCTTATAGAATGCTGTACATGACGTGTATAGGTTGAACACGGAATGTACCAGATTCTGATTACTTGGGAATGTACTTGTCCTAGTCAATCTGTGTCTGAGTCTCGATGTATACAACGTGCATATAGGTACATGCCATGTAGTTTGTAAATTTTTCTTAGTCTCCCCCATTTAGTGTATTCGTCCATAAATCTCCAGAAAATGAACAAGATCACCAAAATCAATGTATTTGTTCCCTATGCAGTAGGTAATTGCTGAAAACTTGTTCTTATTTTCAATAAAGTATCTGAAAATGTATACCCAAATCAGGTGCATCACCATCTCTAAGAATGATTGTGGAAACATTTAGAAATATTCCATAATATGAAAGAACATCAATAATATTAATGACACCATAGGTGAAAAACCCTAAGAAACTAACATAGCCTAGATAATGGGTTTCACCAGATCCAAAGGAAAAAATAAATGTAGAAGCTACTTCTTCCATATGTGATTAAACAAGTTGGAAATGTACATTTTATCAATGAGATCAATAAGGATTAAGATTATCATTGACCATAATGGTCAATATTAGGTAGATTAGTTTTGAAAATAGAAGATCTTAAATCATAAACACTTAAGAACCCCTTGTATAATCAATTAATCATAGTTAGAAAATATTATGGTACTTCAGTATAATTTCCTAGAATATTAGTTTCTAGAAGGATGGTTGGAAAAATGAATTGTTCAATTACCTATATATGAGAATGAATAATATCATGTATGATATATAGGTTCTTCAATACTCATTGAAAATATACTGGAGTGAGCAATATTGGAAAATCAAATCATTGATAGAACTTTGTGTACTTCACTATTTCATAAATTATGTGCTATATCTTGCTCATGAATTTATTTTTTAGGTGTAACATTAGAATCCACATAGTTTCAAGTTATAGTTATTAACAATTAAATAGTTGTGATTCAATAAGTAGAAATGGATGTTCATATCAAACTCAATGGTGTAATTTTTATAGAGAATATTCTTTGATTTATTCCTCAATTTTCAGATGACTTGCTGATTGGAAAACGATTCCTTATAAAAATATTATCCTAAAATTCTATTTTTAAAAGTAATTGTCATTAATAATTCTTTGATTCCAAATTATTTTGAAGGATCATATTGGTTTTAGAAATACATGTATCTGTTTTCTAAGTGGAAAGTTATCTATATGAGGATAATGAATACCATAAAAAGATTGAGTTATGGAATGAATTAGTCAGATTGAGTTTTCTAAAGATAAATGAATACAATGAATTGGATAATAGAATATATTATTTATCATAAAATTTGTTTATATAACCCTCTTAAATTGTGGAAGAATGTAATTCCATAGGATACAATCACCCATAAAGATCCTGGTATGGTGATCAGGAGTAGTGGAATTGCTTATCCATATGTAATCACTATGGAATTTGAGAAATATATTTCATAACAAATTAGTCTCCTATTAATGATACTTTTGAAATATTTTATAAGAGTTCGACATTCATTGTAATGAATCTTGCTGAGAAAAATCATAGTAAATCTATAATTGTTATCAATTAGCATGATCTTAATTATGAAACAATGAATGATATATATTATCTTTTTAATCTGGAAGATTTAAGAAGTAGGATAAGGAATAAAAGTCCAATGGTATATTCTATGTTTGATATTAGGTCATGGTTTTGGTAGATTAAGATCTAAGAGGATTCCTTACCATTAACATCATTTACATTACCAGTTGTCTTGTTTGAATGGCTAGTAATTCCATTTGGACTCAAGATTACCCTAAGAATATTAAAGAGTAGAATAGAAAAGTTATTTAGTAGATTATCACATTTTTTGGAAGTGTATATTGATGATGTAACTTTATTTCTTATATATAAAGAAGAATATATCCAGTATTTAATATAGGTGGATAAATTTTTTTAGAGAAAGAAATATGATCCTTTCATAAAGAACAATCATTTATACACATCCAAAGACAGAATTATTAGTGTTGTTGGTCTATGGAAGTAGGGATAACATTCTATCTCATATTTTATAGATTCTATATTCCTTCCACAATTAATTTTCATATCATAAGAAGATACAAGTGATTCTTGGTATATTAAGTTATGCCAGAGCATACATCAGAGATTTATAAAAAATATTAATTCCATTTCAAAAGACAAATTATCCAGCAAGATACCCGATAATTTTATAGAGAATGTTTATGAGTAATAATAATTCAAAATAACAAATCATAGAACCTCCCAAAATTGAATTATTTAGATGGGAGTGAAGATGAACTTATGTTATAAATGGATCCATCAGAATCAGTATGTGAATGTATCCCACAGATAACGAAAATCATAATGAAATTATAAGTACACACTAGAGTGGATTCTTTAATGGGGAAAGTGAAGAATTATCCTATCCATTAATTAGAATTTCTTATAGTTCTTAAATGAATTAAGGATAATGGTATTTTCTTGGGAAAAGCTTTCACTATAAGATTAAATAGTTCTTGTATAAAAAAATTCATAAAAATAAAAGTAAAATGGTTTTTATCGGAATAATTAGTGTGGTGGAGGAATTAATTTTAATACTATAACGTTAATATGGAAATTATTAAATGAAACGATAATATTAATCTAGAAATACGAACATGAAACTTTGACTCTTTCAGGTGAAATGACAAAAGTTTAATGATCAAGGAATCGTCCAATTTTCATTGATAATCATTATGTGGTAGAATTCATAGTTATCAAGTCAACGAATGATATAGTAGACAAGATAAAAGGGATCTTAGTATAGGATATCATTTAGAATCATGGATTTTTTTCAATAAGGTCGAAAGATTATAGTATAATTTTTCTTCTACTTGGAAGGCTAAAAACAAGTATGTCTTGTAAAAATATTCTTTGACAGCAAATCTAAGGATGAAATTCATATTGAATGCTTTTTATGTGGTCCAAAAGTCTATTAGATCACTAAATGTGTTGAAAATAGAAGAAACCAAAATGATTTGAAGAACTAGACGATAGAAACAGGGGAATCTCTAAATGAAATTATAATACAGTTTCTAAGAGATCGAATAATCAAGTAGAATAAGAACATGAAAAGAATAAGAAGGTTCAGATGTAACGTTATCGATATAATATTTAGTTATAACAAGAATGAAAAAGTCTCAATTATGTGATAGATGAGAATCCAAATCCATCAAAGGAATCCTACAAATTTATGAAAATAATTTCAAATATTTTGAAGTATAAATCTATACCTATCTATAATATAATCCAAAAAATAAGGATGATCGAATATTCAAGAGGGGTCTAAACCATTTTTTAGATTTTCTAGAAGAATCCAAAGACATTATGGAATAATATAAGAAGATAATTTAGGATATAATCATTATGATCACTACAAAAGAGATCTATATGAAGAATAAATGTTATGATCTTATTAAAAATGTTAAAAATTTAAAAGAAACCAGTGTGGAAGGTTATCTTTTACTAAAAATGTTTAAGAAGATTTTAATAATAGGGATTATAAACCTCTATATACTAGATACTGCATTAGAACCATAAATTTTCATCAAGTGTTAGAAATCTTACAGAATGGGAGAAGGGCATACCTTCAGTTTTAATAAGATAAATATTATATTCAATTGGGTACCGAAAATATTGAAGGAAATTATAAACACAGCATATACATGTCTTATAGGGTGTGTCACAGACATTAAACCTATCATATTAGAACATATATTGGTCATTTTTTGGAACATTTACCTAGGACGATGGAGTAAAGGACCCATCCAAAAAGAATTTGAAGAATCAAAATTTAGAGATGAAGACTATCTAGAGTTCAGTTTGAATAAAAGGAATTCAAAATCTATCTAGATATCATGGTTTGTTTATCTAATCACATCAAAATCATTGAGAAAATATTATATGTTCTTTATAGGACACAATGTTCTAGTCTCTATAAAATTTATAGATGTGGTAAATATTGAAATGGAACATATGATGGATTTCATTGTATAATCATTCATGATTCCTGATAAACTCAATAGATATAAGGGACATAAATAATTTTTAATTATTGTTAGAGATAAGACCCAATGGACCATAAAATAATTTATAAGGATGAAATATTCAGATAAATAAGTCTCATTTTATGAGATTATTGATGCTCTATATGACATCAATTGATACTAGGCACCGATCCAAACACGTGTCATATCCAACATGGAAAATAAGATCAAATATTGAATGTTAATTTTCATGTTTTCTTTTATATGTAATGTTTGTTGTGGAAGTTTTGTGGTCGTATTCTCCACCTTCTTGTTTTTGTTTTTGTTTTTATTTTCCTATTTTTTTATTTCATGGATGTGTATGCTATATTATTCCCCGTTATGTCGAGTCTTACAATGGAAGTTATGTCAGCATCTCAATAAAGATAAGAATATAATCATATATAAGGATCAATGACCCATTTGATTTTTGAGATGAATTTGGAATTGAAATTAGTATAATTTCAGTCATTATCTCTCTAGTTTCTCTCTCATCATTTATGTTCTTCATGAGAAGTGATGCTATGTGAGATCCTTTAAGTTAATAAAAGGTAATCCCCTTATCCATTTTCATGGATATTTTTGTGCTTACATGCTTTTGAGTATTTAAAATTTATTATGGATTCCCTAAGTGTAATTACTTGGGAGACCTTCATCAAACACTTTCCCACTAGTACTACCACTATTGGGTGAGCCATTAATAGTGGTATCCCAAGGACTTCCAGTTTGAAAATCCAAAAAGGTTCTAAAAATTCTCTCAATAATAGCAGAGAAGCAATATCCATGAAAATGGATAAGGGGATTACCTATCATCAACTCACATGATTGCACTTGGAATCGATTTACACAAAGAACACAAAGTAATAGAGAGAAACTACAGAGGGAATGATTGGAATCATACTGATTTTTATTCCAATTTTATCTCCCTAAAAAATGGTTCAGAAGTCCCTTATTTGGGCATCTGGGCTCAGCTTTCATGAGAAATTGAATCAAATTCCACTATAAGACTTAAAAAAAGGGGAATATTACAACATATACTTTAAAAAAATTAGAAATAAAAGGAAAACGTGGAGCACCCAACTACGAAACGTCCATTACACACTTTACATATAAAAAACTAGATAATTAATATGTATGATTCTATATAGTCATCAATGATGGATATTATGCCTATATAGATTACTTCCAAGAATCTATCCAAGTTATATAGAGTACTAATCATATTTTGGACAGATACTTATTTCTATGACTCTTTCATATCTATCAATTCTTTAATGGTGTGGTAGAGATACTCTTTGTAAATAAATACATCTTCTTTTTATCCCTTCCAGGTCCTGAGTTCTTCCTAAATCATGTAATCTTCCTCTATGAAATCTATTATATGTTCCATTTCTATCTTATACATGTCTCTTGAGTTTATAGGGACTAGAACATTGTCTCCTTAAAATAACTGACAATAATTTCTCATTGATTTTTACATGATTAGATAATAAATCCATAAGATATGAATATATTTATAAAGTATTTTATTTGAAATAATCTTTAGTCAGTATTCATCCCTAAACTACAATTCCTCACATGCTTTCTAGACATGTCATGATCTCTAGTGTCGTAAGTACAAGTTCTAGAGAATGTTGAATATATATTCTAATATGATGCATTTTATGTGTTCAACCCACCAAATAAAACATGGATATTCAATTTATAGAACCATATGCACCATATTTGGTACCCAAGAGAATATGGAATTTATCTTCTTAAATCTAAAGAATTTTTCTTCTCCCAGTTTTTATGATTTCTAGAACTCAAGGAAGTATTCTAGTCCTATATTTGTGTCTGGTATATTGTGTATTAGAATCCCTATTCCTAACATCCTCCAAAACCATTTCAGGACTTAATATTTTTCCACACCTATTTATTTTCACTTTTTAACTTTTACAAGAAGACCATGAACTGAAACCTTTAGCTGGATCTCTTTAGGAATGATCTTACTAACAATATCCCAATATATCATCTGATAATCTATCATAATGTATTCATAATCTCTTTAGGAATGATCTTAATGACAATATTCCAATCTATCATCTGATAATCTCTCATAATGTATTCATATTCTCAGAACATGTCTAAAACTTGGTTCCAAACTATCCTGAATATTAGATCATCCTTATTTTTTTGGATAATATTATAGAAATGTGTTGATTTATTCCAGGAAATATTTGGATTTATATTCAGATATGTCCAGATTTATTTTACCAGATTTGGCTTCTCATCTTTCTCATCATTAATACTTTCTCGATATTTTTTCTGGTGAATATATAGTCAATAAAGTTCCTTCTGAATCGTCACCTATATTTCATGTTCTTCTTATTCTAGATTATCCCAAATCTTAGAAATATTCTTCTCTTAAATTTATGTATTCCCTATAATTTTATTATATGGTTCGTATGAGCCTTATAGTTTATCATATATTCAACACATTATGTGTTTTAATGGCATTTTGAAAACATAAAAAGCATTCAATACAAATTGTATCCTTATATTTGTTTTTAATGGATATTTTCTCTACACTTATTTTTTTAGACTTCATGGTTGAAGAAATTGTGATGTCTAATATTTCAACCTTAGTGGATAAAGATCCTTGTTTTTAATGGATATTTCAATGATACAATCCTTTTTCCTTTCTTAATTATATAACTCATTACCTTGATAACTATGAATTATTCATTAGAAGGATTATCAATGAAAATTTAACGTCACCTATATCTGTTACCTTACTCCCTTTCACCTATAAGAGTCAATATAGAATGTTAGTACATTTGTAATGTCATTATCATTTAATTTATTATTTTATACATTAATGTTATTGTTTTTCCGTAATTAATCCACTATAATAATCATTTATAGGTAAAACTTTTTAATTTTATTTTGAAGAAATTATTTAAATAAGAAAAATCAGTTCTTATAGAGAATGTTTTTCTAAATAAAAGCTCATTAGCCCTATTTTTATTTAGAGACTATAAGAAATTATCATTCATAGGAAGGAAAATACTTCTATATCCCATTAAATACTATATTCTAATATCTATGAATACATTTATCATATTTTTTTATTATCTTTAAGATACATACCAATATTTAGTCTATTTCATTAATTTATAAGATAATTTGGTTTTCACTCCCATCTAGACACTCTAATTATGGGATGTTCGGAACTTTTTTCTTTAGAATTATGATTCCATAAAATCTTCCTCTATCAAATTTCAAGGTATCTTACTAGATATTTTTTTTGGAATTGGAACTAAGAGTTTTACTAAATCAATTATTCATGATATTATATAACAAAACAAACCAAGAAACACTTGTATCTTCTTACGATAATAAAGTTCATTAGGGAATGTTTCTAGCTTCTCTAAAATATTATGTTGAAGATTATATCTACTTACATGGGTCTAAAATACAAATAATTATATATTTAGTTACAAAAAAATGATCTTTCTTTCAGAATGTATCATTCCTTATTTTTGAACACTTCATACATTTATTGTAAATGATTTATAATCAATTCTATATTTTTAATAAATAAGAGATCATTTTCAATATAGATAGCCAAAAATTATGATAATATAATGAATTCTTTATCCATTCTCTTCTAGAGTATTCTTAGTTTTCTCTTGAGTCCAAATGTAATAACTATAAATTCAAACAATCCAAATATAACTGTAATTTTTTTCTGTTATGGCCTCCTCTTTGATATCAATATACCAATATCATAACTTGAGTGCCAATATAGATTATACCATTGGCCTTTCATTAAAAAACCTACTTCATTAAGCCCCCTTATGAAGATTATTATAAACATCATCTTTTGTGGAAAAATTATGATCATGTTAATTGATATCCATTTTAGATTTACACCATTGTTTCTCAGCATGATTCATACGAAGAATGTCACAATCCTATGAGGACATTCAATATGCTTGAGTAATCAAATACTAATTTGTTATAGAATATGTTTCTCAAACTCCATAACCATTCTATCATGATAAGAAATTACATTACTTATTAGCACCATATTAAGATCATTTAGGGTTATTATAGCTTCTCACATTACCTTAGGCTACAATTTCAAAGGGGTCTCTTACCAATTATTTGATAAATAATCTCTCATATTAGAGCATGGATGTTTTTAATTTATCCTCAGAACATTAAATCCAACCAATTATTTACACTAATAATTCTTTATATATTATTATTTATCCTAATTTGGATAAAATTCTACTTTGACAATTGATAATCTCTTTTCTATAAAAATAATCTTGTTCCAAAATAAGTTGGAAGCAAATAATTTTCTTATACTATTCCTTCCAAAAATATCATTTTAGGTTGATATTTTATAAGGAAACAATTTTCAATCCATAAGTCATTATACAGTTGAGGAATAAAGAAAAGAATCTAATATACAATTATTGTTCCACTGAGTTTGAACCGAATATCCTTTTCTATTTCTTAAACCAAAACTGTTTCATTATTACCAACTATAACATAAAACTATATTGATTCCTAGGTTACTCATGAAAAACATTTTATTTTGCAAGATAAGTTATGTCATGTATCAACATGGGAAGTATATACAATTACACTAATTCTTATCTTTACCAAAGTATCCCACTCCTTTATCTTTGTACGAATTAATGAAGTTATAATATATCATACATTAGATTTTTAATTCTCTTAGATAGCTAATTGATCTATCCTTCATACAAATTTCTAGAAATTGATGTTCCATGTTCTTCTACTAAAGAACCATTGTATTTCCCAAATGAGTTAATTGGATTCGATAAAGGGTTCACAAGTATTTAAAAATTTATATATCTTATTTTAAAATATAATCTACTTGATCTTCATCTATCTAATCTAAGATCATCTTCCTTTTCTGTAATATCATATATGAGGAGTCTATTTCTGACATGTTTTATAACATCTAAAAGAAGTAGCTTTTTTATTTGTTCTTCTCCTAGATATGGTTAAATCCATTATCTAGTCTTGGATAGACACTTAGGGTTTACCACCAATGGTTTCGTTTCCATAATTGATGTTCCTTTATCTGGGAAAAGATGCATATATATTTCCACACCATTCCTTAGAGTTTCTCTCATAGTATTTAATAGCTTTACATAAAGATGAGTAATTAATCTGAAACATCTTATATCAAGTGGAAATCCCAACATCTTATGACATTTCCTCAAGTTAATCTTTACCTCTATAGTTTTATTAACAATTTTTTCCAAAAGCACTACATGAAAATCTAGGACCACCTTTACCCATGACACTTCTACAAGCATATTTTTTCATGCTCCTTATAATAATGCATAAGATAAATTTTCTAAACTACCATATACCACTATAGTGGGGGATAGTAGATATTGTCATTTTTATACAAGAGGACCTTCCCTGCACAAGATTATTCCAAAATTCACATACTTGGATTTTTTTGGATTTAATTACTAACCATTTCTAGTCATATAAATGGTGTTGTAAATAATACTCTATCTATTTTATAGATTTTAATATATTGACCTAAATAGCCGAGAGATGGTGATTACATTATTAAATTAACACTATACACAAGGAATCACATCCTGAAGGACCAAATAGTTTATTATTCTTAGTAAACTAGATATATACATAAATCCAAAATTACATTGAAAACATAAAATACAATATATTAAGTCCATTTAAATCACTATTTTCCCCTTTTCATATCCCTTCATATCAATCATAAATTACTTCTTGGCATTATAGGAATGGAAACATAATAAAGGGTCAATATCAAATGCTCAGTAAATATAAGGCTCCAACCTTAAACCATACTTAATCTTGAGTTATTACAAGATTACACATTGAGGATCTTTTCGGGTTTAGAGTTTTAGGGAATTAGATCATAAAACATTCATTACATTCCACATATAAACAAAGTGGTTACATAAAGATAGTATTATTCATTCCCATCAATGGAAACATATTTAAAATAAACATGGATTCTTTCTTGACACTTCCTTGACACTATCATCATATCATGTACCTTTCCCTTGACCTGTGAAAAAACATTTCAAAAAAACATGGGATGAGCATAAAAAGCTCAGTAAGGGATATAAAAATATGGAAAGGAAACATGGGTACATATATACATAAGGATGAGATCATACTATACCCTTAAAACATAAGCACTTTAACATACATCATAAAATCATTAATAAAACATAGAAATCATAAGACATAAAGGTAACTTGATGCATTCATAACATCCTTACGTAGGGAGTAACCCTCTTGGTTACGTTTGGAATACCCATCACAGTATATTCAATAAATCTCTTAGGAGAAACCTTAACGTTTCACTCCATCGCATTACCCAATGCATTGGAGAGCTATATCGGGCTCACCCGCCCTTAGTTTATCACGGAACCACCCGTCTTCACAATAATGCCCAAGAACCTCAACATAATCATATCACATACAACATACATAAAGGAAACATAACATTTCCACATTTCAATCACTAGATATTAATAAAACACATTGATATAAAAACAATGTGAAAACCATTTTCAATACCAAAATAAAAGAAAAGTAAAACATGGTATTTATTTTTCTTTTAAAAAAAGTATGGCTTATAGAGGAAGCCGAAACTCAAATAACGGTCATGGCGGCGGAGAAGTCGTTGTCACCACATACGTACGACAAAAACATTCCCTTTTGTCATTTTGTAAAACGCTTCGTATAAAAAAGATTCCTTTTGGATAAACTTAAAAGTAAAAGGAGTTTATACACCGTATAAAAGAAGGTTGTGTATAAAACAAAATATTCCTCAATGAAAGGAGATTGAGACGAAGTCCCATACCTCGGGTCCGACTTGACTCGATCGTTCTTTAATCTCCTGAATAATAAACTTGAGTTAATTTCTACTTGCTTAAGAACCTTTTTCAAGTTCATTATTCCTTTTATATCACTTATTACCAAGTCATGAACACTATGTAATTATTTATGTTAATAACAGTCGTTTTAACGATCATTGGTACTTGAGTCAAAAATAAGCCCTTTATAATTACATGTTGTTCATGTATACATTATATCCAGAATGGTATTCATGATGTAGATATCATATATGTCATATATATCCAGTACATTCTTGCATTTATAATATTACATAATCATTTACAGGTAAGAAATGAAATGCACCGTTCATGGAGACGGTAAGCCGTACGTATGCATGAACGCTACTTTCATTTATATTTCGTATTTTATAGAATGGAATCATAATGATATAAAGGTATATTATAATTCCAGTATAATATCATATATAATATCATAGTTCCATCCTTTATACGTCCCACATATGGTATTTAACGAATCAAATCACTTTGAGGGGGCGGTAGTCCGCACTTCCTTAAATGAAGATATCGCGTTCACCCATAATGGAAACCATAAAGGTATGACCAAAAAGGAAAATAAAGAAGCTTAAGGAAAACATAAACATATTACATATCATATATAAATATAGTGACATCTTAATGGCCACCTTTGAAGGTGTTAAAATAATGTTGAACAATCATCGTTTCGGGAGGCATAAATTCACCATCCACAGAAACAGTATGTTCGTTAACCATTAGATGTAGGTGTGTGTAAGTGTAGCTCAAATCCTTATTATAACAACATCCAATTATATTTAGGATACTGTAGTTGTTACAAAAGAAAAGAATAAAAAGAGTTTAGGGGTTGGAGAAGCAAAATAAAACAAAAGGACTCAAAAGAAGACATTACCTTAAAATCGGGTAACTCCCTTTGGTTTGAGCTCAACGGTTTCCTTGGGAAGACTTCTGCCCAAAGTGAGGCTTCAAGGAGTAAGAGAGGGAAGTGGAGAGACAAAATGGGAAGGGTTTGGACGAGACAAAGGCTTTGGGATTGTGGGTAAGGAGGTAGACGTGGGGGCCTTTTATAAGAGGACAGGAGGGGCACTCTTGGAAAATAAAGATAAGTTTCTTTATTTTAAAATGAGTTTCGGATTCAAAAGGTCCCAAATTGATATAATTCTATGATAAAGTGATAAGGATTCGAAATACACTGGTCCAATTGGTTTTGGCCAAGTTTAGGTTTTAGATTTTACATTATCATTCCATTTTATTTAAATCATTAAATAATGAGGTCATCGCTGCATCATCATGATGTCATAAATAATTTAATTTATTTAAAGTATAAAAATTATAAAAAAACTACTATGATGTAGGAAATAGTTTTATCTTTCCAATTACTATTTATAATCAAAAATATGATCTATATAACCCCATGTAAAAATTGTTTTTGTAAAACATATTATGTTTGTGTCATTTTTACTTTTACATTTAATAAAAAGTTATTTATGTCATTTCCCAACCAAAGTGGATCCATGGGGTCCCCAAGTTGACCTATGGCTTGTATTGGTCGGCCATGACACAACCAATGAAGTTAGGACATGTGTCAAGCTCATCTCATTTTATTAAAGCATTATTTTTACCTTACACTACACTAATTACCTCTAATCGCGATTAAAAATTTAATAAGTTACTATTCACCAAAAATTATTATAATCTCATTGAATCACATTTTACTTCTTAATGACAACCATGTATGAAGGATTTTTGTAATTCTAAACACAATGATGGCAAAATTTCATTTAAACGGAAAATCAGTTTTTATAAGTACCACTTAGTGGTTTCACTATTCATCAAAAATTGAAGTTTTTCAGAAAATTACCAAAAATTAACCCTAAGCTATATTTGATATTTGAATTCAAAAATTAAGTCTATTTTACTAAATTCAAAACATATAAGTCACATTAAATAATTTAATAATTAATTCCCGCTGTCATGATAAATAGCGTGTTTTTATGAAACAAAAAGTATCAAAAGATTGACACCAGTTTAAGTCCAATTTCAAAGTGAAATTGATTTCAATGACAATCATTGGATAAAATGGTAAAAATATATTCTAATTTCACTTCAAAACCAATTAAAAAGATAATCTAATCATATAAATAAATTAGATTAAAAATTAGTTTTGATGTAAAATGCAGTATTTTTCACTATTCATTAAAAAATGAACATTGCCTGAAAAATACCTAAAATTTATCCAATGTAAAATTCAATGTCCCAATCATAATGAATATGTTTATTTTGACAAATATAGATTATAAAATTGCCAAAATATTGATTTAAAAAGGGTTTTCCATCAAAAGGCAGTAAAACAATCTTTTAAGAATATTAGTGTATTCCATGCATAAGATTGTATTTATTTTGATTTTAAGCCTTTAAACCATTATCTTAATCATTAATAGACATTGATAAAAATAGCTATTATTCATTACTTAATTGGGATGTTACATCCTTCCCCCCTTTAGAGAATTGCGTCCCCGCAATTTATTTACTTATCAAATAAATGGGGGTACTTATCCCTCATTGAATTTTCAGATTCCCATGTTGCCTCTTCCATCATGTGGTTTTTACACAAAACCTTTACCTGCTTAATCACCTTATTCTGTAACACTTGCTCCCTGTGGTCAAGAATCTGGACCGGTTTTTCCTCATAAGATAGGTTCTCTTCCAGTTGAACTACCTCTGGACTCAAAACATGAGATGGATCTGGCATATACTTTCTCAACATCAAAACGTGAAAAACATTGTGTACCTGAGATAAACTCGGAGGTAAAGCCACCCGGTATGCAAATGATCCAACTCTCTCTAGAATTTCATATGGTCCAATAAACCTTGGACTCAGCTTTCCATTCTTACCAAATCGCATCACACTTTTCCATGGTGATACTTTGAGAAAAACATGATCACCTACCTCAAAAGAGAGATCCTTCCTCCTGTTGTCTCCATAACTCTTCTGCCTGCTCTGAGCTATTCTCATGTGCTTCTGAATCAGCTGAACTTTTTCTACCATCTCTTCTACCAATTCTGGTCCCATCAACTTCCTATCACCCACTTCATCCCAGAAAGCTGGAGTTCGACACCACTTCCCATCTAATGCCTGAAATGGTTCCATCTGTATACTGGAATGAAAATGGTTATTATATGAAAATTCAACAAAAGAAAGATGTTGGTCCCATCTTCCCTGATAATCCATAGAACAAGATCGTAGCATATCCTCCAATGTCTGAATTGTTCATTCTGACTGCCCATCTGATTGAGGATGAAAAGCTGTACTAAAATTTAATTCATTACCCAACGACTTTTGAAGGCCTTTCCAAAAGTTAGAAGTGAACCAGGGATGACGATCAGATACAATGGAGAGGGGAACTCCATGTAACCTGACTATCTCTTTAAGATACAAACGGGAAAGTTGATCTAGGGAAAAATTATCTCGTATAGAAACGAAATGAGCATATTTAGTCAAGCAATCAACAATAACCCAGATTGCATTATTACCTCGAGATGTCTTCGGTAATCCCACAACAATGTCCATGGATATATTCTCCCATTTCCACTCTCGCACTGGTAAAGGCTGAAGCATCCCTTTTGGTAACTGCCGCTCTGCTTTAACCTATTGACATGTCAAACACTTCATACTAAAATCAACAATATCTCTTTTCATTCCATCCCACCAGTAATACTCCCGAAGATCTCTATTCATCCTAGTACTGCCAGGATGAACTGAAAATGGAGAACTATGAGCTTCACATAACAAATCTCTCTTCAACTGTGAATCACAAGTCACACACAATCTTTTCCCAAATCTCAAAACGCAATCATTATCAATTTTGAATTCAGGCAACTTACCTTTCTAAACCCGCTCTACCTTTTTCTGCAACTCACTGTCTTGCTTCTATGCTTGCTTGATTCTATCTGATAGAGATGATCTCACTGATACCTGAAACAAAACAGAAGAACTTCCTGCACCAAAAACTTCTATGCCAAAGTTCATCAAATCCTTAACCAAAGGATCACGTTCCAAACACAACATTACTAATGAAGCATTACTTTTTCGACACAAAGCATCAGCCACTTTATTTTCTTTTCCCGTATGGTAATGAATTGTACAATCATAATCCTTGATTAATTCTAGCAATCTCCTTTGTCTCATGTTCAATTCTTTCTGAGTGAATATATACTTTAAACTTTTGTGATCGGTATATATTTCACACTTTACTCCATACAAATGATGCCTCCTAATTTTTAAAGAAAAAACAACAGCAGCTAATTCCAAATCATGTGTAGGGTAATTTAACTCATGAGTTTTCAACTGTCGTGAAGCATAAGAAATTACCTGATCATTCTGCATTAGGACGCAACCAAGTCCTTTCAATGAAGCATCACTGTAGATAACAAACTCACCATTCCTGGAATGTAGTTCCAAAACTGGAGCATTCACCAATCTTCTTTTTAATTTCTGAAAACAATCATCGCATTCTTTTGTCCAGATAAACGTAACACCCTTCCGAGTTAGCTTAGTCATTGGACTAGATAACTGTGAAAAATTTCTAACAAACCTTCGGTAATAGCCTTCCAAACCAAGGAAGCTACGAATCTTCGTTACATTTGTGGGTCTTGTCCAGTCTTCCACAACTTTTGTTTTTGCAGGATCAGCAGTTTTCCCATCTTTAGAAACAATGTGACCAAGGAAGGAAATTTGTTGCAACCAAAACTCACAATTCCTGAATTTCCCATTCAATTTCTTTTCTTTTAAGGTTTGCAAGGTAACCCTTAAATGTCTTTCATTCTCTTCTTTAATTGTAGAAACCACCAAAATATCATCAATGAAAACCACTACAAACTTTTCCAAGAACTCATGGAAAATTCTATTCATTAAGTCCATGAATACAGAAGGTGCATTGAATAGCCCAAAAGGCATTACTACAAATTCATAATGGGCATATCTCGTACGGAACGCGGTCTTCAGAATATCTTCCTCCTTTACCTTAAGCTGATGGTACCCCAATCTCAAGTCAATCTTTGAAAAAAACTGAGCTCCCTGGAGCTGATCAAACAAATCATCGATATGAGGCAAAGGATATTTGTTCTTAACAATGATATTATTAAAGGCCCTATAATCAATGAAAAGTCTCATAGAACCATCCTTCTTTTTAACAAATAAAACAGGAGCACCCCATGGTGATGTGCTAGGTCGAATGAAACCTTTCTCTAATAAATCGTGTAATTGCTCCTTTAACTCTAAAAGTTCAATTTGATCCATTCGATAAGGGGGTTTTGAAATTGGCTTAGCATCAAGAACTAAGTCAACAGTAAAATCAACTTCCCAATATAGTATTATTCTAGACAACTCATCATGAAAAACATCAGGATACTCATTTACCACTGGCAGATCATTAATCTGAACAGTTCCTTTATTTTCAACGATGTGTACAAGGTAACATTCATTTCCATCTTTTACAAGTTTCTCGGCCTCATGATAAGTTGTCAATAGTAAGGGTTCATTCTTGTACACAAACTGAAAGTCTTTCTGAAAAGAAACTTATTTATCTCTACAGTCAATCTTAGCATGGTAAATAGAGAGCCAATCCATACCCAGGATAACATCAAACTCCACTAGAGGTAGAACAATAAGGTTTGCAAGTAGTTTCTTTCCACAGATAAGGATAGGAAGATTCTTATAAATTCTTTTTGCCTCAACATTCCCCTAGGTGTTTTTACCAAAAGTTTAGGAGTCATTTTTTGAGATGGTATTCCCATTTTACTAGAAAAGGTTTCAGAGATGAAAGAATGTGTAGACCCCGAATCAAAAAACAAACTGGAATAATCTGAAAAAACAAAGTACCTGATACAACTTCATTTGATGGCCCGACATCTGCTGAAGTAGTTGCAAAGGATTTCACCACCGCTTTATTCTTGTAGTCTAACTGCTTCCCATCACTCAAGCTCTTTGTAGGACACTCGTTTGCATAGTGACCCATCTCATTGCACTTATAACATTTCAGTAACTGTAAATCAAATTTGGTCTTACCATCACCCAGATCATTTTCAATGCAATCACGAGCCTTATGTCCCATCTTACCACATCTGTAGCACTTTCTAGAATTCAGAAGACATTCCCCAGCATGCCTTTTTCCACATTTATCACAAACTGGAAACTTAGTTTTCTTACCATCAGAATTTTTTGAAGAATTCGTACCTTTCTCCTGCCACCTCAGTCTCTTCTTCTGTTGGTTGTTATAGAACACTTGATCATCGGAAAACTCCATTTCCACCTTCTCAGCACATCAAACAAGATTTTCATAAATTTTAAACTCACGAGAAGCTAATGCCCTTCGATATTTTGGCTTTAATCCTGAGTAAAAACGATTGATTTTACTATCAGGGTCTCGGATAAAATTTAGAGCATACCATGCCAATCGAGTGAACCTTTCTTCATAGGTAGCCACTGAGTCTTCCTCTTGCCTCAATTCCAAGAATTATTTCTCCATCCAAATTCGAACACACTTAGGAAAATACTTCTCAAGAAACATACCTTTGATTTCATCCCAGTCGAGAGCATCAATCTCATCAGCATCCCTGATATTTTTAACCATCGACCACCACCGATCTACTTCACCCTCCAAACGGTAAATAGCAAGACTAACCTTTTGATTGTCTGAACACCCCCTGACATCTAAAATCTTCTCTAGTTCTTTAATCCACCCTTCATCTAGCACAGGGTCAGATGATCCTCTGAATGATGGGGGATGTTGCGTCATGAAATGTTCCACCACTGACATGTTCCTCTGCGGTTGATCTGGCTGATCTCGTGCATGGATACCACCACCATTTATAGCCTGATTCAACTGTGCCATTACTGCAACAAACTATTCAGTTCCAATTCCGACCATCTCAGAATGCTTATTCGGAAGGTTATTTCCTTCTGTATGCCTTCCTAGCACTGCTTCCCTGTTTCCTCTTCGGAAAACCATTCTGAACAAACATGTCTTAGATGAAGCAACATGGTAATCTTTAAATGCTATATCATTTCAAAAAAAATATTTTTGGATAATAATTTAATTGAATTCTAACTCCTAATGTTATCTAAACCGACCTCTGATACCAACTATAAAGCTCCACCCCTAAACCTTACTTAATCTTGAGTTATTAGAAGATTACACATTGAGGATCTTTTCGGGTTTAGAGTTTTAGAGAATTAGATCATAAAACTTGCATTACATTCCACATATAAACAAAGTGGTTACATAAAGATAGTATTCTTCATTCGCATCAATGGAAACACATTTAAAATAAACATGGATTTTTTCTTGACACTTCCTTGTAACTATCATCATATCATGTACCTTTCCCTTCACCTGTGAAATACATTTCAAAAAAACTTGGGATGAGCATAAAAATCTCAGTAAGGGATATAAAAATATGAAAAGGAAACATGGGTACATATAAACATAATGATGAGATCATACTTTACCCATAAAACATAAGCACTTTAACATACCTCATAAAATCATGAATAAAACATAGAAATCATAAGACATAAAGGTAACTTGAGGCATTCATAACATCCTTACGTAGGGAGTAACCCTCTTGGTTACATTTGGAATACCCATCACAGTATATTCCCTAAATCTCTTCAGAGAAACCTTAACGTTTCACTCCTTCGCGTTACCCAATGCATTGGAGATCCATATCAGGCTCACCCGCCCTTATTTTATCACGGAACCACCCGTCTTGATAATAATTCCCAAGAACCTCAACATAATCATATCACATACAACATACATAAAGGAAACATAAAATTTCCACATTTCAATCACAATATATTAATAAAACACATTGATATAAAAAAATTATGAAAACCATTTTCAATACAAAAATAAAAGAAAAGTAAAACATGTTATTTATTTTTCTTTTAAAAAAATTATGGCTTGTAGAGGAAGCCGAAACTCAAATAACGGTCATGGCGGCAGAGAAGTCGTTGTCGCCGCATACGTACGACAAAAACATTCCCTTTTGTCGTTTAGTAAAACGCTTCATATAAAAAAGATTCTTTTTGGATAAACATAAAAGTAAAAGGGTTTTATACATCGTATAAAATAAGTTTGTGTATAAAACAAAAAATGCCTCAATGAAAGGAGATTGAGACGAAGTCCCATACCTCGGGTCCGACTTGACTCGATCGTTCTTTAATCTCCTAAATAATAAACTTGAGTTAATTTCTACTTGATTAATAACTTTTTTCAAGTTCATTATTCTTTTTATATCACTTATTACCATGTCATGAACACTATGTAATTATTTAAGTTAACAATGGTCGTTTTAACGATCATTGGTACTTGAGTCAAAAATAAGCCCTTTATAATTACATGTTGTTCATGTATCCATTATATACAGAATGGTATTCATGATGTAGATATCATATATGTCATATATATCCATTACGTTCATGAATTTATAATATTACATAATCATTTAGAGGTAAGAAATGAAATGCATCGTTCATGGAGACTGTAAGCCGTACGTACGCATGAACGCTACTTTCATTTCTATTTCTTATTTTATAGAATGGAATCATAATGATATAAAGGTATATTATAATTCCAGTATAATATCATATATAATATCATATATCCATCCTTTATACGTCCCACATATGGTATTTAACGAATCAAATCACTTTGAGGGGGCGGTAGTCCGCACTTCCTTAAATGAAGATATCGCGTTCACCCATAATGGAAACCATAAAGGTATGACCAAAAACGAAAATACAGAAGCTTAAGGAAAACATAAACATATTACATATCATATATAAATATAGTTACATCTTAATGGCCACCTTTAAATGTGTTAAAATAATGTTGAACAATCATCGTTTCGGGAGGCATAAATTCACCATCCACGGAAACAGTATGTTCCTTAACCATTAGATGGAGTTTTGTGTAAGTGTAGCTCAAATCCTTATTATAACAACATCCTAGTATATTGAGGATACTGTAGTTTTTACAAAAGAAAAGAATAAAAAGTGTTTAGGGGGTTGTAGAAGCAAAATAAAACAAAATGACTCAAAAGAAGACATTACCTTAAGATCGAGTAACTCCCTTTGGTTTGAGCTCAAAGGCTTACTTGGGAAGACTTCTGCCCAAAGTGAGGCATCAAGGAATAATAGATGGAAGTGGAGAGACAAAATGGGTAGGGTTTGGCCGAGCCAAAGGCTTTGGGACTATGGGTAAGGAGGTGGAGGTGGGGGCCTTTTATAAGAGGAGAGGTGGGTCTCTCTTGGAAAATAAAGATAAGTTACTTTATTTTAAAATGAGTTTCGGATTCAAAAGGTCCCACATAGATATAATTCGAGGATAAGATGATAAGGCTTAGAAATCCACTCATCCAATTGGTTTTGGCCATGTTTAGGTTTTAGATTTTACATTATCTTTCCATTTTATTTAAATCGTTAAATAATGTGGTCATCGATGCATCATCATGATGTCATAAATAATTTAATATATTTAAAGTCTAAAAATTATAAAAAAAATACTATGATGTAGGAAATAGTTTTATATTTCCAATGACTATTTATAATCAAAAATCTGATCATTATAACCCCATGTAAAAAATTGTTTTTGTAAAACATATTATGTTTGTGTCATTTTTACTTTTGCATTTAATAAAAAGTTATTTATATCATTTCCCAACCAAAGTGGATCCATGGGGTCCCCAAGTTGACCCATGGCTTGTCTTTGTCGGCCATGACACAACCAATGAGGTTAGGACATGTTTCAAGCTCATCTCATTTTATTAAAGCATTATTTTTACCTTAAACTACACTAATTACCTCTAATCGCGATTAAAAACGTAATAAGTTACTATTCACCAAAAAAAATTATTATAATCACATTGAACCACATTTTACTTCTTAATGACAACCATGTATGTCGGATTTTTGAAATTTTAAATACAATGATGGAAAAATTTCATTTAAACGGAAAATCAGTTTTTATAAGTACCACTTAGTGGTTTCACTATTCATCAAAAATTGAAGTTTTTCAGAAAATTACCAAAAATTCACCCTAAGCTATATTTGATATCCCGAATTCAAAAATAAATTCTATTTTAAAAAATTAAAAACATATAAGTCACATTAAATAATTTAATAATTAATTCCCGCTGTCATGACAAATAGCGTGTTTTTATGAAACAATAAGTATCAAAATATTGACACCATTTTAAGTCCAATTTCAAAGTGAAATTGATTCCAATGACCATAATTGGATAAAATGGTAAAAATATATTATAATTTAACTTCAAAACCAATTCAAAAGATAATCTAATCATATAAATAAATTTGATTAAAATGAAGTTTTGATGTAAAATGTAGTATTTTTCACTATTTATTAAAAAATGAACATTGTCTAAAAAATACCAAAATTTTATCCAATGTAAAATTCAATGTCCCAATCATAATGAATATGTTTATTTGGACAAATATATATTATCAAATTGTCAAAATATTGATTTAAAAAGGGTTTTCCATCAAAAGGCAGTAAAATAATCTTTTAAGAATATTAGTGTATTCCATGCATAAGATTGTAATTATTTTGATTTTAAGCCTTTAAAACATTATCTTAATCATTAATAGACATAGATAAAAATATCTATTATTCATTACTTACTTGGGATGTTTTAGTAAAGGTAAGCGTGCAATAGAAGATACCATGAATACAAAAGGAAAAATTAATATGTTAAGGTAAATTGATAAAAACGCATTCCATTAAATAAATATCTTGTGAATAATATGGTTGGAATAAATGGAGATCAAATATTTCCATATAAATAATCACCTGATCTTAAAACTTATCCATTAATATTACAACAAATTTAATAATAACAAGGGTATCAATAACTAAAATAAAAATGAGGGAATTAACAATTCTAGACATAAAAAACATACTATCAAGGCCTTGTTCTAATACATCTTATATAAATGTGAAAGGCCTCAGCCAAATAGTCATACTATTTTGTATCATGTGACATACTGATGCATCGAAGGGCTATAGCAGGCCCCTCTTGCACATACTAAGTCCAATTAATTCCATATGTGAAAGGGGAAAAACATTATTAACATAAACATTTTTATTGAAAAACTAACATAGAGAATATTTGTTCTTATCCCAATCAATAAATATAGTCATAAACTATCCAGATTAATTTGGTGAATGTCAATAGAATTATATATCCCCAATCAAAAGGATCATAAAAATCCAAATAAATAATAAGGATGATATAAATACAATATATCCCCCGTAGATATTATGTATAATAAATATTTTATGTCATTGATGAATTGAAATACCACTAAAATTTCATTAAAATCATTCTGAAGGAAAATAACCTTTCTAACTTGAAAATCACATTTTTTATTAAATAGATCACAAATCATTTTGAAAATAATTTTATTTAAAAATAACCACTTAAAATTATAAATTAACCCTTAAAACATTAATTGTTTATGATTATGGGAAATTATATTCATTTTGTACACATTAAAATAAAGATTCCTTCAATAATTTTAGTAAAATCAAGATGGTTATTGTTTGTAAAAGACGTGAATATTGCTTTCAAAATATTTTTTCAAAAATTCAAAAATGAATAAATAAATAAATATTAAATAATTTAGATAATTTAAAAATAAGTTCTGGAAATTTTTTTAGGAAACATGTGTTCGGAAGAAAAATCACTTTTGACCGAAAGTGAAATAATATTTCCTTTTCATGAAAACATTTTCTCAATAATTTTATGTACCAAAGAGTGAAAAAATGTAACTATTACATGAAATGTTCATGAATAAATAGACGAGAAGAAAGAAGATTTAGTTTAAGATTAAAATATCACAAAATTCCCCCAAGGTACATTTAAACCTAAATAATGATGAGATTGTGAAATAAACTCTTACCACTTTGGTTACTTTTGAATAAAAAACCTCATGAAAGAAATTACATCAAATGAAACATTAAATACCATAAATATAAATAGATTAATGATATAATATAAAAAAGGGTTAGTATAAATACCAAAAAAATTAAGGGGTGTGTCCAAGCTAAAGGTATTGGGGTTCCTAGAGGAAGTTGGTGGGATAGGAATTTTTTAAAAATTTCAATTTCCAGATGATGAGATTTGTTATCTCCAATGATTGTGCCCCAGTATAGTCCTAAGGATATCAATTGAATTAAAAGAGAACATAAATTAAAACTAAAAACATAAATTTTACTGATCTAATGTCATGCTTGACATATTCTATTCATTGGTGATCGTTTCTTGAGGGATCCAAAGTAGGATCCATCAAGATCATCCAAATTCACTTCAGAAATACACCAGAGCATCGGTCATCAAATTCCAAGTGTTAGAACTGAGATCTAACAATGCCTTGATGATCACTATATCGATGTGCTTGGTTTCATGAGGAAGAACTCATTATGATCACATGGATCTATATTTTTTCTCTCTATAAATTGGGAAAGATGGAGGGGCTCTAATGAATTTATAGTAAATATTTGATGTACAAGAGCCTCTCTCACCGACTTATAGTGGATTATTAAATACCCAAAAAGTGTTCCCCAACCCCCGTATATTTATATTCCACTAAATAAATAATTATGAAGAACTAAACATAATCTTAAATATTATTTATATTATCATATACCGATAACATATGTTTAAAATATTACATGATAAAACCATGTATTTTTACTCAACTCTTAATTCTCATTAATATTTAACTTACCTAGAATATTAAAATAATATTCATTTGGATAATATTTTATTTTATTCAATTAATTATTACTGAATACCATTAATAAATAAATTCAACCCAATTATTATTTACTTTAATAATAATGAATTTATTTATTCTTCATTGATCGATAACTTGAAAAACACTTGGATCTCATGGTGGGGCCAACCATGTCCTATATACCTATTCACCATAATAGGGTGGATTATTGAATATGTGTGTGACCCTATGGGCCCTTATCTGGATAGTATTAAATAGTATTTGTAGACCAAAAGTAGAGTCTATCATCCCATTAATGCCCCTAAAGATATAATGATAGTGAGAGCAATGAAAAACAACCTATGAACATGTACTATATACTATAACCTCTTTTCCTTTAGATATCTCATAAAGTAGGATGAAAACTAGTGTCATCGTCATTACTTGATTTATTCTTTGTTGATCTAACTAGAGGGATTTACCCACGACTATCTTGTCCATGGACTAATAAACGTACTAATATCCTGATCAACAATTATCGGGATATATTACTTCCTTAACCCGGAATCCAAAAAGCCTTTCTTAACCATTCAACCAATGTCGTTCCACAAATTATGCACTCAACATAGGCTAGATTTAAATGATTTAATTATCATTGTTTTACCTTGAATAAATGTACATGATGAAATGGAACACACTGGTAATGATCTCAAGTCAAGAGACTAATACAGAAGTTCATATATAGGAACAACCAATGACACAAAAAACATGTGGTGTTCATGTTGACAAGAATTTCATCATGATCTCACTACTATAGATCACCACATGTAAACTTCAAGAGAATAATTTTCAATGATTCTGATCCCCCAAGACATAATAGTCAGACATTAATTTTTTCAAGTTAGTATGATGTATCTAGACCATAAGAACTTTGTTTGAGATTAATGTCATAGAATCTCATGGTTCTCATTATAGTCTGTGATCTTCTATGACATTTTGATATGAAAATTAATCTATGGAAATTACAATTAAATAGTCGTCATGGAAATTTCTACATTATAATGGTATGTGTGCATCATTTATATCTAACTGTATACACGACGAGGTAATCAAAAGTACTATTCAAGTTGGGTCTAGGGCACCTACTATTACAAAAAAACCACTTATATGATAAATATAAGTTTATTATAATTATATTACAGAACTATAAACATATATCTCATAACATATATGTTTTAATTAAAATCTTTTATGCCCTGTTTATTAATAATTCTTTGTTAAAATAATTGTTTTAGGAGATAATTTCTTTGTTTTTCATGTATGTTTTGTTTCGGTAGTTTCATTCATTTTACTTTGATCATAGTTAAATAATATAAAATCTGTTATAAATGATATAAAAACCATAAATATAAATTATAAATATGCATATATATTAATGTATAAAATTTGGAGATGGAAAATTAATTACATCTTTCATGGAGATGGTAATCCATACTTACATATGAACTATTTTTTCATTTTCTCGATGGATGGAATGGAATAAAAATAAATATTAATTAACCTTTATAGAATCATTATTATGTCATATATATAATTTATATTAATATAATACATCCTTATTACCTTCCATGTAAGAATAAAATCAAAAAATTTCACATCGCTGCGTGGGGGCGGTAGTCCACATGTACAAATGAGCGACGTTATTGTTTACAAATGGATTGGAATGTAAGAAGTTATATTTGATATTATATTTATTGAATTATTTATAAGTCATAAATATCACATATATTTATTAATTGTAACTTTGATACATTCTATATAATATGTAAGTGAAAAACGTTTCACATCACTTCGCAAGGAGGTAATCCTTCGTACACACAAGCGACGTTATTGTATCCCCCATGGAATGTTAATTAAGAAAGTATATGTGTTATCATAATTACATAAGTATAAAATTTTATAAATATCATGTAAATATGTTAAATCCATCATTATATCTATCCCTTAAAGGTAGTGATGGAAAACGAATCGCAACGGTTTAGGAGGCAGTTGTCCACCATACACGCGATCGTCGATTTCATTTTGCATTTTCTGTAAGTGAAGATGAATATAGGATATGGATTTAATATAATAACATCTCAGTATATGGGATATATTAATGTAATTATATAGTATTTATTTAAAAATATTTTATGTAGGTTGAAAAAATAATAATATGAAAACTCTCTTGTAAGATAATTACCTCTTCATCATATGACATCTTTAGGTTTGCATCAAAATCCATCCTAGACTAAATTTAGGATCAGAAAAGAACTCTAGGATGTTGCGGAGGATTTTAGGAATTTATATGATCAGGTATTGGATGAAACAAATTTATTTTTACATTTGAAGAGGGTCGTAGAATGGGTGACCTTTTATAAGTGGTGGAGAGGACACACTTATAATTTTAGAAAATAAAAAGGTTTACCCACATTTCACATAATCTATAAATAACAACAATTAATAATTAATAATTATAATAAAATATATGATCTAAATATGGATATAAAATGGGATTTTTAAAAGTTTTAGGTCATTTTACCTCTTATCAATTATTTTTAGCCCATGGTAAACCCATTTTCACTTTAACAGGAGTAATTAAATTTTACAAATTTTACTATTTATAATGACCAAAAATTTTGTTGAAATTATTATATAATATTAATTATGATGATTCTTGATATTTAACCCATTTTCCCAAAATTATATTCTCAAAAGTTGTGGAATTTAATATAAATTTAAACCTATAGACCAATGACAAAGCCGTTTTCCAACGAGAAAATTTTCATATGTTTAATTCCTTTTAACATAAATATTAAATAAAAATATTTATTATAATTAATTAAATTAGATTAATAAATATATATATGAACTAATTTTAAATTAGAAATTTTTGAAAAAGATTTTAATATTTTAAATTCTTTAAAGGGAAATAAATTTTTTTAATAAATACCAGTATTTTCATTATTCATTGAAAAATTAATCCTCTCAGAGAATTATAAAAAAGTTACCCTGTGATAACAATGACATAAATATTTCATATGTGAATTAATTTTTTAAAATAAAAATTTTGAATTTTTTAAAAAACCATCTTAAAATAAATGTGCAAAATTTTATGGGACCATTTTTAGCAAAATTGCACTTGTCCGAACAAAAACATTTCTTTTACTTTAAAATGATTTTTTTATTTATAATAAATTTATAACATATGAGAATGTGTAAACCATATTTTTTATAATTTACTTTTTCATATTCATACCCACCAATTTAACATCTATGTTATAATGGTCGTGTTTAAATAATAATATTTTAATCGAGTATCATGTTTTGTTCCGACTTAGTTTTTCGTGTATGACTTTAAACCAACATTTAATATCGAAGGTATAGATTCCATTAATATATAGATTCTATTGGATCCTTTTTTAAATATATCATATGTAATATTCCATGTTGTGTAACACCTTCTAGATGTGTCTTCCATAGCCTATATTCTTCATCAATATAGTTATGATATGAGGGATTAAATTCCCTATTGATCTTCTAAAACAGATCCTTAAAAGATCATTTATATTGATCCCAAGAGATTGGTTTCTAGAAGACTGCCTTATATACTATCTATTATTCCCATGGTTTTACATTGAGTCATTCAGTGGGATATGACTTGGTCTCTTTATTATTATTATTATTTCTATTCCTTATGTGTGGCATGTAGGCCTTATACTTAATTGATCTTTTAATTTACGTCTTTGTAGAAATTTTTTATATCTCTAAGATCTTATTTCTCTTGCATAATAACATCATGTATTTGTTTCTAATATTATAGGATACTCTAGGGAATACTTGAGACTTCATCCTGCTGTTATTTATATTCTCCTAGAAATCTAAAATAATAATCTTCTTAAGTATATCATCCTACTATAAATTCATTGTTTGTATCTCTGGTTGGATTTATATCATTAATATTAGATCCAAGATGATTGGATGCTTCTATTGAATCTTTCCCTTCAAACCCCTGCCAAATATCTCAAATATTTTTTTCAATTAAATATCCTCTTCCTATAATATTTTACTACTCAATGAAAAAACCTCCTCATTCTGGATCTCCTAGATCTATTTCTAGGTTTTTTACCAACATAATATATTGTCAAAGATGTGATTTAGTACAACTTATTTCTACCTTAAACTCTTAAATCATATCATGAGTGGCCGACATTTTCTTCCCTAATTCAATTATATTTGGTTCATTTTCATAGGCTAATCTGGCTTCTGAGAATTTTCAATACTTTATAAGCCAAATATAACTAGATTTTCTCTTATAATATCTCAACTGGTACTCTAAACATTTCTTCTCATAATAGATACCTTTAACCATTGAATATAGAGGCTGTTGACTACAAAATTCACTAATGTAGTGCTCCTACTGGCTTCCTCCCCACAATCTCATACCACTATTGGGTTAAAAATATACATATATTAAATATTACATTATAAAAAATACATCAAATTACATTACAACATTAAAAATTAGAAACATATATTTTAAAAATACTTAAATCCAATTAAATAAGATGGGCTAAAACACATATGTTAATATAATTTTAAAAAACCAATGATTTGAAAAAATATAAACCCTATCTTACTCATGGGAAATTTGTTTCCTACATTTAATATTTATTCATTTTCATTTATCAAATTTAAAATATTATAATATTATTATTACAATATTTCGAGGAGGTGGATAAACAATATGATATCTACACTACATGCACCATGGTAGAATGAGGGGTATGTTTTATTACTTTTATAAATACACAAAATATAACCATATCTATTATATAGTTATTCCCCATTAAAAAATGGAATTCCCATGTGTGGCCTTTTGGAACCCTCCACACATGGAAAGCCCCCTCCCCCACAAAGAGGTAACTGCCTAGAGGTAGTGCCCTATCTGGGAAAAGATCCATTTCTAGCCAAGATGGACGAGCATCCTGGAGGGTAACAGCTCGACAGCGATGGTTTGTCACAGAAATCTGTTAGCAAATGGGCCACGCCTCATTTTTCCCACCCAGTTAAAACCGGGTGACCCAAAAAGGTGGGACGATCCCATGGGAGAGGATCATCCTGAAAGCATGCTCCCAAAATTTGAACCTTGAACCTCCCAAAGAACAGTGTGTTCGTACCACTCACCTTCACCACCGCACCACCACCAAAGTGGCATATGTTATATAATTATTAAAATAATGAAAAATACCAAAAAATGGGACTTCATTAGGATAAATAATTTAAAATATTATGTAGGTTTTCAATATGAATATAATATGATAACAATTTTAATAAATTTAGGTAAATGATCAAAGAATTGATTAATATTTTCTTTCTTATTAATAGCGGTTAATATATAATAATTTTAATACATATATTTTTCTATAGAATAAATAATATCTACACTACTATAGAAATATTTTTGAATAGTGATATTATTATCCTTTCATCTGAGATAAAAAAATACTGATGTTGTACGTGCCTTTAAAAGTCAATGACCTTTATCAATGCTAAAAAACTCAGATAAAGAGGGGGGTTCTTTAAAGCTAGTTTAACACTGATAAAGGCAGAATTTTATTAGAACATTTTGTATCCCTGTTAAAGGGGTACATTATCAGTGTTGGTCATATTGTTGATAAAATCCATTTTATAGTATATATGCACGAAATTTAAACACCCAATAATAAAAAATAAAAAAAATTAATTTTTTTTAAATTTATATCAAAAACACCAGAAGAAATTATTTGTATCATAAAAAATTCAAACATTTGTTTGAAAAATTACATTAGTATTTACAATTTATAACAAACATTAATACATTATAAAACATTAATGTTCCGTTGTCGTTGGCCCCTAACACCATTTCAACAGAGTCTGATCATGTTGCTTGTTGTCGAACAAACCAAGCTATCTTGAAAAAATGATTGAACCTCTATAAAACAATAATATGTTAGTAATGCTATAAAGAAATAATATAAACATAAATATGAAACAATAAATTAATAAAATGTAACTTTTAAAAGTAAATCATACAATTCAAGTCATACTGGGACATCGTGGGTCAGATTGATGTTTGGTTAATTTATACAGCACATAAATTATTTAGAGACCACTGTTATAAAGTTCCAAGACAATGAGAGAACATTTTAATGGTCTTATTTTTGTGATGTGTTTTTTAAACTAATGTGCCAATATTACACTAAAACAATAAACTTCGATTAATACCAGTAAAACTATGTGTCATAATAATGTTTGGTTGATTCTTATATCTTACGAATGATTTA